>JAODAL010001509.1:0-130000 GCA_025379985.1 Phyllomedusa bahiana | reverse complement strand
ACGCCGCGGCCATCTTTGCCGCGGCGCCTGATGAGTGTCGCGGCGCCTACGCTGAAACCGCCGGGTGTTAGCTGCAATTAGCTGCTAACACCCGGCGGCTGTGAAGCGGGATCGCGCCGCTTACCAGCGCTATGACGTACTCATACGTCATAGGTCGGTAAGGGGTTAAACAGGTGTTTCCGATCTTTAACTTTGTTGGCAAATGGATATGAGATGCTATCAATGTGTGATAGGTGCAAGTCCTAACTCTGTGACCCACACCTGTCTCGGGAATGGGCCCTTGAAGTGTCCATATAGAACGAAGAGACCTTCATGCTTACAGGGCCATCTTAACAGCATTATGGGCCCCCGGCTATAGCAGTGCAATAATTCCTACCCAAATACATGACATTACACCAGGCCATGCCTCTAGCCAGGCCAAACAAATGAGGTTTTGCCTCTAACCACCGGCAAGCACACCAATATCATCACACCTCCTACGTCGGGAAATCCAACTTATGTCTTGTAGGCAGCCTATAAGACTAATTGGCTCCATCATGGTTTTTACCATTTTGTACCTCCTAAGAGGACACAAATCGTTAAATAAGCAGTGCCGAGCCAGAGATCCAGGGCATATGTTTTGGATTCCTGGGACATACATTCACCACCTGGGACCCCTATGCTTGTGGGGCCCTCAGCAACTGCCTAGTGTGCCCAATAGATAAGATGGCCCTGTGCACAACTCTCCATTCTACTTTATGGGCATATGAGTATAACCAAACACATCGAACTCCTTTAAGTTTAAAGATTCTGGTATGCTTAGTAATGTAAGTATGATGTTTGCATTTTTGCACTGCACCAATCTTTAAAGGGGTTGTCGCACTACAAGGATTGCTTTTTATGTTAAAGATCTTGCAAAAACAAGTTACTTTCCAATATGTGTCCATTAACAGTGTCCTACCTATTCCTAGAGATCCCCTCTTGTATGGGCTGAATCAGCTCCTCAGGTCGCTATAGCTACAGACCTGTTCAGTCTCTCATGATAGGCTGCCAGCACTGATTGCTATAGCTACAGACCTGTTTGATCTCTCCTGATAGGCTGCCAGCACAGGTTGCTATAGCTACAGACCTGGCTTCTACTGCAGCCTAGAAGAAGCCAGTAAACACGCCCCTGAATTCAAAATGAAACCAAGAAAACAGGACTAAGATGAATCAATGTATTAAGACAACCCCTTTAAGGGTAATTTTTTGGGAAAGAAACATTCTCAAAACTAAAGAGGTTGTCTGGAATAAATCATCTTAGGCCTCTATGCATTTGAAGGGCTAATCATATAAATGCACAGGCTAGGTGGGAAAAATAATAACATATAGATTTAGTTCTATTAGTTGTCTACTTACTGTGGACTTATTTCTAATCTGCCAAAAGAAAGAGATAGAGAAATAATTGTTATCCCACCCAAATGGGGAGAGTTTCCAATTACGCCCCGCAATTATGCCATGTGGACGGGGGCGGGGCGGGAGCGGGGGACTGAGCAGGGGGGCCGGCACTTCGCCGGCCCATAGACTTGAATTGCTAGCGCCGCGTATTTGCGGCTAGTAATTCACATGTCAATTATCTCCCCGCCCGGTGGATTCGCCGGGCGGGGAGAGGAGACGTAATCCATAGTTCTCTATGAGAACTGTGAATTACCGTAATGAATGGGCCGTTTTCAGCCGTAATTTGCGCACTTCGGCGCGTAATTACGGACCGAAATAGGGCCCATTTTAAGCCATGTGAACATGGCCTATTTAAAAATCTGTACAGCAGTCCCCACTGCACGGATTTTTCAAAAAACTTAGAACATATTCATTCTTCCGCCTGGTTTTCGGGCAGAACATGAACATGTGGGTGTGAAGGGGGACGGCTTGAATCCGCAAACCGCAGAGAAAAGCTGTACTCTGCATGCCAAAAAAAGACCAAATACCGACCGGGAAATCCCGACCGGTATTTGGTCTTTACCGTGTAAAGGCACCTTTACAGTCCAAGCTAATAACTGTAAGAGCTTGTCCCCATGCCCGGTTTCTCAGCCGATTTTGCAGCCGTTTTTCGGTTTTGAAAGCAGTCTGCAAACCGGCTGACACGGACCTTAATGGAAAATCCATGAGGCGGTTTTTAGACTGCTGGCGGTCCGAAAAAGGTTGAACATGTTCATTCTTCTGCCTGGAACATGAACATTTCAATGTGAAGGGGGACGGGCTGTTTGCTCTGTGCCATGGGGACATGCCCTAACAGACCAAGTTACAGCCTCGCTGTATCTTTAGCCAGGTGGACAATAATAACTTCCGGTTAGCAAATTGACAAAATGAGAGCTAAGCAGCATAAACATCAGAGCTGGTAAGATAAAGACTCCACAAAAGTACTGTAAATAAGAATGGAGGGTAATGTGCATTTTTTTTGAGATTTTACTGATGCTGTGCTTGAATAGTTTGACTTTTAGGTTCCAAATTTTGAAACCGGCTCATATTAGCGGTGGTTATTTGTGATGTTTATATAGGGCTATAAGGAAATCCCAAAGCATTTACCAAAGCGAACCATGAAGCGAAAAAAAATGCATGGTCAAACACTTAATTGCAAATTTAGTTCTACATTGTAAGTAGATTTCAAGAAGACTGTAAAATAAAAAAAAGTCAGCAACTCCTGGGTCCAGAGAACACTGGATTATCAGTTTTACTGTATTGATATTCTAGTATAGATGCCTAATGTACTTGAAGTTGGAAGTACTGTACATTTATTAGTTTTGTATGATTTATGTTAAGTACAGTATCTAAGATACTGAGCAAGCATTTAAGGAATATGTGGGTTGGCTTTGTACACACATGACTGCTGATCACACACAAACTCACAATTTTATTTGGCAAAACGGTCGGTCTGTGACAACCTCTTTTACTAAAAAGAAAAGACTATGGTTGGCGCTTAAGAGGGCTTCCCATCACATGCCTGTCTAATGCTGAACTTATAACTGGGTTTAGAACTGGGTCCATCAGATACCATCTCATTGGGTGAGGCTGCTGCTGGCCACCAAATCCAGGAAGAAAATGCATGGAAGAGTGGCCACCTATTTTTATGGCTCTTCACAGGTGTGCAGCTGCATCTCTCTCCACGCCCCTCCTAAATTTTTATTTATTTTTATTTTTTTTACTATATTATTTTGGGTTTTTGGAGAAATGGGACATTTCTGAAGATTGAAAGAGTGGCTGAAGTCAGGAAACTGGGCCCAGCCTGCTGCAAGGTCCAGAAGATGTTAGGCTACGCCTGCAAAGCACAGTAATACCGGTGGATGCTAAATACAGAATCCACCGAAAATCTGACGGTACACTGTGCTGCATCGATAGATAGTAATAAAAAATCTACAGCACTGATTTTTTACGATGGGTTTTAAAACCCAGCGGATCTTAAGACATGTTAGATAATCCGCCTGAATTTGCTGTCGGCCCCGTACATTGAATGGCAAATCTGAAAACCGACCGCAGTTTTAGGGCAAATTTGTGCCAAAAACCGTGGTCCAGCAATGTTAAACTGCCATCGGATTTTGGAGGACATTTTAACATATGCTGTGTAGACTTAGCCTTAGTCATTACTTGATTATTCATTCATACTTTCTCCTAGTTCTGTTGGATGAGATCTGACTCCTCAAAACCTGTAATCCACAAGAACTCTGAAAATGTTATGTGTGGTATCTGTCACTAAGATGTGACAGATCAGCTAAGATCAGATCAGCTAAGATCAGCTAAGTCCTGTAAGTTGAGAGGGACAGCATCCATGGATCAGGCATGGCTTCTACAGTACATCCCACAGATGTTTGGTCGGATTGTCATCTCTGGAATTTGGAGGCCAACTCACCACCTAGGCACCCGGCCAACTCACCACCTAGGCACCCGGCCAACTCACCACCTAGGCACGCGGCCAACTCCCCACCTAGGCACGCGGCCAACTCACCTCGGCTTTGAGCTCTTTGTTCCTCAAACCATTCCTGAACATTTTTTGCAATGAGGCAGTGCACATTATTCTCTTGCAGAGGCCACTACCATGAAGTTAATACTCTACCAAGAATACTCTATATGATGTTTAGGTCTATGGTACATGTCAAAGTAATGTCCAAATAATGCTAGGACCTAAGGTTTCCCAGCAAAACATTGACCAGATCATCTCATCTAATGCTTATATGTCCATTGGGGGCAATTTCAGTGTTAGATAAGTCATTAGCAGGGACAAGGGATTAGCAACAATCTGACCATGCAGTCCACATGCACATCAAACCGATACCACGAGCCTTCCGACAACGTTAACAGTAGGTCTTCTGTGGGACCAGACCAGATGGGCTAGCCATCAATGAGCCTTTGGCACCCTTTATCTATTTTAATATTATGACTTATTGGTACATTTTAAGGTTTATTTTATTTACATGTATCTATTATTCTGCTTTTAGAGGTAAAATGCAAATTTGGTGAGTATGATGGATGGTGTGGACGCCTCTCTACTACAAGAGGGCATCTCATGTGGTGAACTATAAGTAAACCATATCTGTGTCAGTCCCTGGACAATTCCTTGCCGTTATTGCAGTAGTAACTTTATGAACAAAATTTGCTTAACTATGGGGAAATGTAATTTGCTTGTTTATCTGAACACCAATTTTTTCCACTCGACTTATTTCATAGGAACGTGACTGCTAAACTGATTGGAGGTTTCAGACCTGTAGTTTTTTTTTTTATTCCCTGCTGTGCTCTGCAGGACATTTTATGCTTTGAAAGTTGTAATTGCACAGTCAGGTAAAATGTTGCGTTAAATACATGACCATGGAATCCTAGAAATAGCTTATTATTTTTTTTTTAATCCAATTACTTTTTGAGAACACTTCTGTAAAGTATAATAATTCATGAAATGCTATTCTTATTGTTGGTGAAATTGCCTTTCGGCACATATTAGTGTTGAGCTAGATGGACTCAAGTTGTATGATGCGTTTTAAGCACAATTTCGGTCCATTGTCTTCTGAATTTTAACTGCTAACAGACACCCATAAAAATTTTAAATTTTTTTATTTATTTTTTTTAAAAATTGGGATCTAAGTTCAAAAAAAAGTAAAATATATTACCCCAAATTTAAATCCCTGGATATCCAGGGTACCCAAGGGATTAATGGTTGCATAACTGAGGGTCTACGATCCCCGGTTATCTAAAGTGTTTAATGGTGTCCTGGTGGTCTAGGATAATGGAGAGGTTAAGTCTGGTTTCTCGAATAGTCTAAGGTAATTACATTTTTAATCTCTTCTTGCCTGGTGGTAGCAAGTAATGAAAAACAACCACACAACAATGGGAAATTACTTATAAAACATAGACCTGCAGCCATTCTCGCAGCTCAATGGCTGGACAAAAGACTTTTCGATTAGGTCCTCTACTCTTCACCGGTCATTTGGAGCACCAGTCATTCCTACGTCCCTGGCCTCTAAGCTATTATCCTGCTTTCTAGGACATATTTTCAAGTACTTTCCCCACAGAGCCCGGAACCTTTTACCTGTGGCAAAAACTCCTGACATTTTACCACAGGTGTCACTTGATAAAGGCCTATGGCCGAAACGTCGTAATATCAACATACATATTTGTATGTTTCCTCAAATCTCATACTTTTTCTATGTATTTTTGGTAAATATCCTTCTGCTTATCCTTTTGTAAATAAATTGACATTTTACAATATAACCCATTGATGTGCCGTGGATCATATAGATGCCAGACCCTTTCCCCCAGACACCCCCCCCCCCCGGGATTTGATGTGCAAGCCTTTTTTTCTAAAAACAAAACCCCAAAATAACTAACACCCATATTTCCCCAGTATTACAGGGCAAAAGTGCTTACCGAAAAAATATCAAACATGAGGTATTAGTTGATATTTTGAACAAAATACACTGGCTGGCAATCCACATTAAAATTTTTAAAAAAAAAATCGAAAAAAAGGGGGAAAAATTGGGAAAAACACAAAAAACCCAAAAGCACAGTAATGGTGACCAATGATGGACGTGGTGTTTTGGCTCCAGCGTTTTCCCCCTTTTTTTTAAAATTTGTTTTACTTAAGCTAAATCAAAACACGGTTTTCCCTTCATCTTCTAAACGCTGGACATAAAACCAAAAATTGAAAATCACCCCTTTTTAACAACAAAAGGACAATTCGTAAATTTGCATTTTCCGGGCCCCCAACTTTAGGGTTTTTTTCCCTAGAAGAGGAAAAATTTTTGCTTCCAAAGGAACTCCTGATCAACTTTAAGTCTTGACCAAAAAGCCCCAAATGAAAGCAAGAAAAAATTTGCTAAACCAAACCTGATGATTTTGGCAGGATTTTCAGTATTTTTAAAAAGTACTTGAAGGTCTAAACTTTTCCCTTTCCCCCAAAGAAAGGATTTTTTTACATTTGAACATGCACAATGCTTTATTTCCACAGGAGATCACCACTGCAAGAGGATTTTGGGAACAGTGTTTTAAAAAGGGGGAAATTTTGGGAAAAGGATGTCTTAAAGTTTTACGCCACTTAGGGCCCAAAAAAGGGTTTTTCATTAAAATTTTTTCTGTCTTGGGTCTAAAGGGGGTTTTCCTTGATTTTTTATTATACAACCAATAAAACATTAAAAAAGCTACTTACAAGATGGGAAATGTCAAATGTTTCCCTTTTGGGCAAGGGGCTTTTTTTTTCCCCTTTTGGCTTTGGGTTTTTCCGTAAACAGTTTTTAACCATTTCCCAGTTATGTTCTGGTGGAAATCAGGTGATCAATTGTTCATGATCAATTACCCATAGTTGTATGACAAAAGAAGGATGGCTATGTAGTTTTTTCTTCCTGGCTTGGCAGGGACCAAACAAAATAGCCCGCTTATAAGAAGCCCCTAAAAAGGGAACACTTTCAGGAAAATTTTCAATTTTTTATTTTCTAAATGCCCAACCCAACTTTTCTGTTTGGGTTTTTGGGTTTCAAAGGTTTTTAAATGTGTACCCCAAAAAATGTTTTCCAGTATAAAAAAGGGGTAAGACTTTTATATGTGTAGGGGATTTCTCACCATCCTGTTTCACACCCAGCTTCAAGTTCCCGCTTCCTGGTCAGGTTGGGTTTGGTTCAAAACAGCAAAAGACGGGGACATTTCACTCTCTTCTTTAACCCGTGTCCTTTTAAAAAGGACACGGTTTGATTTTAAATTCCCACAGCGCACCATATCTTGAATTTATGAAATGTATACCATTTATTTACAGCAAACCTATAGATTGCTAGGTATAGTAACTCTCCATGGTGCAACCATCAAGTGAGATACTGTAAATGGCAATGTTGTAAGTCCAGGTATATGTGCAACCTTTCTGCCCAGGTTGTCTCTCTCCGGTCACATCTGAAGGAAGCGAGTCTGCTGGTGCATGCGTAAGTGGATGCAGCGTATAACATGCAACGCCACAAAAGGAGCTTGGGAGAACCAAGGCTCCTGGGGCTCATGTAAATGGGGCATGACTCTGGTCTGATGTCACATTCTACAGTAGCCTCCTTTCTTAACTACAACTCCTATATTAATTTCATTATGTCATGGGCCTTCACACTCTTTGTATGGAATGGTTAACTCCCGGACAACCCCTTTTAAGAACCTTTTGTAGCTAAAAAATGGTTTGGACAGTTGTTATTTTTTCATCCAAATCCATGATTTTGGAAGTGAGGTGTGGTCTCTAAGCTATAACCTGTAGTATCATCCTTCAGCTGCAGAAGACTCTGAACCCTATAGAGTTCTAGAATTTATTTACAACGTGTTCCATTATATGTGCTGTACTGTTCATAACATTAATTTGAAAATGCTTGCCTAAAAGTCCAGATTCAGATGACTTTAACATGACATTTTGCTCAATGCATTCAGTGACTTTATTCAAAGTGTTAGGCGTCTTGCAGAGTGCAGTATGGGATAAAACTTATGCAACAGTTCCCAATTTTATCATCAGCTTCTCAGCAATGCCATTTGAATTTTATGCAGAAAGCCAAAATGAGAAAATGTAAAATAAATCCTAAAATAAACCCAAGCTATAATTTTGTGCAAAATGGTTTGCAAGATATAAATTACTTAACACAACATAAAACAGAGGTAAAGCTTCTTCGTAAAAGGGGTTGTCTCACTACAAAGAATAGCTTTTAAAATACAGGGAACACTAAATGAAGACGTTTTCCAAATATATTGCTTGGTTCATCTTTTTTTTTGTCAAGGAGCTGCAAATGATTTTAACACCATCTGAGGGCTTTCTAGTTTCCCAAGTGACCGACCTGTGTACTCCTTCTTCCCTGCTGTTTGTTCTATCTGATAGCAGGGAGCGAGGTCATCACACAGGTTGGGGGCGGTGGTGTGAGAGCTTGTTTGTTATCTGATCTTTCAGACAAAAGACAGTAATTACTCTACTGTTTACATTAGCTCAGAAGCTTCTCTGGACCTCAGAGAAGGTAATTTATTTAATCTAGACTAATAAACAGAGAAGTCTGAATGCACAGAGCTCATATGCTAATTACAGACAGCTTGACCACGAAGTGACAGAGCAAAGCAGCATTATTTCATTCATGCATCCTATGAAACTTTGAGATGAGACAACCCCTTTAATGTTTCTGGAAATCCTTAAATACACTATAAAATCTATATTTCTAACTAAATTGTTCTATAAATTTAACCTTGGTCATGCTAAAATAATTTTGAAATCTGTTTACTGGATAAATTATCTTTTAACACTATTAATTTAAAGTTAATTAGTTTCTTGATTGTAAGATTACATTTTGACTTCCTATTTTGCTGATATACATTCTTGGTCTAGAATTCAGTGCTGATGATTTTTTTTAAGTAATCCAAGTAAAAATTGGTTAGAAGTTCTCTGGTTCCTGCGATGAGGGTGAACACAAGAGGTCATCCACCTACTTTCATATTTCCCTGGGAACCAACTGGAAAGTGATTGCTATAGTGATTTGCTGTTACTATTTAAATAAAAGTCTTGATCATTTACCTCTTTAGCAATTTTTAGATTGTGTTTATATTAATTGAACTTTTAGGGTAGGTTCACAAGGCTTATTTGGACGCTCTTTATGTTTACGCGCCCAAAACGCCTCCAAAACACCCCCAGTTCGTTTAATTGATTCCTATGTAAAACAGCGCTGTAGTTCACACACAATGAGGTTTTTACGCGCTTCTTTGGAAGCTGTTTTGGGCACTGAAAAAGAAGCATCATGTCATTTCTTGAAGCGTGTTTTACGCGCGTTTCTCGGCGCATTTGTTTACCGTTTTTTGACCTGGCTATTAATTTGTATGGGTGAAAACAATGTTGAAAACCTTGTCCAAAAACGAGCCGAGAAACGCATCTAGAACCTCCTCTGAAGAAGCGTGTTTCAGGCGAGGTCTTGCTGCTGTTTTGGGAGCGGAAACGCTCCGAAAACCACTTCAAAAACAGTGTCAAAATCAGCCGTGTGAATATACCTTTAATCTCTTCAGCTATGTAGCACAAGAAAAGCATGATCTAATAGTGCATGCGGTGTCTTCTCATACGAGTCATGAGTGATTACTGTGTACCCAACGTTGAGTGCATCAAACTTTCACATTGTAGGTTTATTAAGGGTCTTTAGTGTCTTTATAATCTATCCAGCTGTTAAATAAGAGATTCGGATAAATAGTAGAGCCTGTATTCAAAAATAAGTATTATATTGTTAAAAAAAAAAGTTAAATATATGTTTACATCTGTGACAGAGCCTCAATTTGTCTGGCGACTTTCGCAGACTGTCAGATGTTTAAGGAAAGCCTGTGTCATATGATATTTACTTAAAAATTGCATATTCTGTCGGAAAAACTTGAGGGGGCGTCCTTGTCCTCTCCGGGTGTAGTGTATCATGACTGGTCCTCCCCGCCCGCTATGGTTTACTAAGCTAAATCGGCTTACAGAAGATTGCCCTGCAGTGTATCCTTGTTGCCGACTACAGTTCTGTTTGGTTACAAATGTGTTTCAGTCTGACTGTTACTACCACATTCGCACGATCTACTAAGCCGAGCATAAGCATCGCTCACTGAGCTTTGCAAGTGGATGATATATCAGTTGTGACTCATTCCTATGTTTTAGTAAGTGATCTGTTGACTACTAATTAATGTCTAAGGAGTGATTTCGCTTATCATTTGACATATAAAATGTACTGTTTGAATATCAATGATGTTCTGCAAATTTTCATGTTTTGTGCTTAGAGTGCTATTAGATGGTGTCAATAAAGCCTTTGAATAAGAAAAAAAATTGCATATTCACATATGAAATGTGTTTTATTGAGGTTGAATGGTGAGTGACGAATGAAGGACATAGGCTGAAAGAAAAATAGACAGGTCTCTTAGAGAAAAAATGTTGATGGCTACTGTGAGAAGGCACAAGGTGCCGTGTTGGATGGCCGACATGTGTCACCGAGGTTTCTGATCTCGGTGAAGTAAAGCCTGCTAGTTGTACGTCAGTATCGATATGGTACTGACATTTGTGTTGTTCCGATAGTATGACTGCTGGAATAGCAGTGGATCTGGGTCAGGCTTTTCTGGAGCAGTCCAAAGAGCAGGGTGGGTGGACTGCTCCCATGTATCCAGGCCTGGTTTTGAGGCCTACTTAAGGCAGGAAGTTTGGAGGATGGGTGTGGTGCTTCTCAGTCAGAGTTTGCTTGACTGGGACAAGAGGTAGAAGTCTGAGCTCCAGCCTACCACCCACGGGGAATACCACTTTTCCCCCCGATTTGGGGGGGGAAACGAAACCCGGGGAACTCTGGGGGCTTAAGGGGGACTGTGGGGTTGTCTAAAAGGGAAGGGTATTTTGTTTGTTTTGGGGCGGGAACTTTAAGCCCTTTAATTTTTTTTCTTTTTTTCTTTTTTTAAAGAAAAAACCCCCAACACTCCCTGGGAATAAAATTGGGATAATTTGGTGGGAAGACTGTAGAGGGGCCCAAAGGGGAAAACAGGCAAATTCCCTTTTTAAAGGGAAACCCAAAAATTTGCCGGTAATTTTTTTAAAAAATTTTACTTTTAATTTTGTAAAAAATTTGATTTTTTAAACCCGCTTTTTTGACGACAGGTTTTACATCTAAAAGGGTCCCCAACAAATAAACCCCAATTTTTCCCTCAAAAAAGGTCCAAAAAATGTTTTTTTCACTCTTTTTAAATTTTTTTCTATGGTAACAAATTTACAAAATTTTTACTTTTTAGGGGAAGTAAACCCCTAAAGATGCTAGGGTAAAAAAAAATACGGGTTTTGCTATGGGAATTTTTATTTTTGGGGCTATAAAGGAAAAAATTGTTGGGGTTTTAAAAAGGGAATATTTTGGGAAGGGGTTTTACGGAAAAAAATTTAATGTTAAAGGTTTGCACAGAACACAAAGCTGGCGGCCCTTGCCAAAAAAATTTATTTTGGGGTGGTTTGCGCCGTAAACTGGGCCAGGTATGAAAAAAAGAAAAAGGGGGACTTTTTGGTTTTAAAAAACTTTTGGCAACATATTTTAAAAATTTTTCAGAAAAAAACATACAACAAACCTTTTAAAAGGGTTTGGGGGGTCCACTTGGGAATTTTTTTTTTTTGGGAAAAAAAAGGCCCATTTTTTTTAAAAGAACGAAACTTTAAAATTTAATCAAAAATTTAAACCCTATACATTGTTTTTTTTTTAAAATTTTTGAAATTTTTTTTTAAAAATTTAAAAAATTTTAAAATTGGAAACTTTTCATCCTTTTTCCCCCTTTTTCCCCCCCTTCGTTTAAAAAACTAAATGTAGATAAAAAAGAATTCATCATCTTTCCACCTTTCCCTCTCTCACCCTTTCCCCCCTAAAACTTCTATCACTTTTTAAGGGGGCCACCCCCTTTAAAAACCATCCACAAGGCCTCTCCTTTTGGGAAAACCTTTTGGGACCCCTTTTTTTAAAAAAAAACCGAAACCCCAAAGCCCTCACCTTCCCTTTGCCGCCTCCCCCTGAAAAATATTTTAAAAAATTTCCCCCCATTCCCAACTCGGGACCTACAAAAAAGGGTTTAGAAAAAGGCCCTCGCCATCTCCCCCCCTTTAAAATATTTGCAAATTTTTCCCTTGTGGCCCCCTTTTGAAAACCCCGGCCCCCAATCCAACCCATCCTAAAACTCTGCGGGGCCCTTTCTGTTTTTCACCTTTCTCCTCCCCTTACCCCCTTTTGGGCCTCCCCCCCTTCCCACTCCCCTTCCCACGGGTTTCATTGCCCAAAAGAATTCATTTCAAATTACCCCCCTTAAATCTACAAGGCTCCCCCCCTTAACCCTTTCCCCCCCTCCTTTCATCTCCCCCTTTAATTTCCGGGATTCCCTCCCCCACCCAAACTCCCCCTCCTCACAGGCCCTTTCCCTCCTTATTTCCCCCCCTCATAAACTCCTCACATAACCTTTTCCCCAAAAGGGGACTTCTCCCGTTTTCCCCCACACTTCTGGAAACCTTAACCCAAAACTTCGACTCTCCCCAATTTTCCCAAACATTTTCAAAAGAAAACCTTTGAAAACCCTTTTACCTTCCCGGGATACCCTTTACAACCCACCCAAACCCCCAAACCCCCACTAAAACCGGCCCGAAAAGCTTGCCCCTCCCCAACCCTATTTGTCTCTCCCCTTTTTCCCTTGTAATTGACGCCCTCACGGACAGGGCCCTCTTTTTTCTCTGTTTATTTTTAAATAGGTCTTTTTTGTCACCATTGAAAATTGTTCCAAATTTTTTATTTAGGGAAATTTCCCCCTTAAAATTTTCCGCGGCCTCAAAATTAAAATGGCGTTTCAAAAATAAATAAAAAAAATAAAAATACAAAAAAATAAAATTCCAAAAAAGAAGGGGTTTTAAACAATTTTAAATTTTCCCTGTCAGGCCCGTCAAGAAAAGTAGCAAAATATTTGAATTAAGGCGCTTCTGGGGAATGTAAAAAATTTTTTTTCCGGAAAAAATTTTTTTTAAAAACAGTTAAAGGGGCATTATTTTGCCGTTGTTAAAATAGCCTTCTTTACTTTGGTTTAAGGGTGGTGAAGGGGACTATTCTGGGCCCCAAAAGTTTTGGGTTGTTAATGCAAAAATTAAACGTGGGGTCAAAGGTGTCAAAACTGCGGCCCTCCAGCTTTTTGGGGGGAAAATAAAAAACTCCCATCTTTGCCCACTTTTTTTATTTTTAAAACAAATGCAAAATGATTTTGTATTTTTCCCAAAGCAGATGGAGGGCCGAATTTTGGGCACCCCTAAAGGGTAGGTGTATAGGGGCCCCATTTCCAACAACCATAAATTTCCAAGTTTTTCAAAAGGTTACTTTGGGGTTTGCTAACTGTGTAAGAAAGCTTTAGTTTTTTTTTGGAAAAACTTTAAAAAAAACCTTGTGAAAAAGAAAGTTACCCACAGCGGGAAAACATTTTTTGCTGTTTAGAGAACTAGAAAATGCCCTTTCCCCCTTTGAACTATTTTGATTTTTCTAGGCATTAAAATTTTTTGGGTTCTTTTTAAATTTGGAAAAAGGGCCCGGGAAAAAAAGAAGTTTCTTTGTGAAACTGACATTTCTATTCTTGTGGGGGGGGAAAATGAAGGCTATTCCATGCGGGGGAAAATTTGCCAAGAAACTAAAGTTTTCCAAACGGGGTGTTTTTCACCCCTTCCCGCGGAAAACCCAAAATTAAAAACAGGCTCAAACCAGAGTAGAAAGAAAAGGGGGAAGGGCCTTTGCTGAACAAACTGGGGCAACAAAAAAAAGAAATTTTTGAGTCTTAGTTTGAAAAAAATCAAACGCCTCACAGGTCCTAAACTGGCAGCTTCATTTTTAGTCCCCGCAAAAAGGCCAGTTTTAAACCCCCAAACGGGTAAAGAGGGGGCCCTCCGGGTGGGGCCCTTTCGGGGGCAGGGTGGCAAAAAAAAAACCCCTTTATCTGGGGAACCTGGCTAATAAAGGAAAAAAAAGGGGGCAAAAAGAAAACGGGCTTTGGGGACAGGGGAAGGGTTAAAAAAAAAAAGGGGTTAGGGTCGGATAAAAGGGAAAGTTTTAAAGGGGGTTTGGGATCAAACAGAAGAAAAATTTGTGCGGATGCAGAACAACTGAAAAAAAGCGGAAAAGGGGTGAATCTGACCCCATTTTGTAAAAAGCTGGTGGAGGTAATTTTGTTGGTGGGGCCTGTTTTGGGCCCCCTGGTGGAGGAATGTAAAGGTCTGGGGTTGCTTTGGGGGGCGGTGGAGGCCCTTGGAGGGTTTGGGGGGTTGCTTTTTTACGGGGGAGGTCATGTGATGGGCCCGGGGGTTCCCTTTGGGGGTTGCGGGGGGGGTAAGGGTGTTGGTTGGGGGTTTGCTAGGGTTTCTGGGGTTTCTTGTGATGCTGGGGGAATGTTTGGGCTGGGTGGGGGGGGTCATGTGTTTGGTCGGGGGTTTTGTTTTTGGTGCGGGTGGGGTCTTGTAAAGGCCCTGGGGTTGTTTTGGGTGCTGGTGGAGGAAATTAGGGACGGGGTTCTTTGGTGTTTGGTGGAGGGAAATTGTAGGGGTCGGGGGCCTGTTTTGGGTGCGGGTGGGGGTGGTTTAATTTTGATGGGGGGGGGAGGCTTTGGTGGGGTTTAAGTGGGAAAGTTTTTAAAAAAAGGGTTTTTAAAAGGGATTTTGGGCTATCATTTTCTTTCTTGCAACCCCTTTGCCCTACCCTTGGGGACAGCGCTTGATTGGAGCCAATTTCACCCTTTCAACAGGAAACAATGCCCCCAAAAGAAAAACCCCCCAAATTTAAACCAAGGAACAAAATTTGGGGAAAAAGGGCAGGCAGTGGTATTCTATTTGAAAATTGGAGTGGCAGGGGGAAAAAGTCCCCCAAGATTAAAACCCTTTGGGGCTGTTTGGGAGCAGCTTGACCTTTTTGGACGCAAAAAGTTACCATCAAGCCAACCCAAACTTGGGGGGAGGGGTTTTCGGGGAAGCATGGGGAAAAAATTTTTTCCAGTTTGGACCTCAGCAAAAAAACAGTTAGAAGCCAAAAAGGGGTCTCCCAATGTTTTGGAAAATTTGCTGAAAAATAGCGAGGGGAAAGCAAATTTTTAAGTAGAAAATTAATTTTTTCCCAAATAAAAACCCTTTAATTTTCAAACCTTGCAGTGCCCTTGGACGAGTTTTTTCTATTTTTTTTTGCAACTCTTTTTTGATAATAAAAAAAAAGGGGGAAAAACCCACAAATTTTTGGGGGTGCCCCCAAAAATTTTGAACGGGTAGTGTTTTTTCGGTGATTTTGATCCAATATTTCCCTTTTGGGCCTTTTCTCATATGGTTGTTAAATTTTTTTTTTTTCCCCGTTTTTTAGGTTTATAGGCTATATAATGCGGGAAATTTTTTTGGGAAGGGCAAATTGTTCCCACTTTTTTTCATAAATCTTTTAACAAATTTTGCCCCTCCAGGAAAATTGCCCAAGATTTTGGATTTACCATGTTAATTAGATTGTGCCTTTTTTGTAAACTTCCAAATTCTTCCAAGTAAAATCTGTTTTCCATTTATTTGCAGTGTATTTTTATTCTGCCAGACCCTTTCTGAACAAGGGGGTTTTTACTTTCATCGAAAAAATTCAATGCCCCCGGCAGTTCTGAAATTTTAGTGTTTGACCTTAAGTAGATTTCATTTGGGTGAAAAAAATCTTTCCACAAATAAAACCAGAAGCCATCCAGGGTTTTTTAATGGAATTCAATGCAGGGACTTACTGAAGGATTCGTTTTTTATTTTAAAAGATTTTAAAAAAAAAAAAAGTCATTTTGGGGCAAATATATGTCCATTACCAGGGGTTCCTACCTTTTCCCTTAAAAATTCCCCTTTCTTGTATGGGCAGCACAGCTCCTAAGGGTTACATAGCTACGGGAATTTTTTGTTTTCTCCCTGATAGGCTGGCAGCGCTGGTAAAATATAGGTTTCAAAACCTGTTCTTTTCATCCTAAATAGGCTGCCTCGCTGGCCATATGCTACAGACCTGTTCAATCTTTTTTTTTTAGGTTTCCAGCACGGTGGTTTTATAGCTACGGACCTGAGGCCCTTAGCAGCTTTTTCACGGGCGGGGCCAAAAGAAACCCGGGGTTAAAACATCCAAAAATTAAAAAAAATTAAATGGAGAAAAAAAAGGACTGACCCCGAAAGAAAAATGAAAAAAATGGGGAAAAACCCCTTTTAAAATTGGCAGTTGAGGGGGGTTTTGTTTTCTGCAAAGGAGAGGGGTTATTTAAAAAAAGGCCCTTTCAATGTACTGTTAAAATTTTTAGTCAAGAAAACTTTTAAAGGTAAACATTTAAACTAAAAAATCACCAAAAAATTATTTTCGGAGCCTCTTTGTTCAGGCCCTTTTTTTTTTTCTTTCCCACAACATGAAAAAGCCCTTTGGGAAACCCCCTCAAAGTATATTAAAGTTTTTGGCTACTTTATTTGAGCTGAAAGGAGAATCCAGAAGGATTTTTAAACTTAAAAGGGGTTTTTAAAAGAAAAGAAAATCTATTGAGTTTTTAAATGGAAAGCAAAAATTAATGGGCAGCGAGGGTTTTTTGGAATAAAATTTTTTAAATAAAAAAACACTTTAAGAAAACTTTTTAAACATCTACGGAAAATTTTAGTTTTTTTTAGGGGAAAGTCTTAATTAAAAGAGCATATTTTTGGGAAATTTTTATGGGAAAGGGTCTATAAGAAATTAGCCCCTAAAGTTTTTTTTTGGTTTCAAAAAAGGTAAAGCCCTTTAATTTTAAGGGAATATTTAATTTTTTAAACAGGAAATAGACGGACCCAACGAATTTTTTTTTGATTAAAAGCATATAAAGTAATTTAAGGGTTTCCCATCTTTTTAGCGCAGTCAAAATTTGATGGTTTGAAAGGGAAATGCAGGTTCAAAAATTTTTAAACATTTTAACCAAAGGTTTGTAAAAAGGTTTTCCTGGGGACCTCTTGGGGTAAGCCCCCACGGCAGGGGTTTTTTCGGCCTTTTTTTTTCAGGGGGTTTGGGGCTTTGCGGCCGGAACAAAAAACCGGTTGGGGAAAAACCGACTGGTTTTTTTGTCCCTTGCCGGGGGGACGCAGCCTTAAAGGAAATGTTCCATCTGCAAGCCCCCTTTTGGTTTAATTTAAAATAAATTTTGGTTTGATGAAGGCCCAAAATGCTTAAAGCAGCTTTTTTCCCCAAAAAATTTTGGGTTTTTTTTGGGAGCTCTTAAAAATAAAATGCCCTGGCCCATGTAAAGTGGGAACCCCCCCGGGCTTATAGGACGGGGGGCTAAAGCAGGGTTTCCCCCGAAAGAAAAAATCGGGAATATTTTGAAAAGGGAAAGTGTTGGATTGGGGTGCCTGGGGCCCACGGGTTGGTTAAATTCTAGGGGCCCACCCACTTAAACCCTTTTAAATGGCCCCCAAAGGTGGAGCTTTTTTTTTTTAAAGGGCCCACCCTACACTACTTTAAATAAAATTATACACCCCTTCCTATACCCTGCTTCTTGTTTTTTGTCTCTCTTTCATTTTTTTTTGGGCCCTCTTTTAAAATGTTTTATGAATTTTAAAAAAACCAAAACTCCGGGGTCTCCCCGGTCGGGCCCCCACCAGGGGTTTCCCCTCTTACCCTGTGGGCCAGTCAAAGCCTTTAATGGGTTTCATTTGGCCCAAGGAAAAAAATTTTTTTAAAGAAAACCCCCTTTAGGGGGCCCCTTTTAAGGGGCCCACTTCAAAAGGGGGGAAATTCAGACGGGGGAAATGGCGTGATTTGTTTGCAGATTTTCTTTTTTCCTATACCCTACATGGGAAAGGGAGGGAAAACCCCTAAAAGGGAAATTAAATGTCTTTTTCTGTGTGTTTTCAAAAATAAGCGGGAAAAAATTAAGCAAGTAAAAACAGTCTGAACAACTTTCATTAAATTTTTAAAAAGGGGAAAAATAGAGGGGGGTTTTTCTGCCCGGGGGGAAACACGGACTTGAGGGATTGGGGTGAAAAAATTTTCCTTTCCGGAACCCAAATTCCAAAAACCGTTTTGTGAATGTACCCAAAAAAGTTTACTCCCAGTTTGGGCAATCTTTTGGGGGTTTGATTTTGCGCCATTCTGACAGTTCTATGTCCGATTTTTATTTTTTTTTTTTTTTTTTATAACTTGGACACAAAATGACCCCACCTCAAAAAAAAAAAAAAAAAAAAAAAAAAAAAAAATCACAATTTTGGGGGTTGGGGGAATTTTTTCTTCTTGTAGGGGTTTTAAAACCTACGGGAAAAAAATGTTAAATTTTTAATATTTTTCGGGAATTTTAAAGATGCATTTATCCAAAATTAGGGAAAATGTCTTTTTTTTGTAAATTTATTTTATTTTTAAAATTATAAAAGGACAAGTTTTTTTTAAATTTTAAGATTTTATCTTTTTTAAACTTTTTTTTTTTTTTTTACTTATACATTTTGTCCCAAGAGGGTTCTTGACCACTAGAGGGTACGATTGCTTGTAAATCCTTTTGTATTATATATATAATGCAGAAGGGAGTATGAAGTTGGCGCTCCTTCGAGTTCCTGCCTAAGGCAGGAAGTCATAGGAGCAGTAAGATGGCAGTCATGAAGGCCTTCATTAGGCTTCTGGCTTCCATGGCAGCCGCTTGGCACCCTGCGATCTCTCCCGTTAACAGCTGATGTCAGCTGTATCTAATAACTGGCACCTGCCGCGTATGGAGCGGACTGTAGTAGTGAGCCCGCTCCATACTTCTTTAGCGTCACCATTACGTACTAAAATGTCAGGGTGTGCGAAGGGTATAAACTAGATGCCGACCGCCAGTTAGCTTTATACATCCGGGAAGCAGACGTCTAACTCTGCAGGGATGTATTAAAGTGTGATGCAAAGTTTTTAGCCGCACACTAACTGTAAAGCTGCGGGAGGGGAGACCTGGCTGTCTGTGATAGTGGGATCTCCACTGCGAAGGCAGGGATCGTTTATGATACTCCCTTCCTTCCTGATCGTTGTATGTATACTGCTGTATACATCGATATGAAGGAGCCTTATGGCTTGTTAGTCGCAGATACTGCAGAGTCTTACCAGACCCAAATTAGCTCTGCAGTCAGGACAGAGGGTGCATTTTTCCTGTGGTTAGGACTTACTATCAGCCCCAGTTACAGGGGAAAATAGGGCAAAAATGTACAGTATGTAAGAATGCCCGTTCCCTATCTGAAGTCTTTTTATGACTTTATGGGGGACACAATATGTAAAAAAAATAAACACGCACACAAAAGTCATGACAGAAAAAGTAAACCACTTGAGGTATGTTCACATGGCGTATTTAGACGTGTATTGTACACGCTGCGATACGCCAGGTGTTTTAGATATACGCGCTGGCCAGCACCTACTTCTAAAGAGTGGGGGGGGGGGGGGCTGGCACCATAGACTTCTATTATCCACCGACATGTCACTCCTTTCCCCCAGCGTTCAATACGCGTCAGGGAAGACAGAAGTATTTCATAGCTCTCCATGAGCTAGGAGTTACTAAAATTGTGGGGCACATTTTGGGCATATTACTGTTCAATTACGCACCGAAATGCGCCCCGCAATTACGCCGTGTGAACGTACCCTAACAGCCCAACTGCAACAGCCCAACCCGCCTATGATGACCCTGAAATTTTATATCATCTATATACAGGCAGTCCCCGACTTACACCGTTCCGACTTACATCTGTCCCCTTACAAACGGAGACTTATGGGGCATGCTGGCACTTGTAGTTCCATGTTCCAAAGCAGCTAGTAGCTGTGGAATGACAAGTTCCAGCATGCCACAACAGCACATTAGGTGGAAATGAGGTGAAATCTTAACAGGGACACATACAGCAAAACAAATGTAAAAACCCTTCCCTGCACTACCCAAAACTAAAAAAAAAAAAAAAAAACACAATAACCTTTTGTGCTGGAGTTACATTTAATAAATATACCTGTTCCGACTTACATACAAATTCAACTTAAAGGGGTTGTCTCTTTAAAAAAAACAAGCAGCTTTGCAACATATGTTCATTACATATGTCCTACTGATTTTGAGTTATCCCTGGTAATAGGAGTGCATCAGCTCCTCAAATCACTATAGCCACGGACCTGTTGATTTTTATCTCACTGGCTGCCAGTCCTGGTGACTCATCTGCTTCTCAATACAGGTCGGAGCACAGAGCCCCTCCCGCACAGTATGTGATGCTTCTGTAGGGGTGGGGGAGGGCTCTGGCTTCTGTGTCTGTATAGCTGTGCTGCCTGGATTAACCCCGTGTGTGCCTGCTCCCTCCTGCTCTCTACACAGATTGAGGAGGGCAGAGGTGAGGCTGATCTGTGGTCAGTAGGATGTGACAGCAGTGAAGTGTGTTACTATAATCATGTGTCGTCTGTGGAGCTCTGACTATACTAATAGAACAGATCAGGGGGCATGTGAACGGTTCATATCCCTCCCTGCTCTGCTGTATTAGTGACACATTGTGATTATAGTAACACACTTCACAGCTGCCCTGTGTCTGTTCTAATGGGAGGACTGTGTTTGTGTTTGTTGTTGCTTGAGATGTCCGTGGAGATTTGTATGCTAAGCAGGGGGTATAGGAACTTTTACATCCCCCCTGCTCTGCTATTAGCATACACAGCTTCACAGACCTCTGCCTCCATAGCCATTCATAGATCAGCCTTCTCCCTGCTGTCTTCTGACTCTGTGGAGAGGAGCAGCAAGAGCTCGGCCACAGCAGCCGCACAGTGCAGCTGATCCAGCAGTGAGCAGCAGATCTAGGCAGACACACACAGGGTTAACTCTGGCAGCAAACCCTCTCCCCCCCCTCGCCTGCTGTATAGAAGTTACTGCAGTTGGAGGAGGAGAGCTGTCTGTATGCTGAGGGGAGGGGGGAAGGGGGAGGAGAAGAGGCAGACAAGAAGCACGCCCCTGAATTCAAAAATCCTATGCTGCCATACACACTGAGGTAGGCTGAAAGCCTGTAGTGAGACAACTCCTTTAAGAACAAATCTACAGTCCTTATCCCGTTCATAACCCGGGGAATGCCTGTATAAATGTCTTTGATGGAAAAGACAATTACAAAACTCATCGAGCACCATTTTTGCTGTTTAAAAGCAAAAATTTAAGAAATGTGAAAAACATTGATTCCAGTCGACAGGGAAAAAAAGTCATCATGCTGTTGGTATTCGCAGAGGTACACCACTCTGGTTTGAGTAGGGGTGTAGCAGCTGTGCCAGCACATCACTTTTGGACAGACCTAATTAATGATCCTCATGATGTTTGCCTTGAAGAGTCGCTTTCAGCTCTGGTTAATTATGTTCTTTGGGCATGAAACCAATGTTGAGTGACAAGGTTTGGAGTACACCAGCAAAGCTGATCGTATGCTTTTTCTGGACTCAAGCCGGATAATAGAGCAACTAAGGCATGCACTTGTCTATGGGAGCTGGGCCTGCATTTGGCCAAAGACTGCTCCTTAGTCTACAGTGTTTTAATCATATAAAGAGATGGCATTTGACGAGTTTCACCTTTTCCAGTGTCTTGGTCAGAGCACGAGGGAGTAAAAGTTATTTTTATGAGGACGGATTTGTAAAAAACGAGTTCTGGAAAAGAGCACACACGTGGTCATGAAAGACAAAACAAAATGGATTAGGTTTTTAATGCAGGAACCAATTACAGTGGGGAGATGCGCCGGATGATTTAGCCGGGAGTTTAATTTTCTCTATCTGGCGCTAAAGATTATATACTCTTATCTTCAATGTGCTTCTAATTATTACAGTGGCCCATATTCAGGTGTTTTCCATCTAGAATAATGGAATAATTGTCTGCAATCTAACCTAGAATTGGAAGATTAAGGAGAAGGTTTAATGCTGGTTGCAGAGTTCAGAGATGTCCACTTCGAATTTGATTAAAGGAGACGCAAGGTCATAAGCGAATTAGAAGGTTTATATTCAGTCCTTCAAGTTGCCCATGTTTAACATGTCTGACGTGTAACTACTCTTTGTGTGAACAGATAAAAGCAGATTGTCAGTGGTCCCAAGGTTGGCTAAGCAGTGATCACCCAATCGCCGGGGTGACAATTATTAGAGATGTGGTATGGGGCTTGTCCCTTTATAGCAGGGGTTCTAATGTTTCCTTTGCCAGGAGTCCTAAGAGTTGGATAAAGGGGTTTTGCCACGAAGTAGAATTGACGTGGGAAGCTTGCAAATTAAATAATAAACATTTTCACCATTCATAATTATTATAAATTCTGCTCCGTTTTTATTTTAGCTGTTCCTTTAGTGATCCATTGTTTATAGCTCATCTCCAGAGGATACGACCAGGGGTGAGAGCTCCTCAGTCCTGGTCAGACATGCTCAGACATCACTTCTCCTCTCAGGCAGCTACTGAGTGTTCAAACCCCAGGTGCTGTCACTCTTCTCCCGTCCTCTGTCCTTCTTAGTAATTAGTCAAACCGTTCATATAAATAAAAAAGTAACCTCAATGAGGTTTGTGCATTGACAAAGAGAAAAAAACAACACAGGTTTGGTTCCTGTAGGGATTTGAACCTAGGACCCTTGTGCCTGGAGGCAAAAACTTTACCTCTGAGCTACTCACAATGCTTTACATAAACAGATCTTTGGTTGACTAGAGAGAGGAAAGGCCTGGTGATGTCATCCTGCTTGGTCACATGATCTGCAATTCAAACAAATCACACACGCCCCCTTCTGAACACACAGAGCTGAAGAGCTGGATGCAGGAGGTAGGAAAGGAGATTGTGGCAAAACCCCTTTAAACAGCGATGACCTAACCAAGGATGACTATTATTAAAGGGGCTGAACAAAAGTGGTCCCTTTTATAGCAAAGGTTCTGATGTCTTTCCTGCCGCAGCAATTAACCGGTATGATGACAATTATTAGATAGTTAGTATGGAGGTGGTCCCTTTATAGCAGGGGTTCTAATGTTTCCTTTGCCAAGAGCCTTAAGAGTTGGTTAAACAGCGATGACCTAATTAAGGATGACTATTATTAGAGGGACTGAACAAAAGCAGTCCCTCATAGCAGTGGTTCTGATGTCTTTCCTGCCAGGGGTCCCAAGACTTGGTTATGCAGCGATCTCCAGGGTGACCATTATCAGAGAGACAGTATGGAGGTGGTCCCTTCTATATCTGGGGTTCTGATGTTTCTTTTGCCAGGATTCCCAGGAGTTGGTTAAACAGAGATAACCTAACCAAGGATGACTATTATTAGAGGGACTGAAGAAAAGTGGTCCCTTTTTATAGCAGAGGTTCTGATGTCTTTCCTGACGCAGTGATTTACCGGCATTATGACAACTAGTAGATAAGTGGTATTGAGATGGTCCCTTTTTATCAGGGGTTCTGTTGGTTTAAGCTGTGATCACCTGCTTGCTAGGGTGACGGTTGTAAAAGGGGCTCAACAGAAGTGGATTATTTTATAGCAGGGATTCTGATGTTTCTTTTGCCTAGGGTCCCAAGAACTGGATAGGCAGTGATCACCTGATCACTGGGTGATCGTTAGTAGAGGGACTGTATGGAGGTGGTCCCTATTATAGCAAAGGTTCTGATGTCTTTGTTGCCAGGGCTCCCAAGAGTTAATTAAGTAGTGATCACTTGATCGAAAGGGTGACAATTATTAGAGACGTGGTATGGAGGTGATCCCTTTATAGCAGGGATTCTGATGTTTCCTTTTCCAGGAAAGGATGACTATTATTAGAGGGACTGAACAAAAGTGGTCCCTGTTATAGCAGAGGTTCTGATGTCTTTTCTGCCAGGGGTCCCAAGACTTGGTTAGGCAGTGATCACCAGGGTGACCATTATTAAAGGGGCTGTATGGAGTTGGTCCCTATTATAGCTAAGGTTCTGATGTCTTTCCTGCCAGGGGTCCCAAGACTTGGTTATGCAGTGATCACCAGTGTGACCATTATTAGAGAGACAGTATGGAGGTGGTCCCTTTTTTATCAGGAGTTCTGATGTTTCTTTTGCCAGGAGTCCCAGGAGTTGGTTAAGCAGTGATCACCTGATTGCTAGGGTGATCATTATTAGTGAGTTGGTAGGAGGTGGTCCCTTTTAAACCGTAGTAGGGGTTTGGATTGAGGATGTCTTTCCCCCCCGGAGAGTTTGCCTGCAAATGCTTGAGTCTCGGTCGTACTGGCTGTCACACCCAATGACACCACTCCTGGAAGTGACATTGTTATCGACAATACACCCTTCTTGATCCCTAGTTGATCAAACAACAAGTCTGATTTTTTTAGGTCCATGTTTTTGATGTCTGGCACTGCGTTAATCCAAGTTTTCTTTGAATCCAGGAAAAGGTCAAAAAAAGTCACTTGTAATACAGGGAATAGTAGGTTGGTCTTCAGCTTAATCAAAACATTATTCGAGGCTGAACTATTTAATGCTTCACTTGCCCCCTCATTGACCAAGTCTAATCATTCGAAGACTGTAAGTATAGCCAAATGTTTTGTCCTCTCTGCTTATTTAGAGGTTTTCTCCCACTGTCCAAAACATATTGATAAGTTTACTTGGGCTTTAGGTTGAGGGACTGATGCGAGTGATGACTGCATAATATGTTGGTGCCATTTCAATGGATTTGATATATAAATACTGTGGTATAAGTGGGCTATAAGGCAAATGTATGACAATTGTGTGCCTATTTCCAATTTGACTGATTCATAATAGTAGGGATATCCTTATCTCATTGCCCCTACCTGTTCTACTGGTTTACTGGTGTTCCAAGATGATGAAGTTATCCTGGGTTTTTTTTTTCTAACAGCAAAATTGGGTTATTTTGGGCCACTCAGAGGTCAGATTATTTAAATTGAGGTCAATTTCCAGTGTATCAGACTTGTTCACACACGAAATATAATCTTTTGCATTTTGTTTATTTTTAGCCCAAATCATAATACAATCTAAAAGTGTTTAGAAGTAAAAGTCGTTCCTTAAAGGGGTTGTCTCACTACATTGATTCGTCCTGTTTTCTTGGTTTCATTTTGAAGTCAGGGGTGTGTTTTCTGGCTTCTACTAGGCTGCAGTAGAAGCCAGGTCTGTAGCTATAACAACCAGTGCTGGCAGCCTATCAAGAGAGAACAAACAGGTCTGTAGCTATAGCAACCAGTGCTGGCAGCCTATTAGGAGAGAAAAAACAGGTCTGTAGCTATAGCAAGCTGAAGCAGCCCATACAAGAGGGGATATCTAGGAATAGGTAGGACACAGTTAATGGACATATATTGCAAAGTGACTTCTTTTTGCAAGATCTTTAACATAAAAAGCAATCCTTGTAGTGAGACAACCCCTTTAAAGAGGTTTTCTCACCATAGTGAGTGGTGGATGATACTGCCGACTGCCAGGACCACTACGATTCTTAGAATCAAGGGACTGCAGCACCTTATAGTTTGTGTACAGCAGAGGGGTCAAACTCATTTTCACCAAAGGCCACATCAGCATTATGGTGGTTCTCAAAGGGCAGTGGGAGGGTCAATGGAAGGTGGCTACCATGCCCGAGTAGGGTAGTCAGAGCCGTGCCACCTCCTGTAAGTTACTGAACTGTGTTGAGGTGTGTGCTTGAGCTACAAATCCAAGATGGCGCCTGCTACCTGTGTTGGTACTACTACCTCTGTCAAGCCCTGGCTGCATCCTCTGAGGAAAGTGAAGAGTAAGTACTTCTGAGTCTGGACCTGGTCTATCCCTACTCTTGGTAGGCTGAATTCGGCCCGTGGGCCTTGAGTTTGACCCATGTGCTGTACAGTGACACTCCTGGCAACCAACTAGGCTTCACTTGAATGGAAAGCTCTTGCAATCTTCCATACAGCAGGTGTCCAGGAGAGTCACCTACATATGGAATGGTTTACTGCTTGAATGCGGTGAGATTGGTTTCCATGTCAATGTCCCACCTCTTACACCCACTTCTCCACTACCCATTTAATACCCGGAACTGTTCCATAAAAACAAAAATCAAAAGACTGATCCATTTGGGATCCATTTACTTTTCTAATTTATGTTTTTGATTTAGTTTTCATTTGTTATAATAGCGCGGTGTCTTTTATATTCATAAGTGTTTTGTTTCATACTGTTGCTTTTTACTTTTGTGTTCGTTTGCATGAAAATGTCATTTACTTAGGAATATTGGGAATTATCCGTATGTTTTCTGCCCACGGCTGCTTAGATTAAAAACTACCAAATTTGCATGATGAGACTGCATGTATGCACCAACCTATCGTGATGGCCCTCTGCGGGGTGAGTCTCTCTACAGGTCGCCGGTTTCAATCTTATGAATAAACATCATTCTTTCTTAGAGGTGATGGCTGTTTCAAGGAGATGACTTTTCATCTCGTAGCACTTAGACAAAGACGATGCATGTGGTGGTGGTGAGATATTGACACCTCATCACAACATGAATGTAGCTTTCAGATTTAATGGACTGTCGCTGATCTAGAATGTATATCTCATGTTATAGTTTACCCGCTCTGCATTTGATTTAGATAGTTTGATAAGAATAAATTCTCATTTACATAGTATTCCTGGTTCCAGTGCATCAGAGATGAAAAGAAATGAGTCTCCGTTCAAACACCATGACCTTTTAACTAGATTTGACGAGAGATGCGAATACCATGGAGCACTCTCTGTGCTGAGAGTGAAAACCATCCTACTTTTATGACCTACCCATGTCCGTATGAATTGTCCAGTTGGGACAACTCCTTAAACTCATGGCAGACCTCGCAACAGTAATTATTCAGTCGAATAATCAACAAATTGGGAATTCAACAGGAATAACATCTGGCCAGCTTAGGCAATCGGTGACCACAGATCTTAGATGGAGCTGATGCTTGACAGCCATTGTAATCACACAGACTAGTATATTAACAGTCATATTGCTACATCCCAAACCATAGAAAGACATTGGACCACGATTTTTTATTTTTTTTTTTTTTACTGTAATTTTTTATTGAAAAAAGTTTTGGAATAATAAACATCAAGATTCAAGAACACAATCTCAAGTTAACACAGATTTTGCAGAATTAGGTAATGAATAATGATTACATCTATAAGCAAAACAGTATAGCATCTTACAATCATTTGTTAACCAATATAAATCAATTTGGAACATACAAGACAGGACAATCCACAAGAGGGAGTGAGACAGGGTTAGGGCAGAGGAAGCTGGAATGTATATCTTGGTAAGCGATCACTTTTAGCCTATATAGCCTTACATGTCTGAAAGATTACAAAAAGTGTCCCAATCTGACCAGATCAGGTAAAATCGATTCAAGTTGTTACTAATTGAGGCTGTTAGATATTCCATGGTTCTCATATCCGCGATCCGTTTGTGTAAATCTAAGAGTTCCGGAGCCTGCGAGCGTTTCCAAAAAAGTGAAATTAAACACCTTGCCGCGGTAAGTATGCATATAATTAGTTTTTCTGTTGGCTTCGCAAGTATCCACAATTTTTTTTTTTTTACAACAAATGTTCAATTTATGGAGCTGATGAAGACCCCAGTCAAAATGTGTTGGGCATAATAGAGCTACCCACTTACATGCATCTCTGTGTGGACATCTGTACATCAGTGGGGATGATGGTGTTTTTTGTTTTTACCTTTCTTAATAACTTTTAGCTTTTATTGTAGTTAGTATGGTTGAAAAAAGACATGGCCATCAAGTTCATCCAAAGGCATTGATAGTACATCATATATATACTGTTGAAACTAGAAGTTTACATACACTATATAAAAAGACACACATGCATGTTTTTCTCACTATCTGACATGAAATCAGAATAAACCTTCCCCGTTTTAGGTCAATTAGGAACCAAAATTATTTATATTTGCCAAATGCAGAATAATGAGAGAGAATAATGTAGGGCATTTTTATTACTTTCTGCAAAGTCAAAAGTTTATGTACATTTCATAAGTATTTGGTAGCATTAACCTGAAACTGTAGGACTTGGGTCAAACGTTTTGGATCCTTCCACAAGCTTCTCACAATAGTTGGTAGGAATTTTGGCCCATTCCGCCTGACAGAACTGCTGTAACTGAGCCATGTTTGGAGGTCGCCTTGCTCACACCTGCCTTTTCAGCTTTGCCCATAAATTTCAATAGGATTGAGATCAGGGCTTTGTGATGGCCGCTCCAAAACATTGACTTGGTTCTCCTTAAGCCACTTTGTAGCCAGTTTGGCAGTAGCTTCGGGTCATTGTCCATTTAGAAGACCCATTTCCACCCAACCTTTAGCTTCCTAGCTGATGTCTTGAAACGTTGCTTCACTATTGCCACATAATCTTCATTCCTCATGATGCCATACATTTTGTGAAGTGCACCAGTCTCTCCTGCAGCCAAACAACCCCACAACATGATGCTACCACCCCCGTGTCTCACAGTTGGGTTGGTGTTCTTAGTCTTCCAAGTTTCTACCTTTTTCCTCCTAACGTAACAATGGTCATAATGACCAAACAGTTCAGTTTTAGTTTCGTCAGATCACAGGACATGTCTCCAAAAATGTAGCTCTTCCTGTGTATTTACAAACATTAATCTGGTTTTCTATGTTTCTTTTGGAGTAATGGCTTCTTCCTGGCAGAATGGCATTTCAGCCTATGTTGATACAGTACTCGTTTCACTGTGGATAATGACACAATCTTTCCAGCTGCCACCAGTATCTTCACAATGTCTTTTGCTTTTGTTCTTGGGTTGATATGCACATGTCGGACCAAAGCACGTTCATCTCTGAGACACAGAACCCGTCTCCTTCCTGAGCGATATGGCTGCATATTCCCATCTTGTTTGTACTTGCATATAATTGTTTGTACAGATGAACGAGGCACCTTCAGGTATCTGGAAATTACACCCAAGGATGATCCAGACTTGTGCAAGTCCACAATTCTCTTCCTGATATCTTGGCTGATTTCTTTAGACTTTCCATGATGTTACACACAGAAGCATTGTGTTTCTAGTGTGAAATAAAATACATCCGCAGGTGTGTCTCTAATTAACTCAGATGTTGCCAATAAACCTATTAGAAGCTTCCAAAGACATGACATCATCATATGGGCTGTCCCAAATTTTTTAAAGGCATAGTAATCCTAGTGTATGTAAACTTTTGACTTTGCAGAAAGTAATAAAAATGCCTGTAAAATATGCTCTCATTATTCGGACATTTGGCAAATATAAATTATTTTGGTAATCCTAATTGACCTAAAACAAACACATAGTGGGTTGCAAAAATCTTTCTACCTCTTGAACTTTTCTTCATTTTTAAACGTTACAGCCACATACGTAAATGTGCTTTATTTATTGATAGTGTATGTAATAGAGTAACACAAAGTAGCAAGTATTTGTGAAGCATAAAGAAAATTATACTTCCTTTTCAAAATGTTTGCAAATTAAAAAACTGAAAAGTGTGGTGTGCATTTGTATTTAACCCCCTTTGTCATAACTTTGCAGGGCCACTTTTATCTGCAATTAGAGCTGCAGTCTGTTGGGAGAGGTCTCTTCAGCTTTGCACATCTAGAGGCTGGAATTTTTGCCCATTTTTCTTTGTTAAATAGCTCTAGCTCAGTCAGATTGGAGAACGTTTGTAAACAGCAATTTTCAAGTTCTGTCCCAGATTCTCAATGGGATTTAGTTGTGGACTGTGGCTGGGCCATTGTAACCCATGAATATGTGTTGATGTAAGCCCTTCCATTGTAGCTGTCTGTATGTTGAGGGTCATTGCCCTGCTGGAAGGTGAACCTACGCCTCAGTCTCAAGTCTTTTGCAGCCTCTAACAGATTTTCCTCCAGGATTGCCCTGTATTTAGTTCCATCCATTTTCCCATCAATTCTGAGCAGCTTTCTAGTCGCTGCTGAAGCAAGACTTCCTTCCAGCATGATGCTGCCTCCACCATGCTTCATGGTGTTGTTGTGATGTGAAGTGTTGGCTTTCCTCCACACACAGCGTTTGGTATTTAGGTTTCATCTGACCAGAGCACCTTCTTCCACATCCGTCCCCTACTTAGCTTTATGCAGACTGCAAACGAAACATATTATGGCTTTTTTTCAAAAACAGCTTTCTCCTGTGCTGTCTGGTGTGTTCCTTGGTTTTCATGATGCTGTTTTTTTCCCTTATGTTCTACAACAAATCTCTGGAGCCTTCATAAAACAGCTGTAGTTATACTGAGAATAAATGACACACAGTTGTACTCTATTTACTAACTAGGTGACTTCTGAAGGCAATTGGTCACGGTGGATTTTATTTAGGGGTATCAGAGTGCAGGTGACTGAATATATGGGCACCACAATTTTCAGTATTTAATTTGCAAAAATTTTAAAAAGCATATAATTTTCTTAATGCTTCAGAAATACTTGCTACTTTGTGTTGCTCAATAAAATACATTTAAGTTTGTGGCTGTAACATTAAAAAATAAGGAACGGTTCAAAGGGTAGTAAGATATTTTTGCAACCCACTGTATATACATTGCTCCCTTTCATTTAAAGGGGATTTCTCACTGCGCTGTTTCACTCTGTCTCTTCAGGCTGTGGGTGGTTCTATGGCAGTAATTAGCATATCTAGCATCTCTATAAATAGCTGAGCTGTTACACTGACCAGTGCAGGAGATGTTATCTCTTCAGTAAACACAAGGTACATGTGCTGTGGGGACTAATAATAATGGCTTATCTGTAATGTTGATAATTAGTTAGCACTGGAGCTCAGTCTGTCCATGGGGTGACATCACTCCCTGCTCTAAGCTCTCTGCTCTAATTAGATAACAGAGTTATGGTTAAGTAACCATAGAAACCTTTGTGCACTGAGTATATAATATGTATTTTATCTCATGACTAAAGTAAAATCTAATGTTTACAGAAAAAGTCTTAAAGGGGTTGTCTCGCTACAATGATTGGGTTTTAATTAAAAGATCTTTAAAAAAACAAGCAGCTTTGCAATATATGTTCATTACAAATGTCCTACTGATTTTGAGTTATCCCTAGTAGTAGGAGTGCATCAGCTCCTCAAATCACTATAGCCACCGACCTGTTGATTTTTCTCTCACTGGCTGCCAGTGCTGGTGACTCATCTGCTTCTCAATACAGGTCAGCGCACAGAGCCCCTCCCGCACAGTATGAGGCCACTTGTGATGCTTCTGTAGGGGAGGGGGAGGGCTCTGGCTTCTGTGTCTGTGTAGCTGTGCTGCCTAGATTAACCCTGTGTGTGCCTGCTCCCTCCTGCTCTCTACAAAGATTGAGGAGAGCAGAGGTGAGGCTGATCTGTGGTCAGTACGATTTGTAAACAGCAGTGAAGTGTGTTACTATAATCATGATGTGTCTGTGGAGCTTTGACTATACTAATAGAACAGATCAGGGGGGCATGTGAACAGTTCATATCCCTCCCTGCTCTGCTGTATTAGTGATACATTGTGATTATAGTAACACACTTCACAGCTGCCCTGTGTCTGTTCTAATGGGAGAACAGTGTTTGTGTTTGTTGTTGCTTGAGATGTCCGTGGAGATTTGTATGCTAAGCAGGGGGTATAGGAACCTTTACATCCCCCCCCCCCCTGCTCTGCTATTAGCATACAAAGGTTCACAGACCTCTGGCTCCATAGCCACTCATAGATCAACGTTCTCCCTGCTGTACAGAAGTTACTGCATTCGGAGGAGGAGAGCTGTCTGTGTGCTGAGGGGGGGGGGGAAAGAAGGAGGAGGAGAAGAGGCAGACAAGAACCACGCCCCTGAATTCGAAAATCCTATGCTGCCAGACACACTGAGGTAGGCTGAAAGCCTGTAGTGAGACAACTCCTTTAATTTAACTGTCCCTTTATGTTAAAACTTTTGTAGTGAGAAAGCCCCTTTAAGGGATTACTTGGGGCCAGTTCATGTACGATATCAACCCACTTGACCGGTGTGCTTGCATCCAAGAACAAATATTGCAGCTGCAGTTCATTCTGGTTATCAAGGGTCAAACAATACTTTGCTTAGAAAGCTTCATATAGAGCATTGTATGAAGAAATTATGGCATAGATTGGGTTTTCCAGGACTAGAAAAACATGGCTTTGTAGAGTATTACAGCCTAGCCCTATAAACTTTACTGGAGCTGTTCTGGAGGAAAGCAGCCATGTTTTGATGTTTTGTTTCAGTCCTGGACCTCCTTTACCCACCGTTATTTTACATTATGTGTGTGTGGAGATTCTCCATTGACATTCATAATGTAATTCATTTGTTTTTTCCTGCAGAGAGCAATGATCTGCGTAGGGAAATGGTAAATGGAGACAGATCGGAGAGGAGTGTGTGGCAGAGATTAGGATGCAATGAGAGACTAATTGTAAGCAAACATATGTACTCCTGCCGAAAGCTCTATTAATGTAATGTGACACATTTATACCTGTCAGGAAACATTCAAGTTTCCCTTGACTTCCAAATGTTTAAAAGACACAATCTAATGATGATCTCCTTGCAGCTAGGTCAGAGCTATTAGAAGTTCCTAACTTGCGATGCATATTCGTTTCTTTTGTCAGCTGTCAGACAGAGGAGAGGCAGGATCCTTTCTAATGGAACATTTATCTGGTGGGAAGTCCAAGCAAATAAGGAAACAATTGCTTCCAACTTCATGAAAGCACAGGGTTTAGAGTATACTGATAGGGGGCATTACAAGGATATCTGTATCCGGTGATGATAGAGGTAGTGTTGGTTAAGTTGCGTCTTAGAATCCAAGAAGCCCTCCTGAACCCAAAACTAGAAGAACTGGAATTTGTAGCCACCATTTTTTGAGCTACAGTCAAAGGGATTCTTATCTAATGACTTCAAGACACAGGACATCTATACAGTAATTCCTCAATGTACAACGTGAATTGGTTCCGGCGTGACCCTTGTAGGTTGAAGCCATAACTCTGTGAAAACTGGTAATTGGTTATTATTATTAATTATTTTAAAGCGCCATTGATTCCAGGGCGCTGTACACTCAAGGGGGTTTCATACATAACATATGTCAAACAAGTACAATGGTGACGATGAAAAGAAAAACCCGAGAGGGCCCTTTTTGAACCAAAAATTTACAATCTACAAGGAAGGGGGGAAAGAGACGGATTTTGAGGTGCAGACAAAGTTTTGGGATGGGGGGAAAAAAGTGCAAAAGGGTTTTTTGTTTTGGGTTTTAAGTAGAAAATTGGGGGGAATTCCAAAAATTCTAAATTCGGTCCACTTCGCCGAAATTTTTTCCCACAAAAAAAAATTGGGAGGGGAATTTGCTTTTGGCAGAAAAAAAATGGTTTAAAAAACAGCATTTCCGGGTGCACAGAAACCTGCAGGGGTTGGGTTTTAAACGGGTTTTTTGGGCCCTGCTTAAATTTTGCAGAGGGAGTTGGTTTGGTCTTCATAAAAATTTGTGTTTTAGGGATGACACGCACATGACGCCGCCCCCTTTAGAATTCCCCTTTTACTTTTAAAAATTCCCTGGGGACTTTTAAAACAAAAATGACCCCCAAAAAATGAAGCCGGGGGAAAGGGAACCCCGATAAATTTAAAGCCCAAAAAGAAAGCGGAAAAAAAACAAGGTGGGGAGCTCAGGGGGCAACATTAGTGAAAGAAGGGGGGGGGAGGTGACGGCGGCCCGCCACAAGGGAGCAAGAGGGGCAGGCCCGTGGCCCCAATGGGCAATTTTGGAGGGGGCAAAAAACGAGGAAAACCACAGGTGGGAAAAATCACCCCAGTGTGGGGTTAACGGCGGCAGCCACAGCAGCAGCATTTAGGTCAGGGCGTGGGGCCCCAAAAGAAAATTCTGGAGGCCCGGGAAAACAGTAATTTTGGCCCCAGGAGGCAAAAATCACCCCTTGTGGAGGTCACGACGCACAGCAAATGAGATAAAGGCAGTGGCACAATGACATTTTTGGGGTGGCAAAAAGAAATTAGGCCACAGAGGGGCCCCCAATAAACCAGTTTTGGAGGGTCCCCGCCCCGCAGCAGCTGAGTTTCAGGCAGTGGCCCCAATGACTTTCTGGAGGCGGAAAAAAAAAATATTACCCCCACAGAGGGGCACAATGAAACGTGTGGGGGTCAAAAACAGCAGCAGAATGAGGTAAAAGGTCAGTGACACAATGCATTTTGGGGGGTGGAAAAAACGGGGGAAATCCAAAAGGGAGGGGCACAAGGGATTTAGGAGGGGGGTCACGGGGGCCAGCGCTTTAGGCCCAGGCAGTGGCACCATGACACAGTGTGGAGGACATGGTAGCAAACAAGCAGCAGCTTTGAGGCCCAGACATGGCACAATACAGGGGGGGATTTTAAAGGGAAAACACCCAGCAGCCGCGGGAGGTCATAAAATGGGCCCGGTTTGCCCCTCATGTTGGGGGGTGGTGGAAAAATCCCAGTTCCGGGGAAAAAGATGGGGTTGGTGGAAAGATGGAGAAACTGTCACAAATTTGGTGGCACCCGGGGCGGGGGCCCCCATCAAAAAAGGGGCTGGGGCGGGTAGTTTAAACCCAGAGGGAAACCCCTAAGGTATTGGTGTGGGGAAAATCCGGGGGCCGTTTCCCAACCCCTAAATTCATCTTGCCCAAAAAGGTTCAGTGGGTTCCACATTTTCCCGGGGGACAAGGGGGTTTCCCCCTTTGGGGTAACCGATGGCCCCCCCCGCCGCACTGAACACCCGCTCTAAATGCCACACTTAAATTGGCCCGGGGCGGGGAAGCTTTTTTTCACTCCCAAACTCGGCAAGTTGCAGCCCCCCAAAACCCCATTTTGGCTGCCCGTAGTCCAGCGGATCTTCTAACAAAGGGTGGCAGATTTGTTTGTCCCAATTGGGCCCAAAAAACCGTTGGTTAAAGGGGACGGGTTTCCAGGCCCTTGCTGCTGTCGGCGATTTCCCTCCCTCACTAGGCGGGTAAAGGAAGCTGCTAAACAGGACTCCAACTTAGGTTACTACGTTTTGGAGCTGGTTACTGCCCCTTTCCCCCCCCCACCCCCTTTCCACAGCCACGGCAGTGAGTTACGTGAGCTTTTGGGGAAAAACCCCCCGGGTCCGGCCCTGTCGGGGAGGGACAATTCCGCACATAGGCAGCACCCAAAAACTGATTAGGGAGGTTTTCCCTTTAAAAGAAATTTGATTTTGTCTTTCCCCTCTAATAGCGGGGAAAAAGGCTCCCCATTTTGGCCCCGGTTGGAGGGCCCAAATAGGGGGGGAGACCCCCAGAAGCCCACCCCTTTCCTCCCGGATGTGATATTCGGCGTGCCCATAGCCGGGAAAAATAAGCATGTTTGCGGGCCATCGCAAAAGTGACTCCGAGGGGCCCCCTTTCCTCCATTTCCCCCTATAATATTTGCCACGGTGCTTGGGGGTCATCTGGCCTCGTTTCCCTAAACCCCAAATCCACCTCCTTCCATCCCTGCCCCCTGTTTCCTCCTCCCCTTGTCCCCTGGGTAGAAAAACCCAAAACCCTTCATTTTAAACCAGACAATGCTTCGGCTCCAAGGGTCCCCCTTTCCTCCCCCCTTTTACCCAATTTCCCCCACGGGGACCGTGTGGCCACGGATGTTTTTCGCCATGTTCCGTCCCCCCCCAAGACAGTTTTTTCAGCATCTTTTCCGGACATGAAGCAGGGAATGTTATTATCCCCGTAGTTCCGGGCGACTGACAAATAACGTCCCCTTCCTCGAAGGGCCTCAAAAAAACAAGCAGGTGTCACCAAAGAGCTGCCACTGGCTGACTTTTCAAATTTAAAACCGGGAGTACTTCTGCCCCTCCCTTTGGATAAAATAAAAAAAAATTGTTAAGGGCCCTTTCCCTCTGTTCATGAAAGTCGGCCCCAAAAACATGTGGGGGGGCTGGAACCCCCGGGGTTTGGAAAAAATCGCATATCAGTGTGTGGGGGGGGGGGTTTCTCCCGGGCTGCAACTCGAGGAGGGTTTTTCCCTTGGCTTTGTAACAAATTTTAAATAAAGTGCATGCACAGTTTCCTGGCCATTTTCAGGAGGGTTCTGAGACCCGGTGGAAGACTTCGGGAAAAACCTTTTTCACAAACCAGATTGAAAAATGTGGGCCCCATGCGGGGCGGGGGCCCAAACCCCCCTTTGGGTGGCAGCGGGACAAAATTTTTCCCCCCCCCATTGTCCTCACCAAGGGGTTTCCCCGATTTGCAGTTGCGCGGAGAAAGCCACACATCGATTTCTTGCTGCATGCGCGGACGGGCCCCCTCCCCTGTGGACTTCGTTCGCCGAGGCCAAGCCAGGTGTAGAACTGGGGTGAAAACCGCTGGGGCCCTACCCCATTTTGGGTAGATGGACCCAGTTTTTGTGGAGGCTGAGTTGGGGGTTGGGGGGTTTTAAGGAGGAGGAGGCGGAATTAGCGAAAGGAAGCCCAGTTGACAACGGGAGGAGAAAGCGGCGTTCCTGCCCAAAGTTTTTGGGTGTGCCGGGGCGGTAAGCAAAATTCACCCAGGGGGCCCGGGTAAAGGACTTTACGGGCCCCTGACCAAAATTTAAACAGTTTTCCATAGTCCGGCCTGCCGTGCCCCTTTGGGAACCCCAAAACCCAAAGCTAAAGAACGGGCCCACCTTTGTTCACATATTTATAAAGTTTGGTATTTTGTCTTTTTTAAAAAAAATTAAAGGGCCCTTGGAACTTTTCCATTCGGCCGGCAAAGCCCTTTTGTTTCTGAAGGGTGCAGAGTCCCCCTTTTTGGAAAAGGGGAAGGACTGCAATCCCAAAAACTTGGAAAAAGGACCAGGGTCGGGCCTGCGCACCTTAGGAGGGTTTGGAAACCGCAAACTTTTGCCCTCTTTGCTAATCCCCTCGTAAACGACTGCTGGGGGGCCATGGGGAGCGAGGGCGGGGAGCACCCCGGGGACGGGGGATGAGGGTAAAAAGAAAACGTTTTCCCTTTGAAAAGGGGTGGGGGAGCCTTGACTGGCTGCAATGGCATGCGTGCCACGGGGGCGCTCCCTGTGCGCGTTGCGGGCGGTCAAGGTAACCCCCCACATCGGAGCCACGTTTTCCCCAGGCCCCCGGTTGGTAAACCTGTTTTGATTGACGCGGGGCCGTGGTGAAAAACGTTAGCTCCCTGGCCTCTCACTTTCTGCCCCAGTTCCCTAAATATCCCCTTTATTGGCTCCTCCTTTGTCTTAGAAAAGGGAATTTGCCAAAAACCGCCGAGAAAACCCGGTTTTTTACCCCCAAACCCGCTCCCCCATTGGTGATTTATTGGGGCCCCCCGCTCCTCGCTGAGCCCCCGTCCCGTATTTTTCTTGGACCTCCCGAACCCGATTTTTTTCCCCCTGGGGCCCGCGGGCCCCGACCTCCCCCAACTGCTGTACCCCTGCTGAAAAAACGGCCACACGCCCCAAACTTGCTGGCTGCGCTGGCCTGCCTGCCCGCGCAACCCTGACCCCCCCATTTTCCTACGATAAATGAACCCCTTCCCTCACCCGGCCCCAAATTTGCGGTGGGAAAAACATCATCAGCTTTTTGTGTTTCATCTTCACTGCCTTCCAAAAAGGTTTTGGGTTTTCCCGAGGTAAACCTCTCACAACATGACCCCCCCAACCCCCTCTCCCCATTTATACTTTGCCGCCTACTGCAAGAACAGGGGGTAATTTTGGGCCCCCTTTTTCGTGCCAAGTAGCTGGCCGGGCTTTCCCTCCTCAAATTGTTCATCCCCCGCTATATAAGTTGGGGCTGAGCCCAGACCCAAAAAGTAGATCTCTGGCCCCGAGGGGGGAACTGTGGTTTGGGCCCGGGTGGGGGGCTGAGAAAAAGGTGAAGGGCCGCTGACCCGCTCCCCCGGGGCCCTGCCAACTAAGGGTTTTGGGGCGGGGGTTCCCTCCCCACTCTTGGCTGGGGTTGTTTAGATGTCATCTTTGGGGGGAAAAGGATGAAACCCAGTCAAAAACCCAAACAAGAAACCCCTTGGGGGGCTGAACAACCAACGGCCGAAAATTACAGCGGGGAGTTGTTTGGGTCAGAGTACCCCCTGCGGGGAAAGTCCCCCTTTCTGTCTGCACCGGGCCTGTTCCCGGAAATTTTTTTGCCACTGCCAAATCGCAGGTGCAGAGCCTGCACCTCTCTGTCTGCCCTATGTTGTTCTTAAAAATTTTTGACACTGTTTGTTTATGATAACTGTATAAGATAAATACACAAAACCCGTTTTTTTAAACCCCAAAGAACCCGTAACAAGTTGGGTAACCCCTTTGGGGTATAAAATTGGGGCTCCACAAATTTCCCGGGAAAAAATTTTTTTTTTTATGTGTCTTTAAAAAAACTGTGTATTTTAACCTAAATGTAAAAGCACAAACAGGCTTAATTAACCTTCGACATGAATTAGGCTACAGGAAAAATGTATATATTTTGGCGTTTGAAAAAGAACGGTTTATTTTTTGTCCAGCACACCCAGCAAAACTACGCTTAATTAACCCCTGATTGTAAATTGCCCAAAGAATTGACCGCTACAAACAGTAGTTCTTTGTAGCGTGTTACAATTGCGTGTTTTTTTCTACGCCACACAACAAAGAAACAGTTGTAATTTAACCTTTTGCTTGTAATTAGGCTACAGGAAAAATTTTTATATATTTTGGCGTTGAAAAAACGTTTTTTTCTTGGGGTCAGCACACCAGCAAAACAACACTCAATAACCCCTGGTATGTAAATTGCACAATAGGAATTGAGCAGCCAAAAATGAAGTGGTTTTTGATTGTTTAAAACGCTGTTTCTTTTTAATGAATACAACCGGAACTGGCTTAGATCCCACTTGGATATTGAATGTATATGCAGCTTCAGTGGACGCACACTGGATTTCAGATCCCAATACCCCAAAAAATTAGAAATAGAACATTAAGAGAACAGTCCTCTGAGACAAGCTGTAGACACCCCACAAAAATCACTGTACAAAATCCAAATCTTCAGTAAGAGCTGATCAACCGCGCAGCTCCTTCCCCTATAGCACTCTGTGAGAGGAGTGTGAGCTCCCAGCGTCCACCCGACTTATATAGTGCGGTGACGTCACAGAATCCCGCCGGTTCTGATTGGCTTCACCTCTGCACCATGTTCATGCAGGCTATGCCCTTCTCCTCCCAAAGTGCCTTTGCCCCATGTAGCCCATGGTCTCGCAGCCATTTTATCAATCAAAAGCAACACTTCGTTTCACCCGAAGTACCCCAAAGTTCGACTTCGTTCCCGAACCGAAGTTTTCCTGAACATTCTAAACTAATCCACTTCGTAGAATCAATTCGCCCATTCCTACTCACTGCATTACGTACCACAAGCCAATTCCTCCAGTACGTGAAATACGTATAGTGGTACTACAGACGCTATGGCCAAATATCTGAAGACTACATGGCTCTCCCTTACTCTCAAACACTAACTCTCCAGGACAACTTCACCCTTGCTCAGAGTATCTGCCCAGTCAGTTCTGTTGCAAACTACACCCACATTCCCTCCACACCAGAACCCGACTCATTCATGGACTTACCCACAACCTTCGCAGCACCACACCTCCACCATCACCTTCTCAGCTCTGATTCTTTTTTCTCTGCCGGTCTACTACCTTCTCATTCATCGCGCCAGGCACAATACCCCAGGATCAACCAATCAACATGCCTTTACACCCAAACAAGTCAATAATCTACTGACCCAAATGCCACGACCCTGAAAAAAAACCCTATGGCATTTTACACGTGCACACCAGATACAGAAGACATATTCCTGCTCTTGGAGAAGATCAATACCATGTTTGCCCAGCATCAAGCTGTGGAATAACTTTTGGACTATCATCAAATTAGCTCTACAAGAAGACACTGTATGTGGACTCAGTACTTACTGTCATCTGGGGAAGAGTTTCTGCCCGTCGTCTTCCATTCATGGGCCAAGAACGCTTGGCTGAATCCCTCAGTGAATAGCTTCATTCTACTCCGAGTCCTACTGAATACGTGAGAATTTTTATCACCGGATGTCTGACCATATATCCAGGACCATGGATTTGACAGTGAACACTAAAGCGCACAAAATCCTCATTCACGGCGTTTATTATAGGTTTACCTTAAATCCCCATTGGACTTTGAAACTATTCCACAGAATATGCAAGTTATCCGGAAGTCCACTTCCTCTCCAATGCTAAGGCACAGACTGATTCATCCCAACAGTTTAAAGAGTTTCTAATGTGACCCTAACTTCAAGAGCTCCCACAGGGCTCTATAAGCTCAGCAGACACCATACTCTACAATCAAACCATGCTAAGTTTTCCCTGTGGTATCCCACTACAGACTCCTAACGAGATAACCATTCGCGACCTTTCCCAAGACGCAACACCCTGGCGGACAAGGCTAACTCAGAAAACGGTGTTTACTCAACCGATCGGACATAAAAAGAGGCAGAACCGACAAAGCTCCGTGAAGAACAAAAGAAATCTTCTACCATGGCAGCAACTACGCATATACCCTAAAGCATATAATCAATTTCAACCCTCATATCAAGTTTTTGTCTTCAACCGTCAAGATTTAACCAACAAACACAACGCAGACCTCATCCTACAATAATAATCCATTCCCATTGACCTCAATTCCACCAATCTTAATCGATATCAGTGCAAACAAGCATATCCTCATGATGCGTCTTATCGCCTTACCAACCTCAAACACCTCCTAACATCCCATCCATAGATTCCGGTAAAAACTATTCTACCCGTTTTTCCCAATGCTCAGAGAACACCACTGTTAGTCATTCTGAACCCGTGTGACCTTCATCTCAAATTAAGGCCACCCAACTTCCTTTTCCCTTTTAGAACACTGGGCAGCCAGATCGTTGTCTGAAACTTCTGACATCCACCGGACGTCATACTTCTCCTACTACATTTCAGCATTGAAGTGGATGGACTACCAACCCAGACTCAACCTACCCTGTGCCAACTGGACATCATGACTCCCTGTCCTAAACTACTTATCTCTCCTTAGACTTACCCCAACTAATCTGCTTGAAGCTGATCTTCTAAAAAATGATGAATCTACTAATCAGATATGGATTCTTTGGAATGTATTTGGACGTACAAATACTCCCAATTCACATGAATCTCTACAAGCTTTTCCTGTGCTTCACAATGTTTTATTCCACATCAGCAAATACCTCCAGAACATTTGACACAATTACCTCCTGAAGGTTTGTATAAAGTCCTTATGAAGTCAGCACCCTTCCAGTCTCACCTGTACATGTCTTCTTGAAAAGAGGTTGCTACCCTGCCTCGCATGCCTCAATTATCCCTTTAAGCATGATCAAGAACAATCTCTGGAGTCACAAATCAGAACATTCCTATAATGAGGTTCTCATCCACGCATTTGCCTCTGGCAAATACACTCGTTCCCTGTTTCACAAGAAGTTATCCTGGTTGAAAACCTCCAAAATTACAATTTGGGTCAGGCCGCCAGGAAGCAGTCATTGCTCGTAACAGATTATGAGAATCCCTAAGTCCCCAATGCTCATGTTCTTCTCAGCCATGTACCTTCTTCAGCTTGCCTACTTCAGTCAGTCTATGGTTTCTCAATGTCATTTCAAGTGTCCCACTAACAATGACTGTCAATATCCCTTCTGCTTTCACTTATCATGCCCACCTGAACGAGGATGCTTCAAGAGGGGCACAGGAACTCACAACCAGTTGACTCAGCCTGCAGGACATGTATTATGATAACTTCTCTTGTGTGCACCTGATCATCCAACTTGTCAATCAAGCTCTTTGAGTCTTCTTCAACCTTGGGCATCAATCAACTGCAAAGTCGCACAGTCCAAGCTTCCAATGGTGTTTTTCTAAGAAATGTTTTTATCCACGACAATTGCATATCACAGGGGACCAACACCTTACTGATGATCTGAAAAAAAGCTGTAAAGCTCATTTCTTCACCGACAATCTTAAAACCACTTCAAGAATTTTTACGCCTCGTCACTTACTGTCGTCATAATGGATAACCCAATGCCTCCAGTCTATTGCGCAAGTTTTATACTATTCTTTCAAGGACATTAGTTATACCAATGAACTCTCACTTGAGGCACAAGAGTGTTTTCAAAGCCTGGAAAAAACTTATCCTACAAGCTCCAGCTCTGGGAATCTCGACTACGTCACAGCCTTTTCAACCTCTTCCAATTTGAAAGACTATGGCCAAGCTTCCGAATCTTGACACAAAAAACATGAGAGCGATGAGACCTCTTGGATACTAATCTTGGCAAGTTAGATCCTGTTGCACAGACTGTCCCTACTTGCCTCAGAAGCTATCATGCGCTGCACAAGTTCTTCTTGGAAAAACTCAAGACTTCGATTTAGGCCATCCGGTCAATGTGAAAGGATCATATGATCAACAAGGATCCTTGAAAACTAGTCGCAGCAACCTCAATCATCAGTAAACCGCCATCCCGAATACGAATGCCCATTATTGGATGCCTGAAAACGTCACTTTGAATAGAATGTACTACTCCGTCAACCCAGCCACTCTGCGTCCTCTCTCAAGGGGGGAAAGATGAAATGATCAGTCTACCACAGATGAAGACCAGAACTGCCGCGGAAGAACCTCTTCAGACTGTCTTGAACAAATGGAGGCTGAAACCTCTCATCTTCCACTGTCTCTACATCCAAGTTGGAGAACCCAGACATGCCATCTTCACAGATGTCATCCAGATATGCAGATGATCCAAGGATGATTCCATACAGAATTGCTGTGGTTACCTTCAAGAAACCCTAAGGCGCATCTTCTGCCTTCGGAATGCAGCCCAAGAAGGTGAACTCTGGGCTATAAACGGAAGCTTGTAACTCGCCGAAGACAGAAACAACCAGAACATATACACCCAATCAGCCTATTATTTACGGAAGTAGCCTATGACTTTGGCCTAAGTGGGCCCTGCGAGGTTTTCCAGACAGCTATGGAACGCCGCATCAAGAATCAAGAACCATTCAGACTCTGATGCATGCTCGTCCAATTGCCATCTCAAGTGGCCGTTTTATGTAAGACTAACAATCCCATGAAGAAATAAAGACAGTGGAAGTAGAAGGCACTACAGACAGACTTGTGCTACAAAGGCCACAGCTCTCTTTCCCAGAGTATTCAGAGGAAGCAGATGGCTGTATATGTCTTGAACCAGTGCTAGAAAGAAGGAGAATGTGGCGAAGAAAGAAGGGTGAGAAGAAGAAAGAAGAAGGTGAAAGAAGAAGAAAGACAAAGGAAAGAAATAGAGGAAAAGAAGAGAAGAACCAATGACAAGATGCTAGGAATCCAGCAGTTAACCTGTTGAGACTATCTCAAAACAACTCGCGACAAGCCCGAATGAAATGAAATGTTGGGAGGAATGGGAGCAGAGATACACCAAGATTGGATTACTAAGGGAAGACAATAACATTGTTTACCAAGGCGATATATCCCAGCTGTAGTACAAATGGCTCATGATACTACCACACTGAGGAACTAACCAGAAGATTTTATTCAATCAACCAGATATACCTAGCTCCCAGAATCTTCACCACGGCCAAGTAGCCATTCTAAGAATTGTGAACTAACCAGTACTTGTAAACCCTGGAAGGACTGATGCCAACACCAAGAAGCATTTGGCTAAACACTATATCCTCTTCAGCGTAGCCATATTGAACACATTGGAATACCTAAGGGAGGAAACATATAAGTCTGTATCTAGTGTGAGTAGGATATGATCTCAGGATGGGGCCTTGAAGTTCATTACCCAGTTATCAACATGACGGACAGAAAAGCCACTATGAAAGAAAACTATTGACTGAATTTGATATGCAGATTTTGGTATCCCTGAGGTTATTAAATCTGACCAAGGACCTGCCTACACTTGCATAAGTACCATTTATGGAAACTAGTAGAAGCTGGGCATCGACCTGCACACTCCCTACCATCCCGAAATTCAGTAGAAAAAGTAAAAGAATGAAACACCACTCTGAGAACAAATTCTGAAAACTAGCAACTAAACATCTCTTCCCTGGCCCGAGATCCTTACCCATTACACTCAATTCTGTCAAAAAACCCCCCAAAAATAACAGCCCCACTGGTCTCACTCCTCAGAGATATTATTCTCAGGCCTGCCCAGATTAGAGGATTTTTCACAGCTTACATTGAGTCCGGAAATATAGCCTTGTAAAATTATGGTCATAAATCTGTGTTAAGGAAGTTGAACCAACTCTTAAATCAATAGTTCCCATAGTGTTCTCCTCCATTCCAGATCCAGACTCTGATCAAACTACAATCCTGGTGACCTTTGTTTGGTGCAGAAACACGTCAGAGATTCTCTGGAGCCACAGATTTGACCAAACAAGTACCCTGTGCCCCCAACCTCAAGGAAGACCCTCCTGGGTGAGCATGCTTCACACTGCAATGAAAGGACTGCGACCAATAATCATTATGATCTTTTTTCCCCTTATCCTTTCAAATTTTGGTCTAGCTGATGTGTGTATAAAAAAAATTGCAAGAGGGACAACCAAGGATGCTCTTATGAATTCAAATGAGCTGGATCAGTCAAAGGATTGAATCCCATACGCCCCAATAACCAATCAACAAAGGTTGAACTGGGTAAATACATCTATTATAATCATCCGAGGTTTTGGTAATAACACCCAGATGCCTTACAAGGATGGCTGAACAATTAAGCACCACCTCCAACATGACCTCATTGAGGGTTATGAGATTGTAAACAATCCATTGAATGCCCTCTGCCTGGGGACGGCTCTGAGGTGGCACCTGCGGTCGTTGGTCAACATCAACCTTTACCATCAAGGCTCTGCGATGAGGCCGGCGGTTGCATTGGTACGCCCTTTGGATCAATCGCCTGACCGTGGTTCAGTGGTGGTTCAACACCCGCTCCACAGTTTCACCCTGCTGTCAAAAGGAAGAATGACCTTTACCCATTCTTGGTATCATTTATTTAGGAAAGATCATCAATAATCATTATCACCCTCTAGGGGGGAGCGTAAGAACAGACTTTTTGATATTTTAGGGAGACTGTCAATTGGTAATTTAAAGGAAAAGAACATCAAAAGTCTGGATTCATCATACATTCTTATTAAGCTCAGTCAGATAGTTTTGTTAAACTTTTTACCGCTAAAAATCATTACGAAGTATCAGATATCGTCCACACAGCTTTCCTTGAACAGATGCAGTTGTTTTGCTAGAAGCAAGAAAGTTCAAGGCCTACCTCCTCCCCCCAGATCAAGAGGATGAGTTTGGAGGAATGTGTCATAACCAGCTAATGCTTCAATACTACATGCAAATTTATAACTTGTCCTCATAGAACCACAAATAAACCAATCATGTAGTGAAATAAGTCATGTGATTAAATTTCTATTGAATGTAATTTAACTGTGATAAATCAGAATTTTCATGTCCCAGCAGCGTATGGGTCACACTTCTCGAGCTCTCAGCTGCCGCAGCAATAATAACAATATACTTCGAGGAGCAAATTAATTGATAAGGGAGTGGGAACAAAGAATAAATTTCCACACCTGATTTTAATCATCATGACACTGTGCTACTCATCACTTCTTTTCCCTCTGGCATGGGAAATACATGACAGCAGACACAGACTAGCACGTATACAGATAGTGGAAGGTCTCACAGATTGGCTCCATTTGACCCATGGAATAAAGGTTTTCCACTTCTATTTTCCAACAAAATTACATTAAAACAACACTGAAAGAAAATAAGGGTGAGTTCACACTGTGTCTTTGTGGCATACAGTGGCGCGTTCTGTGCACATCACTATATACTGGGTGTTTTAGAAGTACGCGCTGGTCAGCACCTACTTCGAAAATGCTTTGTGCCAGCTCCCATAGACATTCATTTTTCCCATGAAAACGGCAGGAAACCACAGCTCTCAATGAGAACTTTGAATTATCGTATTTGAGGGATGTACTTTGTGTGTATTGTAGTGCAATAACGCCCCGAAATATGCCCCATAAAGATGCCATATGAACATACAGTAAAGAGAATCTGTCAGCTCTTCTGACAAGTCTGTTTTGGTATTCACTTGTATTCCCTATGGAATAGCAACTCTAGAATATCTTCTCTGCACTGTATTACTGCATACAGTGTATGCATAAATGGACATCTAGGGCCACATGTATGAAAACTGTCTAGGTCTAAAACTCACTTTGGTGCCCATGGCAACCAATCAGAGCTCCCCTTGCATTTCATTTAGTGCTCTGGAAAAATGAGAGGGGTGTTATGATTGGTTGCTATGGGCAACAAAGTGAGTTTTAGACCTAGAAAGTGTTCATACATGTGGCCCTTAGAGTATTTCCCGATACAATAAGTTATGTCCCTACACAAGTGAGTTGGACATTGTGAGATTATACAGGGACACTAACCAGCTAAATGGTAACGTCCAGTTGTCAGTCGATTTATACAATTCCATGAGGAACAACTAGTGCCTGGAGCCCATCAGTAGAGTTAATTCTTGGGACCCACACTACATCTACTGTACATAATTGCACATTCTGCGCATAACTTTGCCTCTGCTGCTAAGGAAGTATGGAGCAGGCTCAGGAGCTGAGTCCACTAGATACGCAGTAGTTACAGCTGACACCTGCCGCTAGCGACTCCGATACTGATCATTTAATAAGTAAGATAACGTAGCCAGTGTGACTGCAGCATATAAACTGTTGCACTTGGCTTTGGCGCTTCCTCCCAACATTCAATTACAGAGTACCATAGTATAGGCAATCAAAAGATTGAATGTTTAAGTCCCCTAGAGAGACTATATCTTAGTAAAAAAATAAAATAAAGTTTTACAAAATAAAACAAGAAAATAGTACAAATTAAAAACACCCTCTTTTCTCATTTACAAAATAAACTAAAGAACACAAGAAACGAACATAATTGGTATCACCACAACTGTAAAAATCTAATTTGATAGTGTCCCGCTTAGTTCTGCAAAAAAAAAAAACAGAATAATTTTTTTGGGTCACAACGCCTCCCAGAAAAGAATGGAATAAAAAGTGATAAAGTTGCCTATACTCCAAATTAGTAGCAATAAAAACTTGACCCGCCCTGCAAAAAATAAGCCAAACAGCTCCAATGACATAAAAATAAAAAACAATCAGTTTGAAAAAGAGAGCAGTACAAAAAAGACCTGTTGCAGGGGCATCGCTAGGCAGTTTTTACCCTTAAAATTATAGACTGTTCATGTCTTTGTCAGTGGGCAAACTTACAAAATCAGCAAGGGATCAAATAATTATTTCCTTCACTGTAAGTACAGTACATGCTGCATAACTACATAGTAGTTCAGCACAGGTTGGATTATTTATTTACCATCTTATTGAGCCATCCGCTGGAGGTAAACATCAGAAGTATTTCCCAACATGCACCTCTTACAGAAGGCTGCATCATATGCCTCTTTTAAAGGGGTTGTCTCACTAGTTTATATGTCAAATATCTTTCAAAAACAAGTCACTTTGGAATATGTGTCCATTAACAGTATCCTACCTATTCCTAGAAATCCCTTCCTGTATGGGCTGCATCAGCTCCTCAGGTCGCTATAGCTACAGACCTGTTCAATCTCTCCTGATAGGCTGCCAGCACTGGTCCCTATAGCTACAGATCTGGTGTCCTCAGTAGCTCGTCACTGCAGGCCAGTAGAAGCCAGTAAACATGCCACTGAATTTAAAAATGAAACCAAGAAAACAGGATTGAGGTGAGAGGAATCAAAGTAGTTAGACAACCCCTTTCAGGCATGCACTGGCATATGCTGCTCATAGGGTTCTAGTGTAAAGAAATACATATACCACTTGTACCTTGACATATGTTAAAAAGACACTTGTCTTAGATGTTTTGATAGTGGGATACATGCAGCATATTCTCCAGGAGCCCGATGTTAAAAGACAATGTAAATAGAGCAAATCTGCTAAAAATTTCACACATATAGGGCCACATGTATGAATCCCGACGGGTCGGGGCGCACCTTTCCGCCAGTTTTCCGGCGGAATCTGCGCCTGATTTATGTCAGGGCCGGGGCGCGCTCATACATACAATGTAAAGTCCGCTGCGCCTCGCCAGTGTTTTAGGCGCAGTGCGGGTCCGAGGCGCAGTGCGGGGCTGCGCCTATGATTTGCCGCCGGAGGTAGCGCACTCATACATGTGGGGAAAAGTTCCCTGCGCCTCGCCAGTGTGTGTGGGGCACAGTGCGGGGACAGCAGTGCGGGACTTAGGCGCCGTGCGGGACTGCGCCGAAAAACAGTTCCGATGCGAGACAGGCTGGAACAGCGAGAAATCATTCCAGATGTCGGTGCGAAGTATGAATCAAAAATCGCCTTTATAAAGGCGTTCAACATTCTCAGGAAAACAGATGAAACCTAAAAAATAAAAAATACATAAAACAAAATCACTTTCCAATATCCTAATTCAAGAAATAGGATATAGGAAATTGCCGGGAAATACAGTAATTCAAATTCTGAAAGCTATTCTGATTGGTCGGCAGAAGCCAGCCAATCAGAATAGGAGCGACAGTGAACCATTAAAACCTATGGGTAAGTTTAGACCAATCAGAATCCACGGCGGGATAGTTCAAAATACAGTACAAATGCTGAAAAGAGCTGATTGGTTAAGCTACCGGGGACTTGGCTAGCTCAGCCAATCAGAATAGGAGCGACAGCGACCCATTCTAACCTATGGAGAATTATTGATCAATCAGAATAGGAGCGACAAAGACCCATTCTAGTCTATGGGAGAAGTTTGGACCAATCAGAATCCACGGCGGGACAGTTCAAAATACAGTAAAAAGACAGAAAAGAGCTGATTGGTTGAGCTAGCGGGTGCTTGGCTATCCCAGCCAATCAGAGCACGAGCTACTTCTCCCATTATAGTCTATGGAGAGATGGGTGCACTGAAATCTCGGCACTCAGCGCCGTGCGGCATGAAGTGTTAATAAAAAAATCATTTTTATTAAGTGTCAAACATCAGATAAAGAGCAGAACCCTTCTTTACAAATAAAGCAGTTAAAAACCCGAACAACGCGTTTGTCGCCGAGACCGGCGCTACATAGGGAATTGCAATAGAGAGAATCGCCGGGAAATACAGTAATTCAAATTGTTTAAGCTATTCTCATTGGTCGGCATAAACCAGCCAATCAGAATAGGAGCGACAATGTCCCATTATATCCTATGGAGAAAAATTGACCAATCATATTCAAAGGCGGGATAGTTCAAAATACAGTAAAAATGCAGAAACGAGCTGATTGGTTGAAGCGGCGGGGGCTCGTCCAGCTTAGCCAATCAGAGCGCGAGCTACTTTCTCATAGGTTATAATGGGCCACTGTCGCTCCTATTCTGCTTTATTTGTAAAGAAGGGTTCTGCTCTTTATCTGATAATGTTTTACACTTAATAAAAATGATTTTTTATTAATACTTCATGCCGCACGGCGCTGAGTGCAGAGATTTCAGTGCGCCGATCTCTCCATAGACTATAATGGGAGAAGTAGCTCGCGCTCTGATTGGCTGTGATAGCCAAGCACCCGCTAGAATCAGCTCTTTTCTGTCTTTTTACTGTATTTTGAATTATCCCGCCGTGGATTCTGATTGGTCTAAACTTCCCCATAGGTTTTAATGGTTCACTGTCGCTCCTATTCTGATTGGCTGGTTTATGCCGACCAATGAGAATAGGTTTCAGAATTTGAATTACTGTATTTCCCGGCAATTTCCAATATCATAATTCTTGATATTGCGCCGTTCTAGAGTTTTGGAAAGTGTTTTTTTTTTTTTTATTATGTTTATTTTTTACGTTCAGCTCTTTTTCTGACACTGTTTTCCGCACTGTTTTTCTGTCGCGATCTTCGATCCGCTTCCTCGCATGTTCCGATCCTGCTTCACTTCGCCTCTGCCGGAGCATTTAGACCAAAAAAAACCTGGTCTGCCTGTCGGAGCTGCCGAGTGCTGCACTGCGCCTCGCTTTGCCGACTCGCCATCGTACATGCCTCGGAGTTTTCGAGCGCGCCGCGTCCCTCCCCTTCATGCGGGGCACAGCTGATAGTGGCGAACACTGCGCCGAACACTGAATCCCCGCATCCGACAGCGGGATTCGGGCTGGGAGGCGCAGTGTATGGCAAAAAACGGGCGAGAAGCCCGTTCTTACATGTCGCCCATAGTTTTCCAGTAGTCTAGGTAAATGCTCTTAGATGGCAGATTTGTCATTTTTAATTTAGCAAAAATGAATCCAAAATGGAAAAACCATGTGCAAAAAAAAGTACCCCCCAGCAATCAATAGCTTGAGGAGTCACCTTAAGTAGCAATAATGTAAAATATTTTTTTTCAGTCTCTCTCATCATTGAAGGAATTTTGGCTAACTCTTTACAGCATTGTTTCAGTTCATTGCAGCTTGTTGGCATATGTTCATGTACAGCTTTTTTAAGGTCCAGCCACAGACTTTAACTGGGCCATTGTAACATCTTAATTCTTTTTTTTTTTTATCTGTTGAATATTTGCTGTTGTACCTGAATTCATTGTCCTGTTGCTTGACCCGGTTTTGGCCCTGCTTTAGCTGTTGGATAGATTTGACTCTAGCAGCCAAGTTCATGGACAACTCAATGACTGCAAGGTGCCCGGATCCTGTATCTACAAAACCAAACCAAATCATCACCCCTCCACCATCATGCTTGACAGTAGATATGAGGTGTTTGTTCTTGTTTCCTTTATTTGGTTGTCGACAAATTGTGCACTGTGCATTATAGCCTAATGTCTCCACTTTGGTCTTGTATGTGAAAATGACACAGTTCTGGAAGTCTTGTTAAAATGCAACTTTTCAAACTGCTACCATGTTCTTTTTAGGAAGAAGATGGTTTTTTTCTGCAACCATTGCAAACAAACCATGCTTTTGAATCTTTTTGTTATTGTAATGTCCTTAACTGACACATTTAACAGGCTAACTGAGACATAGCTCTTAGGCTATTTCTACATAGCACTGATTTCTGGTTGGATTTTCGTCTGCTTCAGTATTTAGATTTAGATTCAGTATCAGATATGTAACCCACCGGCCCTCCACCTGAAGATAGAACGTATTCTCGTACAGTCAATTTACTGGGCGGCAGCAAATCCGAAAATAGGTCACAGTTTTTAGCGCAAACCCGGACATTTTATAAGTAGCCCCTGGTTGATACTTACCCTCTTAAAGGGGATGTATCGCTTCCCTAGTTCAGCTGATTCCCACTGCTCTCAGCTTCTCAACTCTGGAGATGCGGGGGCGTTTCTTCCCCTCCCAGCTGGTTGACATCATCCCCCCCTTCACTGTGCATGCTGGCTCCCGAGACTCCCCCCCCCCCCCCTTCTCTGCCTGAATCCACATGTCACTGTGTCTTTCCCTATGCAGTCTTATTTTGTAAAAGCTGTATACATACCACAGGCTGCATTCAATCTAGACTGAGCAACTGAACTCTTCTCCTGTCACAGCTGGAGATGTGTTACAGCTTTTACGAACAGCACAGATCACCCTTCTATGCAGGAGAGTTAGGCATCGGGACAAAACTGTTATGTTTTCTCATTGTAGAATCTGTTGCAGTCGTTTCTGCTGGGTGTGGAGAGAGAAAATGCTATGGCCCCTAACTCTGAGTTAGGCAGGGATCGACACAAATTGTGCTATTTCCTGATTGTGTAGGCCTTCAGTGTAATTCTGTTTCTTCTGCCTGTATAAAGTGAAAATGTGACGATCCCTTACCCTGAGTGACAGACACAGCTCCGTGAATAGACCGGGGGCTGTACAGAATGTAAATGAGCTCTCAGTTAGTGAAATGCAAGGAGGAGGGATCCGGAGGGATTCGACCAGGACTGGAAATTAGTGTAAACAAAAACACAAGATAAGGAATACTGTGAATACAAGACAGCTTTGCTAATGACATCCAATTGCAAAGTTGCTTATTTTCACTGTCCCCTTATTCTGAAGACCATTTAATGAAATGATAAAACCCCTTTAATTCTTAAGGAAGCAATAGAGGCGTACTTAATTTAACACACTGCTTTTGGCTTTACTTTTGTTAAGTGGATAGTGACACACTGGAATCTTTTGCATGTTGTTGTTCATCCATGGTTGAGTTTGCCTAATTTTAAGACCTTCTGTCCTTGTATGTTTTATGACTCAAAAAACAAGTGTTGTGCAGTTTTCTTTGGCAAAGTCTGAAAATTCAAGTAGGTACTGATACAGTGTTTCCACTATTAATAAAAAATGCCTCCTAAGGCACAAATAAGATGATTATTTAATATGAGATATAAAATCCTGCCAGCTATTGCCTCTGTAATCTGTTTTGTGTATACACAAATACAAAATTCCCATTGATACACATTGATATAGCAATTAATTGCAACTATAAGGCAATATTTTACCTCTGAAAATGCATTGCATTCTTTACGCATATCAGGAAAACTTTTTAATAATTTGTCTTAACTGTCTACTTAAGTGATGAGGTGTGATTTTACTTTATCAGATGGACAGTGAGTCACACAAACTGGAATGGGTAAAAGAGAAATGTGTAAAATTACAATACAAACAATATAATTTTATGAATGAATCAGTAAAGGTCAGAGGATCTCAGTACAAGTTATAAAACCCATGTAGACACTAACAATTGAATAAAATATTTTCACGGAAGAAACCAGTTGCATACTGCAGATATATACATTTGTTCTCATAAGTGTAGATAATCCATTGAGAATTTGTAATATTTTTATCATAAAAAAATATGAATGCTATTTAATGTATCTCAGAGTAAAATAGTATTATCACTACACAAACCATATAATAAATAAAGGAAGTAATAAAATGGTCTTATTTTACGGTTTGTATACCCTGCATTTCTTCATTTTGCATCAGTAAGCTGACAGTCTTGTGGCACTATATTTCTGATAAAGCTGCTCAGTCCACTTGGTAAAAAAAGCCTCCAGATCCTGTAAATACTTGGTTGTCAATAATGAGCTGTATGTATGAGTTATGTAAAAATACCAAAGAGAAGAAGAAAAAAGGGATTGCACCTCCATAAACAAATTTTATTAGCAAATAAATAGGTCAAAAGACAAACAGCACCAATTAAAAACAATACATACAAATAGGACACAAACTAAAAGAAATATTTTTCAGTAGAACAGTATTGACGTTGTTAAAGCTTACAATCTGGAGTTAAAGCAAACAGAAAGGGAAGACTACATTACCGATATTAGTCCAAACACTTACTTACTGAGAGAGTCCCCACGCCTTTTGCTGACCATCTGTGACTTCCTCAGGGGTCAATTCCTACATGTTTAGAATTCTCCAGTGTCCTGCAAGAACCCAAGGTGTACTTTTGTTTCTGCTTTTAAGTGTTTAAATTGGTGTGGTTTGTCTTTTGAACAATTTATTTCTTAATAGAGTTTATTTTTATGTCAGTGCAAGCCCTTTTTTTCCAATTCAAAAAAAGGTTTTATTGAAATATATAATTGTACAAAGTAAATAGCATACATTGTTGAATTAAAGTCAGATACAGAAAGATACGATATTGAACAAAATAGCATTCATATTCAAAATTCAACACATACAGTATATATATAGCATGAGTAGGAGGTATCAGGGGCATAACCAATGTATTCTAACATCTATTAAATTAAGTAATGGCAACACACAGCAATGAGACCAAGATGCAGATAATTGAAGGATACTGTAAGCACCCACCGAAATAAGATCCACCATCGGACGTGTAGAAGTAATAAAGATAGGGAGAAAGAAAAATTATAGTTGTAAAAAGGGACGAGGTAGAGAAAAAAAACAAACAAAAAAATCAGCCACACACATACACACATAGCAGTAGGTCACAGCAGGTCCATGTCAAGTCCATTACTCATCCCCCGAGGCTGTGCGCCTCCACGATAAAAACAACCAAGCTGGAAACAAAAACAACCCAGCCCAATGCGAAGGGGAGGCATGCTGCTAGTTTGAAATTGAGAGAGAGAGCAGAGTGGTCTTGAAAGTGGACCAATAGAGCCAAGTTCTATTAAATTTACAGTATGCAATTGATCAGGCGTTTGGGAAATCAGCTCATTGTTTGTACAAAGCTAATCTCTGCAAACCAGTCCTCCATAGTTGGAGGTGCAAAGGATTTCCATTTGCGCGGTATCATCATTTTAGCAGCCTGAAGTAGGTATTTAAGAAGGGATTTTTTAACCTACCCATGGTGGGCATGTCAAACTTAAAGAGCAGCAATGCTTCTGGCGTATTGGGGATCAGGACACCTATTACCTCCTTAATCACCTTTATAACCAAGATCCAGTATCCCTTAATCAAGGGGTGTCCCCACCAAATATGAGACATGGTGCCTTCCTCTCCCCCACACCTCCAACAATTGCTGTAGGCCAATTGGAACCATTTATGTAGTACTGATGGTACCCTACCCCACCTAGATAACACCTTGTAGCAGGTTTCTTGATGTCTAAAGGCTATAGCCACCCTATAAGTCCAGAAAACACCTATCACATTGAGGGGCAAAATAAGAGAGGTCCAGCTCAGCCTCCCATTGGTGACAGGAGGGAAGTTGGAAAGAGGGAGCAGAGAGCAACAACTTGTAGATAAGAGATAATGGGGCAGATTTATCAACAGTGTCTTAATCTTAGACAGTGTAAAATTAGACTAGACAGTCTTACAATGCGCCACATTTATCATAGTGTTGATAAATCTGGTGCAAGTAAGAACTGTCTAGTCTAAGTTTGTACCACAATTAAGTTGGCTTTTCTGTCACATTTAAGCCACGCCCCTTTCCCACGACATCCCGCCCCCTTTACGAGGTCACTGCCCTTTGTCGGACAAGGCGCAGAAGCATCTGAAATGGTATAAAACACATAGTAAATGTGGCGAAAAGCTTGTTTTTGGTGCAAATTGAGACAGAATTCTGGCGCAACTGAATTGATAAATCTTCCCCAATGAGTAACACGGTCCAGAAGGGGTCAGTAAAAGCTTCTCAAGTGCATTAAGAGATCTGTGTAAATCTAGTTCAGATTTTGTTTTGTTAAAAAAATGAGCTAATTGAATATATTGGAAGGAAGTACTAGAAGATGCTCTCTCCCCGCTGAGAATGTCGTCAGGGGATTTCAGACCTCTCCTCCAATGTCACATGGAGGAAATGCAGTGGAGTCTCCTTCATGCTGCCTAAAAAGAGTTAGAGGAAATCCCTGGGGAAAAGTCAGAAATGTCAGTAATTGGCACACAAAGTCCGTTACGGTAGATGAGACAATGTGAGCTTTTTTGGAAGTAAAGAATAGCTAATGTATGTTTTGTGTAGAACAAAGAATGAGTAAGTCCTTGGGTAGAAGGAGTCCAGATCCAGGGGAGCACAGCCACAGAAGAAGATAATCACCAAATTGACCCACAGTTTCTTATCTTGGTCAAGAGCCAGATTTTACAACTTGCAGTCTGGTAGGTCTAGTCAACATATCATATGCAATTCTGGGCCTACCATCTAAGTTTTTTCCAGAAGGGGGCAGGAATAAATATAGGGATTGTCTGGAAAAGATATAGGAATTTTGGAAGGATAGACATCTTGAGGATGTTTATCCTGCCAAACCATAAGAGGTATTTCTTAGTCTAAGTGTCCAAATCCTTTATTGTTTGATTCAGGAGTGGGAGGAAATTATCAGAGAAAAGTTTAGAGAGTTCTGCAGAGATACGGATCCCAAGATAAGAGATGCCCCCTCTGGGCCATGTTAATGGGAAATTCAAATTCATTAGGCATTGATCCTGTATGACCAAAATTGAGCGCTTCAGATTTGGATAGGTAGATCTTGAAATTAGACCAGATTACAAATTTCTGCCATCAACGCTGGAAGAGAGATATGTGGGTTTGTGATATAGACTAATAAATTGTCCGTGAATGCTGAGAACTTATATTCTCGCATTCCAATGTTGATCCCCCTGATATCAGGATTGGTTCTAATAGATGCCATCAAATTTTCTATTATACAAATATACAGAAAAGGTGATAAGGGGCAACCTTGCCATGTCCTATTTGAGATGGAGAATGGATCAGATAGTGATCCATTAACTTAGATATGTGCAGAGGGTTGAAATTTTTGCTAAAAACGTGGGGCCAAAGCCTATGTGGGCAAGAGTCTGATGAAGAAAAGGCCACAATATTCTATCGAATGCTTTCACCGCATTGAGTGATAGAACCATAAGAGGAAGGTTATGGGATCAGTATGGTGAATAATATTTAAGGTCTTACGCATGTTATTCCGCAGTTCTCTGCCTGGGATAAAGTCTACTTGGTCAGGGTTGACAAGGGAATGTAAAAGTGCATTAAGTCTATTCGCAATTAATTTAGCATACATTTTAAGGTCTACGTTTAACAGGGATATAGGACGATAGTTACCAAATACCTGTGGGTCCTTCCCTAGTTTGGGGTTGACTGCTACATTTGCTAACATTGTCTGGGACAGAAAAGGAATTTATGGGGATATGGCATTAAATGCTTTCAAAATCAGAGGGGATAGTTAATCTGGGAAGGTTTTAAAAAATTGAGCCGTAAAGCCATCAGGCCCTGGAGTCTTCCCTCCTGGAATATCTTTGATAACTAGTTCAAATTCTCATGAGGAAAAGGGTTCTTCCAATTGTTGAGAGACACATTTTGCGATTCTAGATAGTAGGGACAGATAAGTAAAAGTATACATCTGGTTGGGACTGGAAGAAGCGGGAGGTTGTATAATTTAGAGTAGAAGGCATGACAGGTCTTAGCAATGTCAATGAACTGCAGAATTTGAGTTCTAGAGGGGATGTGAGACTGCGCTATTTGGAGCGAATGGCCCTGGCTAGCATCCGGGCGCTTTTATTGACATACTCCTAGAACTTGCTTCAGTATCATACGGCCCCAAGAGGCTTCCAGAAGTCTTCTAACCTCCAGACACACTTCTTATAGTTCCCTAAGTATTGGGAATGAAAGAGCACGTTTATGGGCTAACTCCAAAAATGTTAGGAGCCACAGCCTTTTCCCTTTTAATTCTGGAGCCATATTTTGTTAAGACCCTCCTAATAACGTATTTAAGGGTTTCCCATTGATAAATAGGTGCGGAGGGATCATTAGTATGATGTTCCAAGAATTGTGAGATAGTCTTATTAACCTCTGTGACACAAGGAGTGTCCAATAGCAGGGATTCATTTAGTTTCCAGATCCGTATTGTATCTCTTGTGGCGGATAATTGCTGGGAACAAAAGACAGGCTTATGGTCAGACCACAGTATATTCCCGATGGAAGTGGCCACTATTAGGGGAAGAGCAAAGTGTTGAATCATTATTTAGTCCAAGCAGCTGTAAGATCCACGGGGAGGGGAAAGAGCGCTGGAGCTGAAAGAGCACTCTTCCCACCCTCTAAATAATCGAATACGACAGGGTCAATCTCCCTGAAGAGTTATCCAGGGTAGGATCCAATGTAAATTTGAAGTCCCCATAGAGTATTACAGTCCCCTGGAGCAAAGGAACAGATGTGTCAAAAAGGAATTCAAAGAAATTAGCCTGGTCCACATTTGGTGCATAGACATTCAAGATGGTGAATACTCGTCCTCCATTTGAGAGGACCAAGATAAGGTATCGCGCTTCTCGGTCAATTGTACAGCCGAGCACCTGATGTGCCAATGAGCGATGGATGGCTCTACCCACTCCCCAGGATCTGGGCTGATGGAAATTGGCAAAGTGCCATGACGTGTAGTGTTTAATGACTGGGACTAGAGATGGGCGAATTGATTCTAACGAAGTGGAATTCGTTAGAATTTCAGGAAAACTTCGGTTCGGAACGAAGTCGAACTTTGGGGTACTTCGGGTGAACGAAGTGTGCTTTTGATTGATAAAATGGCTGCGAGCACATGGCGCTACATGGGGCAAAGCCCTCTGGGAGGAAGAAGGGCATAGCCTGCATGACATGTGCAGAGATGAAGCCAATCAGAGACCGGCGGGATTCTGTGACGTCACCGCACTATATAAGTCCGGGCGCGACGCCGGGAGCTCACACTCCTCTTACTGTGCTCATCAGGGAAGGTGCTGCCGCGGCTGATAGCTCTTACTGAAGAATTGATTTTTATATAGCGATTTCTGTGGGGTGTCTCAGCTTGTCTCAGAGACTGTTCACTTAATGTTCCATTTCTAATTTTTTGGGGTATTTTATCTTAAATCCAGTGTGCGTCCACTGATGCTGCATATACATTCAATATCCAAGTGGGATCTAAGCCAGTTCATGTTGTTGTATTCATTTAAAGAAACAACGTTTTTACAATACAAATACCACTTCATTTTTGGCTGCTCAATTCTATTGCGCAATTTACATCCAGGGGTTAATTAAGCGTTGTTTTGCTGGTGTGCTGACAAAAATAAACCGTCTTTTTCAACGCCAAAATATATAAATTTTTCCTGTAGCCTAATTCACAAGCAAAGGTTAATTACAACTGTATCTCTTGTTGTGTGGCGTAGAAAATATGAGATTGTAACATGCTACAAAGCTACTATTTTGTGCGGCTCAATTCTTTGGCGCAATTTACATCCAGGGGTTAATTAAGCGTTGTTTTGCTGGTGTGGTGACAAAAATAAACCGTCTTTTTCAACGCCAAAATATATAAATTTTTCCTGTAGCCTAATTCACAAGCAAAGGTTAAATAAGCCTGATTGTGCTTTTACATTTAGTAAAACACACAGTGTTTTTAAACGGCACATACAAGTAAATTTTTCCTGGCCATTTGTGGAGCGCAATTTATATCCAAGGGTTACCAAGCTTGTTACTGGGTTCATTTGGAGTCAAAAAACAGGGTGTATATTTATCATATACGGATATCATCATCAAACAGTGTCTGTACATTTTAGAACAAACAGTATGTCAGACAGAGAGGTGGAAGGCTCTGCACCTGCGAGTGGCAGTGGCACAAACATTCCTGGAACAGGCCCAGGTCACAGAACAGAAAGGGGACATCGCAGCAGGGGTCATTTCGGTGGGGCCCCAACAATGCCCTGTCATCTAGCGGCCGGGGTGTTTTTCCCAAAAACCCCCAAGGGTTCTTAAAGGGTTTGACTTGGTCATCCTTTTCCTCCCAGATACATCTGAAAACCCCCAGCCAAGGTCGGGGGGAACCTCAGAAAAACCCCCTTATTTGGGCAGGGCCCCGGGGAAGGGGGGCCCAGGGGGCCCTACCTTTCCTCACCCCCGCCTTGTCCCCACCCATTTCCCCCCTTAAACCAGAGATTACTATGGGTCGGGGTTTTCAGGCCCATTTTTAAGCGGGGTTGAAAAAATTTGAGGGGGGCAGTCAGCAGCTATTTGGGCCCGCGGAAGAAAGGGGGCCCAAATTTACCCCCGCTTCTTGCGAAGGCCAAAGTATAGATGGGGGAGAGTGGCTTGGGGGGTCAGGTTTTTATAGGGTAAAGCCTCGGAAAATCCCAAAGGCCCGGGTTAAATGAGGACAGAAAAGGGGGACAGGGAAAACAAATAGATGAATGTAGCCGACCGAAATTTGGGGACCCGGGGTTGAGGAAAGGGAAACTTCATCATTGTCAGGAGAAGAGGGCGTCGGGTTTGCGCGGTCGGGAAAGGAGCGCACCCAGCAAGTGGTCGTGGGGCCGTGACCCCAGCAGGATAGCAGCAGTGTGAGGTGGGGAAAGCCAAGAGGCCACGGGGGTAAAAAACCCGCTTCGCAGGTCCAAGAAATTTGCGGCACAAGGGCCCCCGCAGGCAGGGGGCAGCAGATTTACTCAGTGCGGGGTGTTTGGCGGAAAATCCGATACCGGCGGTGGTGGCAGTCTTTGCTAAGACACCCGGGGGGCCATAATGGGGGGGTTTTATGTGAATCTGTGGGCAGAAAGTGAAGCGTGGGGGGAGGGAGCCCAACTTTTGGGACCCGGCCCTTTTGTTTAAAAACATGCAGCGTCAACCCTCCCCGGGGACCTGGGGGGGAAAAGTGGCCCCAGATGTGGTTGGGCCATCCCGCCGCCGCAGCAACAGCAGCACAGCAGGCCCAGTGGGTCGATGCCAATTTCAGCCAGTAAGGCTCCACCAATTCTGCAGGGGGAGCTGTTTCCTTTGACAAATCTGCCGGTCCAGAGGGCCTGCTCCTCGCTAAATCATGGTGCCAACGTCGTTTAGGAGGCGTTTTAAAGAGACAACAGTATCTCCAAAAACCCTCCCAAGGTGGGAGCAGCTGACCGTGCTCCTGTCCCCAAATTGTTTTGGGACTGCAGGTTTCCCCCCTTTCCAAATGGTGGACTCGCACCATTCAGAGAACTAAGGGTTTTGCCGACCGAAAAAGGAGAGTTCCAAGCCGTAATTTCTTTTCCAAAAAGGCAGTACCAGCACTTCATAAATATGTAGAATAGAAGGTGGGTCAGTCCTTGAGCTTATCGGTTTGTTCCAAGGTGCACGGCAGCGCGGACGTCTGGAGCTGTAACTACGGTCAGGGCCAGTACATGTCCTTTACGACCCACTGGGTGAATGTGCTTCCTGCCCAGGCACACCAACAACTTGGACAGGAGACGCCGCTTTCTCCTCCACGTTGTCAAACTGCTGCACCTGCGCCAATGTCCGCCTCCTCCTCCTCCACCATCACCACCATCTCAGCCTCCACAAGTACTGCTCCATCATACCACATGTGTAGGGCACAGCGGTGTCACGCAGTTCTACACCTGGCTTGCCTCGGCAAACGAAGTCACACAGGGGAGGAACTGCTCCGCGTCATGCAGCAAGAAATCGATGTGTGGCTGTCTCCGGGCCAACTGCAAATCGGAACCATGGTGACGGACAGTGGGAAGAACATGGTGTCCGCGCTGCACCGAGGAGGGATGGTCCATGCGCCCTGCATGGCGCACGTGTTCAATCTGTTTGAGAAAAGGTTCCTGAAGACTTCCACCGATCTTCAGAACAATCTTAAAATGGCCAGGAAACTGTGCATGCACTTTATCCATTCATACAAAGCCAGGAACACCCTCCTCGAGTTGCAGCGGCAGATCAGCCTCCCCCAACACACTCTGATATGCAATGTTTCCACCCGCTGGAATTCCAGCCTGCACATGTTGGACCGACTGTATGAACAGAGAAAGGCCATTAACGATTTTTTGATGATCCAGGCAGACAGAAGTACTCCCCTGTGTAACTTTGATGTCAGCCAGTGGCAGCTCATGCGTGACACCTGCCGTTTGTTGAGGCCATTCGAGGAGGCGACGTTATTTGTCAGTCGCCAGGACTACAGGATGAATAACATCATTCCACTGCTTCATGTCCTGGAACAGATGCTGAAAAATCTGTCTGGGCAGGGGACTGGAGACATGGCGACTACATCTTGTGGCCACATGAGTCCAGTGGGGACTGAAATGGAGGAGGAGGAGGAGGACATTGGAGCAGAAGTATTGTCTGGTGAAATGAGTGGATTTTCTACCCAGGTGACAAGAGAGGAGGAGCAGGAGCAGCTGGAGGAGGTGGATGGAGATGAGGAAGATGAGGCAGATGACCCCAAGCACCGTGGCAGTATACAGTGGAGATGGAGGCAGGGAGCCCCTCGGAGTCACTTGTGCAGATGGCCCGCAGCATGCTTATTTTCCTGGCTAGTGACAGCCGAATAGTCAGCATCCGGCAGAGGGATGACTTCTGGCTCTCCACCCTATTGGACCCTCGCTACCGGTCCAAAATGGGAGCCTTTTTCCCAGCTATTGAGAGGGAAGACAAACTCAAATACTATAGGGAAATCCTCCGTAATCAGTTGGCCGCTGCCTATGTGCGGCATCGTCCCTCCTCTGACAGGTCTGACCGGGGGGTTCCTCAGCGCTCACGTACTACTGCCGCGGCTGCTGGGGAAGGGGGGGGGTAGGAGCAGTACCAGCTCCATCAGTAGTAACCTAAGTCTGGAGTCACTGATGAGCAGCTTCCTTCACCCGCCTAGTGAGGAGGGCAGTCGCCAGCAGCAGCAGCAGGACCTGGAACAGTCCCTGAACCAACAGGTTGTGGCCTACTTGGACAGCACTCTGCCACCTCAGTTAGAAGATCCGCTGGACTACTGGGCAGCCAAACTGGATGTGTGTCCGCAACTTGCCGAGTTTGCAGTGGAGAAGCTGTCCTGCCAGGCCAGTAGTGTGGCATCAGAGCGGGTGTTCAGTGCGGCGGGGGCCATCGTTACCCCAAGGAGAACCCGCTTGTCCACGGGAAATGTGGAACGACTGACCTTTGTCAAGATGAATCAGGCGTGGATCGGCCAGGATTTCCACACACCAATGCCTTAGGTGTCAGTCTGGGTTCAAACTACCTGCCTCAGCCACTATTCTGATGCCGCCACCCGCCTGATGCCACACATCTGCTGCCAGTTTCTCCATCTGCCTACCACCATCTTTACCAGGGACTGGTATTGCCACCCACCTCAACACTCTGTCATTGTGCCACTGTCTGACCTCATGCTGCTGCTGTGGCTGCTGCCATGTCCTCCACACTGTGTCATTGTGCCACTGCCTGACCTCATGCTGCTGCCGCCGTGACCTCCGCTCTCAGTCATTGTGCCACTCTGTGGCTTCCTCCTGTTTTTGCCACCTCCAGAATGTGATTGTGCCACTGTCTGACCTCATGCTGCTGCTGTGGATCCTGCCGTGCCCTTAACACTGTTTCATTGTGCCACTACCTGACCTCATGCTGCTGCCGCCGTGACCTCCGCTCTCAATCATTGTGCCATTCTGTGGCTTCCTCCTGTTTTGCCACCTCCAGAATGTCATTGTGCCACTGCCTGATCTCATACTGCTGCTGTCGTGACCTCCACACTGTATCATTGTGCCACTCTGTGGCCTAATACTGTTTTGCCGCCTCCAGAATGTCATTGTGCCACTGCCTGACCTTATACTGCTGCCGCCGTGACCTCCGCTCTCAGTCATTGTGCCACTCTGTGGCTTCCTCGTGTTTTGCCACCTCCAGAATGTCATTGTGCCACTGCCTGACCTCATGCTGCTGTGGCTGCCGCCCTCACCTCCACACTCTGTCACTAATGTTGCCACCTGAGCTCTCAGCTTGTTTTTTTCCAGCTTTCGCTGGCATGACTTTATCAGGCTACATTCCCGCTTGAGTTTTTTGGTCAGTTTTGCCCTCTTAATTGACAAGGGAATTTTATAGTGAAGCGATTCTAAGAGCGGCGGCAGTCATCTGCGTGTCATACTAAAACACAACATTGTATGAAGACCAAACCAAGCTCCCTCTGCATATTTAAGCATGGCACAACGTTCTACAGCACCCTGCAGGCTCTGTGCAGCCTGGAAATAGCTGCTTTTTAACGCGATTCGTGCCAAAGTAATTCGGACCGAATTTATTTTTGTCGGAAAATTTGTCGAAGTGACCGAAACGAATTTTTGAGAAATTCGCCCATCTCTAACTGGGACCTTAAAATGGGTCTCTTGAAAACTAAAATAATATGACCCCTGTGATGGTGGAAATGGTGTAAGACCTGTGCTCTTTTTCAAGGAGTGTTCAAGCCCTTGGGCGTTGAACGAGGCTACATTAAGATCCGTTATTAAATAGGCCAGGGTAGAGGCAGCCAGCATCAAACAGAGTCAGCGATAAACCAGATCCACGAGCTCGCTGCGACCTGAAAAAAGGAAATGGATAAATAGGTGAAAATAAGAAAGTAAAAACGAAAGAGAAAAACTGAGAAAAATAACCTTTAAATCCATATAAATAACATAAACATATATATATATATCTCTAAGACCCGTATCTGTAACCAGATAACTCCATCACCAACCAACATCATTCGACCCGTGTAAACCAGTACCGAAGTACACCAATCTGTGGGACTGAGGTCCTTGGAGCTGTAAACGACCTGGCAACCAAATCCCCGAAGGGACAAAAAACACCTCTAACCCCAGCCGTACTTCACTGGCTCGGAGGTCCAAAAGCCATACGAGATGGCTCAGCCAGTTTTGCTCTCCTGGGATACCAGCCTGGAAGACCCCACGTTCACCAAACCCAGAGGGAGTCATACCCCGAATGACTCCCTCAGCCAATCTCCTCTTCCAACTTCAAGAACCCCTGCTGCCAACAGCCACCGTGACATAGTCAGGGCCCTGCAGAGACCCATGCACCGAACAACACCTGACCAGGCACCCACGTCTTGCTTCAAACATCACCTACCCTCAATCCCAAACCACGTATAGGGAGGGCGGGCGGGACTGCTGCCTCGTGCTGCACCAACTGCCCGCAAGGTGGAAAGGGCAGTCCAAAGTCCCAGTCACTTCCGCCCCGCCTCTCAGCCATTCCCCGACAGTCAGGCGCGTTGTCAATGCCGGGTCATGCCGCGCCGGACCGTCCCCTCCTCCTAGGGGAGGCGCGGTATGACCCGACATGCTGGGTGCATCGACAGCGCACCTGACTGTCGGAGAATGGCTGAGAGGCGGGGCGGAAGTGACGAGCGTCCTTTGAACTGCTAAAATGAGCATAATTAGGGGATAGGGAGGAGAAGATAATTTATCTATTAAGAGTATATATAGTCCACTAGGGACATTACCCTCTGAAAAAGATATATAAGATGGAAATAACCGAAAGCCCAATAAAATACACTCAGATCCAATAGTGGATAACTAGTATTGGGACAAATCTACAGGAGTCCCAATAGGGAGACTAATGTAATTGTTCAGACAACAATTAACATGCTATGATGATTTAGCAGGGGAAATTGATGGTGTAAAGTATCTTTGATTCCGAAGAAGAGGACCCTTGCTCTATTGCTTCTGAAGAGGCCTGTTATTAGTAGAAGAGGGGACATCGTGCAGAAGTCTTTTCCGTTGAATATTACTGGAAGAAAGAGAAATCAGAGTTGGCCACTCTGGAAGGGAGAGGTCTTTGATGTTGAGAGATTGTAGGACCGACGGGATGTCCTTAGGTGAGCGGATTGTGAGAGTTTGACTGTCAAGGCACATATGAAGGGTGAAGGGATATCCCCAATAAAAGGGGACATTCCTCTCTCTGAGAATGTCCAGGATAGGTTTTAGCGAAGATCTCTGGGCAAGGTTAAGTCTAGACAGGTCCTCTAAGATTCTGATAGGCGAGTCCAGTACTTAAGAGGGCAAAACTGACCAAAAAACTCAAGCGGGAATGTAGCCTGATAAAGTCATGTTAGCGAAAGCTGGAAAAAAACAAGCTGAGAGCTCAGGTGGCAATATTAGTGACAGAGTGTGGAGGTGACGGCGGCAGCCACAGCAGCATGAGGTCAGGCAGTGGCACAATGACATTCTGGAGGTGGCAAAAACAGGAGGAGGCCACAGAGTTGCACAATGACACAGTGTGGAGGTCACGACAGCAGCAGCATGAGAGCAGGCAGTGGCCCAATGACATTCTGGCGGCGGCAAAACAGTATTAGGCCACAGAGTGTCACAATGATACAGTAGGAGGTCACGACAGCAGCAGCATGAGATCAGGCAGTGGCACAATGACATTCTGGAGGCAAAAAAAACAGTATTGGGCCACAGAGTGGCACAATGAACAGTGTGGAGGTCACGACAGCAGCATTTATGAGATTCAGGCAGTGGCACAATGACATTCTGGGGGGCGGCAAAACAGTATTAGGCCACAGATTGGCACAATCACACAGTGTGGAGGTCACGACAGCAGCAGCATGAGATCAGGCAGTGGCACAATGACATTCTGGAGGTGGCAAAACAGGAGGAAGCCACAGAGTGGCACAATGACTGAGAGCGAGGTCCACTGCCGGCAGCAGGCATGAGGTCGGGCAGGGGCACAATGACACAGTGTGGAGGACATGGCAGCAGCACAGCAGCAGCATGAGGTCAGAAAAGTGGCACAATGACACAGTTTTGGATTGTCACGGCAACAGCAATGGGCAGAGCAATGAGGTCATAGAGTGTCACAATACTAGTGTTAGGTGGGGGGCAATACCATTCCCTGGTAAAATGTTAGGCAGATGGAGAAACTGTCAGCAGATGTGTGGCATCAGGTGGTGGCGGCATCGAATAGTGGCTGAGGCAGGTGGTTTGAACCCAGACTGACGCCTAAGCTTTGGTGTGGTAAATCCTGGCCGATTCACGCCTGATTCATCTTGACAAAGGTTTTCAAGTCATTCCACATTTCCCATGGCCAAGTGGGTTCTTCTTGGGGTAACGATGGCCCCCGCCGCATGAACACCCGCTCTGATGCCACACTACTGGCCGGCAGGACAGCTTCTCCACTGCAAACTCGGCAAGTTTGCGGCCACACATCCAGTTTGGCTGCCCATAGTCCAGCGGATCTTTTTAACTGAGGTGGCAGAGTGCTGTCCAAGTAGGCCACAACCTGTTGGTTAGGGACTGCTCCAGATCCTGCTGCTGCTGTGCTGCTGCTGCTGGCGACGCCCTCCTCACTAGGCGGGTGAATGAAGCTGCTCATCAGTGACTCCAGACTTGGGTTACTTTTGGGAATGGAGCTGGTACTGCCCCTTTACCCCCCCACCTTCCCCCAGCAGCCGTGGCAGTAAGTACTGGAGCGCTGAGGAACCCCCAGTCAGACCTGTCGGGAGGAGGGACGATGCCGCACATAGGCAGCAGCCAACTGATTACGGAGGTTTTTCCCTATAGTATTTGAGTTTTGTCTTCCCTCTCAATAGCTGGGGAAAAAGGCTCCCATTTTGGACCGGTAGCGAGGGTCCAATAGGGTGGAGAGCCAGAAGTCATCCCTCTGCCGGTTTGCTGACTATTCGGCTGTCACTAGCCAGGCAAATAAGCATGCTGCGGGCCATCTGCACAAGTGACTCCGAGGGGCTCCCTGCCTCGGGGGTCACCTGCCTCGTCTTCCTCATCTCCATCCACCTCCTCCAGCTGCTCCTGCTCCTCCTCTCTTGTCACCTGGGTAGAAAATCCACTCATTTCACCAGACAATGCTTCTGCTCCAATGTCCTCTCCTCCATTTCAGTCCCCACTGGACTCATGTGGCCACGAGATTATAGTCGCCACGTCTCCAGTCCCCTCCCAGACAGATTTTCAGCATCGTTCCAGGACATGAAGCAGTGGAATGATGTTATTATCACCCGTAGTCCTGGCGACTGACAAAATAATGTCGCCTCCTCGAATGGCCCAACAAACGGGAGGTGTCATGCATGAGCTGCCACTGGCGGACCTCAAAGTTCCACAGGGGAGTACTTCTGTCTACCTGGATCATCAAAAAATCGTTAATCCCTTTTCTCTGTTCATACAGTCGGTCCAAATGTGCAGGCTGGAATTCCAGCGGGTGGAAACATCGCATATCAGAGTTGTTGGGGGAGGTCTTTTCTGCCACTGGCCACTCGAGGAGGGTGTTCCTGGCTTTGTACAAGGGAAATAAAGTGCAAGGGCACAGTTTCCTGGCCATTTTCAGAATGTTCTGAAGATCGGTGGAAGACTTCAGGAACCTTTTCACAACCAGATTGAAACACATGCGCCATGCAGGGGCATGGACCACCCCTCCTCGGTTTTGCAGCGCGGACACCTTTGTTCCTCCCATTGTCCGTCACCATGGTCCAAATTTGCAGTTAGCGCGGAGAAAGCCACACATCGATTTCTTGCTGCATGACGCGGAGCAGTTCCTCCCCTTTTGTGACTTCGTTCGCCGAGGAAAAGCAGGTGAGAACTGCGTGATACCGCTGTGCCCTCACATGTGGTATGATGGAGCAGTACTTGTGGAGGCTGAGAGAGTGGTGGTGGTGGAGGAGGAGGAGGCGGACATTGGCGCAGGTGCAGCAGTTTGACAACGTGGAGGAAAAGCTGCGTCTCCTGTCCAAGTTTTTTTGTGTGTCTGGGCTGGAAGCACATTCACCCAGTGGGCCGTAAAGGACATGTACTGGCCCTGACCGTAGTTACAGCCCAGACGTCCGCGCTGCCCGTGCACCTTGGAACAAACCGATAAGCTCAAGGACTGACCCACCTTCTGTTTCACATATTTATGAAGTGCTGGTACTGCCTTTTTGGAAAATAAATTACGGCTTGGAACCCCAATCTTGGCTCGGCACAAGCCATTAGTTCTCTGAATGGTGCCAAGTCCACCAATTGGAAAAAAATGGAAGGGAACAAGCATGGTACCAACAACTTGGACAGGAGGCACTGTCAGCTGCTGCATCTTAGGAGGTTGGACGCATACTGTTGTCTCTTTGTAATCGCCTCGCTGAACGACTGCTGGCGCCATGAGTAGCGAGGAGCAGGAGCATCTGGACCGGGAGATGATGTCAAAGAGAAACAGCTCCCTTCGCAGGGGGTGGTGGAGCCTTGACTGGCTGCAATGGCATGCATGCCCTGGCGCTGCTGCTGCTGCTGTTGCGCGGCGGCAGGATGGACCACCACATCTGAGCCACGTTTCTCCCATGCCACCGGATGGTGACGCTGCATGTGTTGATTTCAGGGGCCCTGGTGCCAACCGTAGCTCCCAGGCCCCGCGTCACATTATGCCCCCAGAGTCTACATAAAACCCATATTCGGCTCCTCCGGTGTCTTAGCAAAGAACTGCCACACCGCCGAGTATCGATTTTACCGCCAACGCTCCGCACTGAGTGACTACTGCCCCCCGCTGCCTCGCTGAGCCCCTGTGTGCTACTTCTTGGACCTGCGAAGCGGGTTTTTTACCACGTGGCCGCTTGGCTCCCGACCTCACACTGCTGCTATCCTGCTGACTCACGGCCACACGACCCACTTGCTGGCTGCGCTGCTGCCTGACGCGCAAGCTGACGCCCTCTTCTCCTGACGATGATGAAGCCCCTTGCCTCCCGGCTCCCAAGTGCGGTCGGCTACATCATCATCTATTTGTGTTTCATCGTCACGCTGTCCTCATCACCGTCTTGGTATGCCGAGGCTGACCTCTCACAACATGACCTCCCATGTTACTCTCCACATCTGTACTTTGCCGCCTACTGCAAGAATCAGGCGATATTGGCCCCATTTCTTCGCTGCCAAGTAGCTGCTGACTGCCCTCCTCAAAGTGTTCATCCTCGCTATATAATGGCGAAGAGCCCAGACCACATAGTAGATCTCTGGCTGAGGGAACCGGATGGACAAGGGCGGGCCTGAGGACAGGTGAGGGCCGCTGACCCGCTCCCGGGGCCATGCCAACTAAAAGGGGTTTTGTCTGAGTTCCCACGACTCTTGGCTGGGTTGCAAAATGTCATCTGGGAGGGGAGGATGACCTAGTCAACCAATCAAGAACCCTTGGGTTGCTGAACAACACCGGCCGCTAGATTTACAGCGGCAGTTGTGGCCTCACCGAGTGACCCCTGCTGCGAAAGTCCCTTGCTGTGCTGCGACCTGGCCTTGTTCCAGGAACGTTTGTGCCCCTGCCACTCGCAGTGCAGAGCCTGCCACCTCTCTGTCTGACATACTGTTTGTTCTAAAATTTACAGACACTGTTTGAAAGATGAATCTGTATATGATATACACCCTGTTTTTTGACTCCAAATGAACCCAGTAACAACTTGGGTAACCCTTGGTTATAAATTGCGCTCCAGAAATGGCCAGGAAAGTTTACTTTGTATGTGTCGTTTAAAAACACTGTGTGTTTTACTAAATGTAAAAGCACAAACAGGCTTAAATTTAAACCTTCGGACATGAATTAGGCTACAGAAAAATGATATATTTTGGCGTTGAAAAAGACGGTTTATTTTTTGTCAGCACACCAGCAAAAAACAACGCTAATTAACCCCTGGATGTAAATGCGCCAAAGAATTTAGCCGCATAAACTAGTAGCTTTGTACGTGTTACAATTGCGTGTTTTTCTACGCCACACAACAAGAGATACAGTTGAAAATTTAAACCTTTGCTTGTGAATTAGGCCCACAGGAAAAATTTTTTTATATTTGGCGTTTTAAAAAGACGGTTTCTTGGGTCGCACACCAGCAAAACAACGCTTAATTAACCGCTGGATGTAAATTGCGCAATAGAATTGAGCAGGCCAAAAATGTAGTGGGATTTGTATTTTAAAAACGCTGTTTCTTTAAATGAATACAACAGGAACTGGCTTAATCCCACTTGGATATTGAATGTATATGCAGCTGCAGTGGACCACACTGGATTTCAGATCCAATACCCCAAAAAATTAGAAATAGAACATTAAGAGAACAGTCTCGGAACAAGCTAAGACACCCCACAAAAATCGCTGTATAAAAATCAATTCCTCAGTAAGAAACTATCAGCCTGGCAGCACCTTCCCTGATGAGCACAGTGAGAGGAGTGTGAGCTCCGGCGTCGCGCCCGGACTTATATAGTGCGGTGACGTCACAGAATCCCGCCGGTCTCTGATTGGCTTCACCTCTGCACATGTCATGCAGGCTATGTACTTCTTCCTCCAGAGTGCTTTGCCCCATGTAGCGCCATGTGCTCGCAGCCATTTTATCAATAAAAGCCCCACTTCGTTCACCGAAGTACCCCCAAAATTCGACTTCGTTCCGAACTGAAGTTTTTCCTGAAATTCTAACGAATTCCACTTCGTTAGAATCGATTCGCCCATCTCTACTGACTGCCACTCCAGGGGACTATTTTTTTCTATTTCAGCCTCTCAGCTTTCTGTTAATACAATGTGTGTATTATGCCACCTACAGGCACCTACAGTGAGTTATCTTTCAGGCAAGCTGGTGTGGCATGCATACTGAATGGTACTTGTAATTCTACAGCAGTGGCTTTGGAACTCATACCACACTAAATATGCTTTAGGTCTTGAAAAATATCTGATGTGGCATGCTGGTACTTGAAGTTCCACAGCTACTGCTATAGAACTACAAGTACCAACATGCCTGCCACACTAGCCAACCTTATGTAACATAATATATACACATTATAAGCACACTTTATACACATAACAAGTATGCTTCAGACTGTAATGTGTATACATTCTGAATACACATTTACAGTACAGGCACACCATATTTAATACACATATACACATAACATATTGGGCGACATGTATGAACGAGGCTGCACCAGTTACCTGGCGTCTTTTCATTTATTTTAACATTATACAGTATGCCTGCTTGTGTGTTGGTACAAGTCACGGCGGTACCGCTCTACCGGGCCCCTCCCTGCCCTTCATCAGCTACGCCATTTCAGTTTCAGTATATAGGGAAACTGCCAAACAAATTTATACTATGGCTGAGACAATATTTGGCACATAATACTCTTTTATACACGCTGTCGTATTCTAAACTCCTCTCTTTGGCTTTAGAACTGGCTTGTCGGTGGCAATTTTCATACATGTCGCCCAAAGGTTTCAATTTCATGCACAAGGTTGGCAATTTAAATATAACAATATATTTGTTGTACCATTGATTGCCACACCCACCTTCTAACCCCAACCCCTTTTCTAATCATTTTTCAAAAGTGGTGAGAGGTGTAAATTTATCAGCCCCTGCTAACAAAATGAAACAAATAGGGGCACATTATCATGGCTGCAACACTGATGCAAACACACCAAAAATACAGCAGTACAATGGAAGTGTAACAGACATGGTATAGAAAATAGGATGTGTGAATCTAGGCATACAGTAGATACAGTATGTGTGAACATTGAATATATGAACTATTTAAATTGTACTTCTGCTTTATCTATTTTACATGTAAATTTGGATTTCTTAGCACATATTTTTATCAAATTATGGAAACCTACCAACAGAAGGAGAGGTGCAAAAAGTCACAAATTATGATGCAATTATGGCATGCGCCATAGTTACAATTTCATAACGTCAAAAAACTTTTGACAGTGGTATAGTAAATTCTCCCCAGAAAATGAAATACTACACTTAATAAAAACCGGGTTAGATTTTTGCCAACGTTTTCATCCTTTTCTGTCTTTATTACCAATAAATCTTAAATAGTTGCTATTCTTACGCTTTCTCTTTTAACCACGCCCACTTTTATCAAAATGTTTTCAAAAGTTGCAGATTTTTCTCAAATATGACAAAATGTATGATTTTTTTTAGCCTGAAAAGTGGCACAAATTGATACATTTCCCCATTGATGCTATAAGTACATATGTGAATTACAATCAAACAGAGCACAAGGATGACAAGGATATACTGTTCATTGCAGAGGCGTAACATACAGCTTTTGGGCCCCAGTGCAAAACCTATGGTGGGGCCCCCACCTAACTATGTACCACCTATAATACTGTTGCTTTCCTATGTTATAGAGGGCCATTTGGACCCCCGCCGACTCCAGGGCCCGGTAGCGACTGCTACCTCTGCACCCCCTATAGCTATGCCCCTGGTTTATTGACATCTGTGTGACTCAAAGGGGTAAAGAGGTTTTATCACCATGCAGTTTCGCAGCTACAGTCAGCTTTAGGCTAAGTTCACACGGTTAATTACAGGGTGTACAGTACGCCCCGCAATTACGCTGGGTGCACGGAAGCTCGCGCCGATCACCGTGTACTCCCGCGATTCGGAGGGGGGGGGGGGGGGGAGGGGTGGGTTGGACAGCAGCCCGGGGAGGAGGCGTAATCCATAGTTCTCTATGAGAACTGTGGATTACCGTAATGACTGGGGTGCATTTCGCTCGTATTAGAGCATAATATGCCGCAAAATACGCCCCAATTTAACCCGTGTGAACATAGCCTTAGAGTCAAACATGCTGGTCACACTATGGACAGGTCTATAGCAGTGACTGACACATCAGCTCTGCTGTTCTGTTTCTATTCCTGTTACACTGACAACGAGTGCAAGAGGTTTATAAAGTTACACTTAAAGTTAAAGTTATTACACAGGCTGCAAAGCTCAAAAAGGTGTTTACTTAGCTAAATGACTCTGCAGGAAGTGAATCACCATGTTCAGAGTGAGTAAATAAGTGACGTCAGCTTAGAGTAATGAGAGATACAAGATAGCAGGGAGAGATGGTCGTAACCAGAGAAACCTGTGTGCTCTTAGGGCATGTTTCCCTCTGCACGGGTTTCCGGCCGGTTTTTCAGCCGGTTTGCGGTTTTGCAGACCGCCTGAAAAACCAGCCGAAAATGAGCACAACAGGCTCCTATGGAAAACCTGTGCACGGGTTTTCCGTCCGGCGGTTTTGCCTCCCGCGGTCCAGCGGCAAAACATTCATCAAGCACAATCTTCTGTCCGGTTTTCGAACGGAATCTGTGCTTATGAATGTGAAGGGGGAGGGCTTTTCTCTGCTCATCGTGGAGAACAGCCATCCCTTCCGCGGCCGTGTGGACAGCCGCAAAACAGGACTAATACCGGCCGGCAAACCGACCGGTATTTGTCCTGTGCAGTGGGAACGCACCCTTAGAGTATATAAAATTTTCTTTATCTCCTGACCAAAGAAAAATCAACAAAGCAATATATATAGGAAGAGTCTTCAATTAACTGTCCCTACATGTTAAAAGCTAATCATTGCAGTGAGAAAACACCTTTAAGTGTTTATTACCAGCACAAAGATTCAAGGGTAAACTTCTGGTCAGTGGGATTTAAAATTATCATTATGATTGCTTAAAAATACACACTGGCTTGAATCAAGAAAAGATGATGGATCCAGCGGTAGGTAAATATAAGGCCATTATTTATTTAGGCATACTCAGGAACAAGGGCGATTGTCTACACCCGAAACGCGTCGGTTGTCTGTACTCTGTATGTACCCTCCTGCGTATTCCTAAATAAATAATGGCTTTATATTTACCTACCGCTGGATCCATCATCTTTACTTGATTCAAGCCTATGTGAAGCCGTGGCTGGAGGCCAGTATTCCGTGCAGAGGGAAGCCTCAGGCAGAGCTGGAGCATTCATTACAAGCACTTGTGGTCCTTAGTGGTGAGCTTACACCTTTCTTCTCTTTTCATATATCAGTTAAAAATACACACAATTATGTAATACTATATAACTTCACCTGACCAATATTTCTAAATGAACAAATAACGATTTGTAGGATCACAGTGTAAAGTAAAAAATGGAGCCATCATCTCCTGGTGTGCAATGGAGCACCACATCTTGGCAGAGGTAGTGTATACTACTTTATGTTTGTCACTACTGGAAAGAGACGCCATTAGACAGCCAGCAGGTTTATGCATTTCTGGATCTATGGCATATGCCCCCATCATGATGCCCTGCATCAATTGCAATCCTCCAATCAATATCAAGCACATAGAATGGCAATGGCAAGTTAGAAATATTGTTACCTGAGGCATCAATGTATTTAAAACCTTATTTCTGGAGAAAACAACCTAGTAATTACTTTTAAAGCTGGTCTGTGTTATTCTGTTGGATAGAATTTTGACAGTTTCAAGTTCACAGATATGTCAACTTCTACAGAGCTCTAATTCAAATATACTGTCAAGTACCATCTTGACATTTATGAGCCATACCAAAGTTCTGAGTGCATTGCCTAATTGACTTCAATATAATTAATAGAGTGTTTTTTTATTTGCTGATGTTTAAAAATAACTTTAAGCATACTCCTGACAAGTAAGATAATGGCCAAGACAAATATGGTTTAGAACAAAAACAAAGAAGCTTAGCATAAAAGTTGCTCTAAGGTTTTCATAAACTGGAATTACATATTAAATTAACTTGTCTGTCAGTTTTTATGAAAAGATACATTTAATTTTCAGTGACTTTTTTATCTCTCGTTGTACACAACAGGAATAAGTGAACAGTCTCTTCTAACAATAGGTTTAACAATCCGACTGAATTTTTAATACACATTTTGTGTTTTACAATAATTAATACTGTTGATTGGACTGTCAATAAATATGTAAGGGATGCCCTAACTTGCACTACCTAGAAAGAGCAACCGCCCCGAGAAGGGTGACCCTGCACTCGAACCTCTTCCTAAAATATATCCTAGTAAACGGGTGACAGACAGAAGATAAACGAAAGACAAACAGGGAACAGACAAATACAGACAACAAATAGAGAATAGCCAGACGGGCCAGAGTCAAACCAGAAGTGTGTGCAGTACCGAAAGACAAGACGAGAGAGTAACCTGGAAGACACTTGCCATAGGTGATCTCTGCTGCTGCTAGGCAGTATATGTGGTCAGGCGCGCATTTGAGCTTCAGCGCAGAGACCGAACTGTATTTTTAATAAGCACAGTGATGATCCCGGTAGCACTAACCGGAAGTGACATGTATCTTTCTTCCAGACATGCGCAGTGCAGTATTTAGAACGCCGGGCGCCGCATGGTCTGGGCCGGCTTTCAGACATGCGCAGTATCGTTCCCGGCGGCACCAACCGGAAATGACATGCATTTCCCTTCCGGACATGCGCAGTTCAGTATCCGGAACGCCGGGTAAATCAAAGATAGTGGGATACGCGCACACACTATATAGGAACCCGGCAATAGGCATAAACTAACACACACCAATTCGGAAGTGTTAGGGGCTTGATTGTTATACATTTGAGGGGTCATTGAAGGTATTTAAGGGAAGCGGAGATGATTTGCTCTGTATCCCTCTTATCCTGGGTGCCAGCATACCAAAGGAGCTGCGGGGATTATCATTCTTATACCTGGCAGCATCTAAGCTAAGTATCAGTCTCCCTATCTAATTTGAATAGGAGGTATATGTGTTGTAGACATGTTGTATATGCGTTGTATATAGCGTACTCTTATTCCACAGCGAGAGGAGTTTTTGAATCCCCTGATGAACCCTAAAATTGTACGGGGGAAACGCGTCGGGATAGCTGGGATGTAAGGTTTTTATACACGCATATAGTGATATTGTCTGTCATAAAAGCGGAGCCGCCCTTTATCGGGGCGAATACTCCACTGACGGATAGTACACAGTATGCTGTATCATCTAGGTATGTAGTGGTAATATATAGGGGTTTAGATTGCATAATTTTAGATAGTCTAGTAAAAGTTATGTTTTAACAGGGATTATAATTTGCAGTGATATAACCTGGAAGACAAGTCAAAATCCAGAGAACTAGCGAAACAAAAAAGCAAAAAGAGCAAAAAACAAACAACTAGAACACAAGAAGTAATTACCGACAGAGTCAGGCTGACAGGAAGTGGTTTAAATACCCCGCCCCGGCCAGGGATTGGCTCAAGTGCTTAACCCCTAAAGCACCAAGCCACACTGACTGAGGTTGCAACAAAAAAACTTAAAGGGCCAGTAGCGCACTCCTGACAAAATAACTGCAAAAGCTAGTAGGAAAGTAAATTGAGAGTTCATGTTAAGTTACATAAATACCTTTATATAAGTGGTAATGTAATGCAGAAATATTTCTGTTCAAAAGATGACGCATAATTTTACCTAAAGGGCTGCTATATTTTACCCACAAAGCATGAAATACTGGTCATAATTTTCCCACATGGAGCCAACCAATGCCCAACAGTTCTAAACAGAACACCGTGGGTCAGAACTCAGAATGTGCTATTAAGGAGAATTTGACCCCTGTTTATCTCATTTATTCAAGAACGAGCAGAAAATTACACTATTATCAATAAACTTCTTAGGGTATGTTCAAACGGCGTAATTTCGGCACATTTCGCCATGTATTTGCGCGCCGCAATTACGGTAATCCATAGCTCTCATAGAGAACTATGGATAACACCTCGTCCCCCCCGCACATACAATATGATCGTACTGTACGCGCGGGGAGATAAGTGACATGTCAATTATTTGCGGCGATAACGTGCAGCGAGTAATATGTCATTGGGGAAGGCGGGCTGCCGGCCCCCCTGTGCTTTGGGAATACGGGCTGTTCAGCGCGACTCCAAAAACACACGGAGTATTGCGGCACGTACTGTACACACCGCAATTACACCATGTGAACATACACTTAGTGTAAAAAATGTATGTAATACATCATAACTTCAAAAAATATCCATTAGAATATAAGGGCCACAGCTTAGAGAACACAAGAATTAGCATGTGATGCAGTAACATCCTTATTATCCTAATTATCACATTTAGAGGATATTTTTTACTTAAATGGGTAAAAATAGAAATGGCTGCACCTTAAAAATCTGCACAATCTCCCTTAATGTTAGTGTTGAAACAGCTAAAACTCTTATTCTTTATCTAATTTATTTTCTTCTTGACTATGGTAAGACTGTTCTGTCCCCCATCATCCTCTTCAATCTGTCTTTAACACAGGTGTCAGGCTCATGTTTCTGTGCAACTGCTCTACCAATGCTTCTACCCTGGTACAGTCACTGCACTAGTCATCCATTATCTTCAGAATATAATTGAAAGTTATCACCCACAAAGCTCTACAGAGCACTACACCTCTCTATATCTCTTCCTTATCTCTGTCTACCACTTTGTGCAATACTGTAACATACACCCTTAACAAGTATATGATGTGGGTGCGATCACAAGGGATTAATCTATCTCCAATCGCTCACCTTCCACTCAGGTTAAAAATAGAGCATAAACCACACCCCAACACAGTCCATGCACCACAGGTATATGTTGTACATTTACAGTATCAAACACAGGTGCTAACTCCATATACCTACACACACTGTTCTTCAGAAGTTAAAGATAAAATACTCTAATAAAACAACATGTTAAAAAAAGAAGCCCATACACCGCTCCAAGCACATAAAAATAGAAAAAAAAAATTCTATTTTTTAAACAAAAGTGATATACATTTTGGTTCATGCAATCCTTGTTCATTTGTGAAAAATATTAAAATGTCATCAAAATATTCTGTATATGGAGCTTATTTAGGGCTTGTTTTTTGCAGGATGGGTTTTATTGGTATCATTTTTGGGGGAACATAACTTTTTGATTGCCTTTAAATTTGTGTTTTGGAAGGCAAGATTAAGAAAATACAACATTCTTGGTAGTTTTTTTATTATTTTTTATGAGGATCACCATGTGGTATAGGTGGCATATTGATTTTACTCATCTAGTCAATATGATTACAGAGATATACATTTTTATATACTATGTTTAACTGCTTTTACACAATAAAAATACTTTTTTCTAAAAATGAAAAGATTTTTTATTTTTATGTGTACAGAGCTATGTAGGGAGTTGTTTTTTGCAGGATGAGTTGAAGTTTTTATTGGTGTCATTTTAGGGAAAACATAACTTTTTAATCACTTTTAAATCAGAAATGGGACATTACTTACTCAAAAAACACTCCAGTTCTTAGGGGCTTGTTCACAGCACAATGGCTGAACTAAACTGGACCCAGAAAGCTAGCAACTCTGGCCAACTCTCACCCTTTTGTATCGCCTTATTATATGCAATTGTAGTACCAACAACCACCCCCCTCATGCACTGAGGTTGTGTGAGTGGTTGTTTTATTGGTAACTTTGCATCTGTGCAATCTCCCCATGCATTATACTGCGGCTTTTCTGCATGCTGGTGTGAATAGGTGTTAAGTTGGTGTGCAGTTTTTCATCTTGCTCAAGCAATTAGCTGCACCTGTGATTTGTTTCCCAGTTAGCATAAAGGCCAGAGTTGCTAGCTTTCTGGGTCCAGTTTAGTTCGGCCATTGTGCTGTGAACAAGCCCCTAAGAACTGGAGTGTTTTTTGAGTAAGTAATGTCTCATTTCTTGTATGTGTTTTCAGTTTTTTAAAAGGCAAGAGAAAGAAAATACAGCAATCCTGGTAGTGTTTTTCATTTTTTACATAGCTCACCATGCAGTATACGTGACATGTTAGTTTTGCTCTGCAGAGGGGACGATACAATTACAGCAATACCCAATTAAAATATTTTTTTTTTATGTTGTAACAGTTAATGTGTAAAACAATGTTTATGCTTCGCTATTTTCTGATGGCCATATCTTTTTTATATATTCTTATATGCGGTTTTGAAAGGTCTATTTTCTGTGGGACAAACTGAAGCTCTCGTTGCTATTACTTGGTGGTTTATATGACTGTTTGATTGCTTTTTATTCCATTTAATGTGCAGTGGGATGACCAACAATTGCAATTCTGCCATTGTTTTTGTAGCGTTCATTGTGCAGGTTAAATAAAGTGACAGATTAATAAGCTAGGTCATTATGCATGCAGTGATACCAAATATGTGTACTTTTTATTTTTGGTCTTTTTGGGAGGGATTGTCATTTTTACTAGGGAAAGGGAGGTGCATGTTTTACTTTTTGTGTGTTTATGTTTTTGTTTTACTGATTTTACGCATTAGACTCAGCGACTATCAGATCTCTGATATAATACATTGCAGTACATGACTGAACTGCACTTCATTTTTACCCGTCAATCATCATGCTCAGCCATAAATGGTGATGTTACAGACAACCCGGAATAATCCTGGTTATGCTGTGGGTAGTTCTATAACAGTTATTGGCATATGAACTCTGCTATTCCTAGGTAAGTCTGTTACAGTGACATAAGTGCAGGAGGTTTGTAAACTGTAGTGGACAAGGGTACAGTGCTCTAAAAGGTTAAAGCTTGTCAGTAACTAATAAAAACAAACTCCTGTCTGTCAAGATAAGAAAATGAGCAGAGAGTGAGTCATAATCCCGACCACTGCTTCAGCCTGTAAGAGCAGACAGAGTTGGCCAGTAACTAGGGAAGCTTGTATGCAACTGCAATAGATAAGATCTATTTATAACTCTGAAGAGAAGCTAAATCAAAACTGCAATATATTTGGTAATAGTCTTTATTTACCTCTGCCTACATGTTTAAAGCTTATCAATAAAAAGGGAAAAGCCTTTTAAAACCTGATCCATTTATTCCACAGTTTCCCAATACTCCTTGCACTTTCCAATGTTGACTGACTGACTGATTCATGCAGCTCTATGTGCATCTTTTTAAGGCTAGGTTTATATCTTCGTTGGAGGTTCCATTCAAGCCTAATTTGCATATTCTATTAAATAGTATGTTAAAATAGTGCTATTTTTTTTCTGCTAAAAAGATAGACACCACATAAAAAATTTAAACTAAAAGTACCTACAGTACATACAGTGATTGATAGTTAACTCTGTATACACTGATAAACGGAATGAAAGAAAAAGAAAACGCAAAAGTGTTTCCTAGTGTGATATAGTCAGTGTTCAGGAAAATACTTTGGGAAAGTATTTTAAATACAAAATACTTATGACTGAAGTATTTTAAATACAAATACTAAATACTTGCATCCCGAAGTACTGTATATACTCGAGTATAAGCCGACCCGAATATAAGCCGAGGCACCTACTTTTGCCCCAAAAAACGGGAAAACGTATTGACTCGAGTATAAGCCTAGGGTGGAAAACGCAGCGGCTACTGGTGAATTTTAAAAATAAAAATGGATACCAATAAAATTACATAGGCAGTTTAATGTCCCCCATAGGCAATTATAGGCAGATATATGGCCCTATATGCAGGTATAGGCAGGTATATGTGCCAAAAGGCACATATATGGCTCCATAGGCATGTAATAGGCAGTTATATGTCCCCCATAAGCAGATTATAGGCAGGTATATGGCCCTATAGGCAGGTAGTAGGCAGGTATATGGCCCCATAGGCAGGTATAGGGCAGGCTGTAGGCAGGTGTAGGCAGGTATAGGGCAGGTATAGGCAGCTATAGGCAGGTATAGGGCAGGTATAGGGCCGGCTGTAGGCAGGTATATGGCAGGTATAGGCAGCTGTAGGCAGGTATAGGGCCGGCTGTAGGCAGGTATAGGACAGGTATAGGGCCGGCTGTGGGCAGGTATAGGCAGCTGTAGGCAGGTATAGGGCAGGTATAGGACCGGCTGTAGGCAGCTGTAGGCAGGTATAGATCCGGCAGTAGACAGGTATAGAGCAGGAATAGGAATCTGTAGGCAGGTATAGGGACGGCTGAAGGCAGGTATAGGGCAGGTATAGGCAGCTGTAGTAAAGTATAAGGACGGCTGTAGGCAGGGTTAGGGCAGGTATAGGCAGCTGTAGGCAGGTATAGGGCCAGCTGTAGGCAGGTATAGGGCAGGTATAGGGCCGGCTTTAGGCAGGTATAGGCAGCTGTAGGCAGGTATAGGCAGGTATAGGGCCGGCTGTAGGCAGGTATAGGCAGCTGTAGGCAGGTATAGGGCCAGCTGTAGGCAGCTGTAGGCAGGTATAGGCAGGCTGTAGGCAGTTTAAAAAAAATAAAAAAACAATCACTTACCTGGATCCCCGCTGCTCCGTCTCCCGCGCTCTCCGCTCTGCTCTTTCTTCTTGCCGGCACAGGCGGGTGACGTCATCAGGACGCGCACGCAGCGTGATGACACACGCTGCCTGTGCCAGAAACTCCGGACGGCTACGAGTCTGCCCCGCAGTGGTACTCCTTCACCTATATGCGCTCCGGAGGAGTCGCATATAGGTGAAGGGATCGCGGACAGTGCCCGGGCCAGCGCAGCACCCGGACACTGTGCGCTCACTCGGCCTTCAGTTATATGCGCTCCCTGAGGAGTCGCATATAACTGAAGCGTCCCTGTCGGCGCACGGGCCATCGCAGCGCCCGAGCACCGACAGTGACTCGAGTATAAGCCGAGGGGAGATTTTTCAGCACATTTTTTGTGCTGAAAAACTCGGCTTATACTCGAATATATACGGTATTTTAAATACAAATACTAAATACTACTTCAAAAGTATTTTCCAAATACTAAAATACTTGAAAAATTTAAACAAAAATTTTTATAAGAACAAAAAAAATGGATCAGAGGTCCTTTAGCCCACTAGGATTAGCATCTACCCTGCAGATAAGTCAGTGGCCAGGATTCATTGTGTCCGACTCCAATAGAAGATGTCTGTCACATGGAGGAGAGGATGCTACAGTAAAGAGAAACATACAGGTACCTTCCTTTAGTTACTATGCCTATTAATGTTAGGCATTTGGGAATATTAATTTAGTTTCAGTAACTCCATGTGCTTCACATTAATAGCAGTTAACCCCATCATGTCCCTCATATTAATCCCTGTGTGTCCTATATAAGGGTTACTAATATGTGAGACACATGGGTGTACTAATAAAGGACCTTAATTATGAAGATACCTAATTATTGCCTCCATGTCTCTCACATATCAGTAACTCTTATTTGAGGCACACAGGGGGTTAATGTGAGGGACATGATGGGGTTAACTGCTATTACTATGAGGCACATGGAGTTACTAAGCTGTAATGCACATGACCAGACTTTTTATCTGCAATGGTGGAATACCTCCCCTCGGCTTATACTCGAGACAATACCTTTTCCCAGTTTTTTGTGGTAAAATTAGGGGCCTCGGCTTATATCCGGGTCGGCTTATACTCGAGTATATACGGTAATTTTACGGAATGGATTACTCGATAGGGATAATTAAAAAAATATAAATAAATCACGCTTCACTACAAGGCGGACTTGCGTTGCTGTAACGCGCTGAAATTTTTCCTCCTCTCGTCGCACCTCGCACGAGATACGAGAAACGAGAGTGATGACGTGACTCGCGCTGTTGTTGTTTTTTAAGTGCGGTGAGGCGGGTTATTTAAATTACAACATTTGTTTTGAATTTAGACAGTAATTAAAATACTTAAAATACTTCCTAAAATTATTTTAATTACAAATACAAAATACTGAATAAAAAAAGTATTTTGATTACAAAATACAAATACCTGACAAGTATTTTAAATACTATTTTAATTACTTGTATTTTAAATACTCCCGAACACTGGATATAGTTACAAAACATAGGCAGATGAGTGTATTAGATTCCTATACACTCACTTTATCCTTTTGTGCTAGAAGGAGATACAACTTTCCACTTCACAACAAGCTGGATAAGCGGTGAAGGATTTTTAATCAAAGTGGTGATTCTGGCTATTTGCCTTATACTTTTATATCGCTTTATAACGCTAGCAATGGATTGCAATAATTATGGTGCGTATTTCGCGCGTATAAAGCGCAATACGCGGCAAAATGTGTGCCAAACTAAGCCGTGTGAACATACCCTAAGAGTTTGATATAGTAAACGATCTTAGGTTAAACCTTTTTGGAACTATGAGGACCCCTAGTGGTGAAAGAGACCCAGAACAACCTATGGGCAATACTAAGCAATTTAATATGTTTTAAAGTATCCATCCGATATAACGCTGTGTTTCCATTCTAATGACTCAGGAGCCCTAAGAATTGATGATAGGGATTGTTGTTTTATTTAATATCTTTTTCCGATTATCTGTTCTTTTGGCAGTTCTATGGTTTCTATATAATACTGCATGTTACAAAACCTCACAAAGTGTCCTAGCAGCATGAGACACATAGTTTCTATTCAAAATAAATAATTATTCTTTAACTGATCAAGTTCCAGCACTAACTCATGGACCTACAGTTCAGTTTAGAGTCCATCTAGACCTCGAGTACATATAATGCACATATAATGCACATACTCATACAGGGAAAGCTGTCAATCACTGTATGTGGGCGAGGTCATCAGGACTCCTACTGTCTCTTAAGGAGTCCTATCAGTATTTTCTCTGCTTTTATAAATCACACAGCTTATCTTCTATCCCTCTCTCATATCCTGCTGTCAGATAGGTTAGAATAAACTACCTGACTGGTTCCCTTTATGATCTACCAGACATCACATATTCTCCAGTACAGTGATACTGATGTGGGTAAAACAAGAGGGACATCAGCTGTACAGGAATGTGCAGGAGCCAGCATTCTATTATAAAACAAGCAGGAGGTTATTTCTGCAATCTGTAATGCAATAGTTTTAATGCTTAGGCATAAATCAAAAGCATGCAGGAATATGTCAAAGCACTTACAAAATAAAGTTTAAACGTAAACATTTTCTGCTGGAAAATAAATAATAAGGTATTAAAGACAAAAACTTAAATCACAAAAAATAAACACAATTACCCACTTCTAAAGAACACTTAAACTAACAATGTTTGGCGACATAATGGAAAAATAGTGTTTGCACTTGTGAGCAAACAAAATCATTAGGATGGAGAAAAGTTACTTTGACATCTGATACTATGAATTCAGGGATAATCTACTTCACATAATTTTACCTCACTTCTCATGCAAGGAGACTTTTGCTTTGTTGCAATTCTACAAAATGCTTCTTATACCAGGGCATCATTAGAGTGGTCAGAAAAGCTTAAGTGGGGCATGAGTGTGTATATATATGTATTCCATACTGGGTCCAGTATCCAATTATTTATGATATCATCTACAGATGGTGAACTATATATATATATATATATATATATATATATATATATATATATATATATTATATATATATATATATATATATTTTTTTTTTTTTTTTTTTTTTTTTTTTTTCATGCCCCACTTAAGTTTTTCTGTGTATATACAGCTGAAGCCAGAAGCTTACATGCACTATGTAAAAAGACACATATGCATGTTTTTCTCACTATCTGACATGAAATCAGAATAAACCTTACCTGTTTTAAGGTAAATTAGGATTACCAAAATTATTTTATATTTGCCAAATGCCAGAATAATGAGTGACTGTGCCAAGCAAGCATCTACACACACAATATATATATATATATATATATATATAATATATATATATATATATATATATGTGTGTGTGTGTGTTTTCTCAGTCTGCCAGATTCTGCTAACTATGATTGACAGGTGAATTGAACGAGGTGTGAGTGACAGCTGTCTGAAACACCTATTAGGCTGTGTTTCGGATGCCAGGAAGCCGGTCCAATCACACTCTGGACCGAGTCCCTGACTTCCTGTTTTAGATCCTTCCTGAGTTTAGGTTCTTGCTGGTTAAGCCTCGGTTGACATTAGTATGTGTTTTTGGTTTACCTCTTGTTTCTTTTGGATCACTGACCCTTTGTCTTTCTTTTGACTTAGATTCTACTTACTGTCTTGGTACTGTTTGTCCTTCCTGGTTCTGACCCATTCCTGTTGACTTCTTTACTATTGTGTTTGTCTGTCTCATCTGTTTTGTGTTGCACTCATTCAGAGTAGGGACTGTCGCCCAGTTTTTGCCAACCGCTATGGGTCGCTTACAGGGAAGCTTTCAAATTAGATAATACACATTTTCACCATTCATCATTATTAAAAATTCTGTACCGTTTTTTTGTTCTAGCTGGTAGCTTAGTGAGCCATAGTGTTCAGTTCGTCTTCAGGGGATCTAACCAGTGACAAGAGCTCTTAAGTGCTGACCACACATGTTCAGCAATCAACTCTCCTCTCAGACAGCTACTGTCAGCATTTCCCCATGCCTAATCATCACCCACACTCACTGCTGAATGAGTGTTCAACCCCAGCCACCCTTCTTCTACTCTAGTCCTCTGTACTCCTTAGTAATTAATCAGATACTGCAAATAAGCCCTGGACTGATCGCCCTCTGTATGTTTTGTTAGGCAGTGATTTTATCTGCATAATCAAATAGTATAGCGAGGCTAAGCACTTTTCTGCAGTTGGCCCCTTTCTACTAAGCTGTAGTCACCTAGCCAATATGCATTCCTGAAGTTATCATCAGGCTACTTGATTTTTCTAGGTCTGTCCACTGGCATTTTTTCATCCTCCCTCAAAAAATATGAAACTTTAATCAGTTATGTTTGGTTCCTGCAGGGATTTGAACCTAAGACACCTATATTAAAAGACAAAAGTGCTAACCACTAGGCCACAATGCTGATAATCTTGCATTTTAGTTTACTTGACTTTACATAAGCAGCCTGTTTTTTGACCGTGGGGGAAGGCACTGTGATGTCATCCTGCTGGGTAACATGTTATGCAGTTCAAAGAAATCAAATATGTCCCCTTCTGATGACACTATAAGCTGAAGAGAGGACAAAGCAGGCATGAAGTGCCTTCATGGCAAAACCCATTTAATAACTTCTACGGGATTTTTCCATAACTTATTCGGTACCAATATTATTTTACTATATACACTAAATATAAGAGGTGAAAAGGCGAAAAACAGCAGTAATAATAATATTAATATTGTTGGATGCTTGAAACATGATAAATAAATTCAAGTTCTAATCTCTTTAAAGTATCCATATATAATATTTTAGAAAACTTTTGCTTGTGTGCATTTTTCATATGTTACATAATATAGTTAGCATAGGATTTATATTGTCATGTTAATTAATTGAATTAAATTTTAAGTTCCTTGTATTTATATAAAAAAGGAAATGTATATGATATCGAGATATCATGTTAGTTAGGTTGATCACGTTGTTTCAGCAGAACACTAGTAGCAAAGCTTGTGCCAGTACAGAACTTCAGCAAATCTAGAGGCCTGGGATTTAATATTTTGCAGATGTCGCTACTTAAAATATAAACACAATAAATGAAATGCTTCAGCTGCATTGATTAGAAGGTACTGAAATAATCATAATTTTCTTTCTTGAGGCAATTACATCTTAAAAAGAACAATTCAATATGTTGTTTTTGCTGATTCAGGAGAGTGAACTTTCTAGTTCATCATCATTTGAATAGAACATATACTGATTTTAGCTAGAATTTTCTTCCATGTGTTTATACAGCACAGACAGAGCATGAACAGCTGTACAAATTATCCTTGTGCAAATATACACATTTTCTAGGGCATAAAATTAGTCAGTGACTTGATAAATGTGAGCAAAAACCATGTAGAACATGTCCTCAAAGCAGCAAGCTCATCCACGCCATTCTGCATGTACTTTTGAACTGCTGCAACTGTTTCCCTATTTGAAAGAGTGTAATGATAAAGCATACATTTTTATAACATGTAAATATTATAAATATATGTTACCTTTTTAACATTGTCAGAGCACAGTTTTCACCTTCTACTCCCTCTAGATGATTTGTATGTATTAAGTCAGTATTGAAGATTGCACTGAATCTGGGAACAGAATTTAAAGGTTTTTTTGATCAATTATCTTTTGGTCTCCTGCTTATCTTTTTGGCTGCTTCTTAAAAATCAGAACAGTCGAGTTCAAGTTCACTCATCTCTTTCTCACATAGAAGGAAAATGACTTTACATGCAGTAACTTTTCCACAGGGAATGATTGTGGAATTAATTCTCTGGAAAATCCTTGTAGGCTTGAATAAGTATCCAGGCTATAAACTGAGGAGGCAGAAATGTCATTGAGTGCTCAATCTGTAATCAGGCAGACAATGTGAATCTCCTACATTGTTTTAAGTGTGAGGCGGAGTGTAAGGAGTCATCTAGTATTCACGCTTTAACCCCCATACAGGGATCTGTACTTCACTACAGCGAACTTTGTGTCCAACCACTGAGCTCCAAGTATGGCCTTGTGTTTAATGCCCTCCTGAATGAAAAATGACCCTGCTACTTTCCACCAAATGCTTTATCAGCTGCTTCAGTTACTCAAAGGATTTATAGTAGCTTACTTTGACATTCCCATGTTCAACTCTACTTGAAATGAGCCTTTCAAAGCTGCTTGGTTGAATCTAACCTGCAGGATTGACAAACGAGCTTTTAAAGTATCATGTAGACTTGATAGAAATGTAAAAATTTAATACTTAGTACACCAAGTGGGTGGGGACATTTTGAAAAAGGAAGAAGATAAAGGCCATATGAGCCTGGTCCATTGCAGTTAGGTCTGCCTGACCTAACTATTAAGAAGCTGACTTAAATAGTTATAATTGGACAGAGGACTGTGAGCACTCTTTTGCAGCACTGAAAGCTGCTCTTGTCAATTCTCCCGTTAGGCCAAGATTTCACCCAGAAATGTAAGATATAAGATGATAAAGGTTCCTACAGCCTGGGTGATGTCTGCAGAAAGAAATTCATTGGGGCAGATTTATCAAGGCAGTTGCGCCAGAATTCTTGCTCAATTTGCGGCAAAAACAAGCTTTTCGCCACATTTACTATGTGTTTTAGACGTTTCAGATATTTCTGTGCCGCGTCCGACAAAGTGGGCATGGCTTCGCAAAAGTGGGTGTGCTTAAATGCGACAAGAGGTGCGCCAGGATGTGCGACCAAATTCTGGCGTAAAAGTAAGCCAACTTAAAGATAGCGCAAACTGAGACTAGACCGTTCTAACCTGCACCAGATTTATCAACACTGTGATAAATTTGGCGCATTATAAGACTGTCTAGTCTAAGTTTACACTGTCTAAAAGTAAGACACTTTTGATAAATCTTCCCCATTGACTTCTCATGTAGTCATGTATTTTAATTGGGGAAAAAATACAATTATATATATTCGAGCAGGAAGCTTTTGTATAAAGAGGTGGCATATGCCACAGTTAAGGAGTGCCTAGCAATTAAATGGACCCTGCAGTAGCTGAAAACATACCTCTATGGGTGTAATTTACTGGCTGAATACAATCCTCTTTACTGGTTACACAGGTTGGCCAACAACAATAGCAAACTACTTTAGTTTAGCCTAGTTTTACAGCTGTATAAGTTTACAGTTCAGCAAAAGAAGGGTGATGACCATGAGAAACCTAATGGGTTATCTTACCAGGGGTAAAACTGCAGAGATGAATTTTTGAAATGACCAATCTCCCATATTGTCTCTAAAATGGGAGGTTTTAATACTAAGGGCCACAAGTATGAAAATTGTCTAGGTCTAAAACTCACTTTGTTGCCCATAGCAACCAATCAGAGCACCCCTCTAATTTTTCCAGAGCACTATAAGAAATGAGAGGGTCGCTCTGATTGGTTGCTATGGTCAACAGATAGAGTGTATAAATCAAATCTACATTAAGTATTCCTGGACAGATGTGAGTTGGTACTCATTAATAGATCCCCACAAATGGAGATTAGGGTAAGTTCACATGGCATTTTTACCATACAGTATAGGTATAATTTTTTTTTCAGATTTTATGGCTAAAAAAAAGTATCAAAATGTTTATACTTTTGGGTGCATTTCTGTTTTTTTATAGCAAATCTGTCTAACATATAGGGATATGTTTTTGTATGTCTATCCATATTTTCAAAAAAAGTATACATTTTTAGTCAAAAGTCTGTTCTATTCAGTAAAGTATTTTGGTTTATATAGGATAACAAAAAAATCCCAAAAATGTTCCACCCTTAAACTTTTATTACTATCCAACCATAAAAAGATTAATTGAGGCAAAATAGCCGTATAGAAATATCAATTATAGACTTACAAAGACTCAATTCAACAATATTTTAGAAATCCAGCTATTATATGTCCCATGTATATATGTCAGGTAAATCCACCAGGTACTGTAAAAGGTACACCAAAGTTATTGTAGTAGTCTAGCTAAAAAATAAAAACGTATCAAAATGTATACACTTTTGAGTATACGTCTGTTTTTTTTTTTTTTTTTTATAAGATATCTGTCTAACGTATAGGGATATATTTTATATGTCTTTACACATTTAAATAAAAGAAATAAATTTTTTAGTAAAAAGGGTTTTTTTGTTTTTTTGGGTTTTAAAAATAGAAAAAACAAAAATTTTAAAAAAATTGTCCCACCCTTAAAAATATAACTTTTATTACAAACCCAAACCCATAAAAAGTTTAATTTGGGGCCCAAAAATACCCGTAAAGAAAAAAAAAATTTATGGGATTTAAACAAAAATCAATTCAAAAAAATATTTTTAAAATTCCAGCTATTATAGGGTTCCCATTAAAATTAATGTAAAGGTAAATCCACCGGGAAATGAAAAATTACACCAAAGTTAAATTGAAAGTAGTCTAGCTCTATATGTCCCCAACAAAAGAGCTGTCCCTCAAAAAGGCCCTTAGCGGAGTTACTTTTTCCCAAAGGACCCCCCGCAAAAATTGGTAGTAAACCCTAGAAAGTATCCCAAAACCTGGGTACAAAAAATTTATTTGCAAAGGGGGGAAAAACCATGAAACATATACGGGAAAATTTTCCAATTAGTGTTGACCCAAATTATTATGGGACAAATTTGGGAAAAAAGGCACGGTATTTAAAAGGGCCCCGGTTTTTTTTTTAGTTCACGCATAATTTGGGTTTTAAAATCTGTGCAAAAATCTTTTAAATTTTTTATCCCCAAATTTTCCCGGCGCTTCCTTTCTTTTTTGGTTTTGCCAGAAAATTCAGCTTACAGAATAGAGAGGGTTTGGGGGCGGTTGTGCGAGGTTCAGAGGGGATGGGGTTTTGGGTTCCCGGATTGGGCTGGAAAAACCCACAGGGAACTCGTTTTACCTCTGGGGGGGGGGGGGCCCCTTATTGTTCCTCATTTGTTTGGTTTTCAGCTTTCCCAATGGGCTTTTTAGGACGTGCGCTCTGCCTCGGGTAAAACAGTTCAGAAAAACCAAGCTCGCGAAAATTAAATTCTATTTTTTTTCACAGGGGAAAAGCTAACTTTTTTAGTTTTTTAGTTCGCGGGGGGGAACACGGGAAAAGGACAACGGCTCTTTAAAGGTACTGGATATTGGGGGCACCCAAAATTTTAGTGAAGACATTCCCAATTGAAAGTAGCCCTTTTTTAATTAACATTTTTCTGTTTAAAGATATTCCCTTGGTGTTGGGCAGTTTTTGAACTTATATTAGGCCCCCGATTTTTTTTCTAGAAAAATGCAGGTTTTTTGGTTAGGGGTGGCAAAACTCCACTTTTATTAATTTCGGGGAAATACATTCCCAAAGGAAAACCGGGGTTTTCCCTTTTTTCCTTTTTTTTCACTCAACTTTGTTGATGGGTTTTCCCCTTGAAAATTAAAATTTGAATCCAGTAATTTTTCTTCCACCGCAGGTTTAAATTTTTAGGTGAAAAAAAATACTGTTTTATTACCGTTTTCCCCTTTCGGGAATTAGGGGGTTTTTTTCATTTGGGGGGCGCATTTCCCGGGCTTTTTTTTTCTTTTAGAGGCAACCGGGGCCAATTAACTTTGGGGGGAATCCATTAATTTTTTTAGTAAGGGCTGGTTTTAATTTTTAAAAGGTTTGGGGGGCCAAAAAAAATTTAACTTTTTTTTATTATCCGATCATTTCGATAGGTTTTTTTTTAAAATTTGGCGCAGCCCCGTTTTGTTGAAAACAGATACCTTTAAACTTAAAATTTTTGGAATCCGGGGGCAATTTTTTTTCGTGGGGCCGGGGGGCAGGGTGTTATTTTTTTTAGGGGGGTAAAAAAATTACCGTTTTTTTATCCTTTTATAAAATTTCGGGTAGGGGGGGTTTTTTTAAACTTTGGGCCCCGGGGGCCCGTTTTTATTCATAAGCCACCTTGCAAAAAAAATTTTTTGAATACACCCAATTTTGTTTTTGATTTTAGGGATTTGGAATGCTGTGATTTCCCGTTTTTTAAAACCCCTTAGCCGGAGCCAGTTTTGGCCTCTTGACAGAGCCCCTTTTTTGAAATCGTCATGTGCATTTTATGTAAATAACTTTTTGAACTTTAACCCTTCCATGTGTTAGAGATTGTTTTCCTCGGAACCTTTTAATAATTTAAAGATGTAAAAAATTTTTTGGTCCAAAAAATGCTTGTTTATTTTGAAAAAAATATAAAAAAATCGTAAAAAATTTGAAAAATTTACAATTTTAAACTTCAAATTTTCTGCATGTAAACAGATGGGGTTTTTCCCCCAAAAATGGGTTTTAAATGATTACCATATGTCTGGTATTTTTGGCCCTAATTTTTTAAATGTCTTTTTTTTTTTTTTGACATTGGGGGGCTTAGAAATTTGTAGAATTTTAAAAATTTTCAACAAAATTTGCAAGACACATTTTTTGGGACCAGTCCGTTCAAACGTGACTTTGATTGACCTTAATTTTAGTACCCCATAAATGCCTACTAAGAAATACACCCCTTTAAAGTTTTCCCAAAACTGCTTTGGGAAGTTTTTTAAAACCCTTTAGGTGTTTACAGGAATTTAAAAGCAAAGTGAAGTGAAGTTTCAAAATTTTATTTTTTTGCAGATTTTAATTTTTATGCTTTTCACAAGAATCGGTAAATGTGATAGGGAAAGCAAATTAATATTGATTCCCCAGTTCTCCCGTTTTCAGAGATATCCAATTGGCCCCTATGCTTATTTGGAAAACCCAAGCCCCAAAATGGGAGGACACCTACGGGGACCGGGGGTCTCTTTTCATTAGATTTTTTTGGGGGCCATTTCATTTTTGGGGCACCCAAGGTCTAAAAATTTAAATTTAAACCCCCCCAAAAAAACCCCCAAAAATTGGAAATAACCCCCCTTAAGGAATATATCCAGGGGTGTAGGGGAAAATTTTGACCCACAGGTGTGTCACAAAATTTTTTAGCGTTAGGCTTGAAAATTTTTAAAAAAACATTTTTTCCAATTCTGCAATTTTAGTTTAAAAATTTATAATTTTTACAAGGCATTGGTAAAAAAACCCCCAAAACCCTTGTTAGATTTTTTCCAAGTTTCGCAATCCCCTACATGGGGGTTTTAAATGTGTTTGGGCGCTGGCGGGGGGTACAAGGGAGGGGTGTTACTTGGGTTTTTGGGAACCAGATTTTTGGGCCATGTCGCATTTTACAAAGCCCCAAAACCCCAAACTTTGAAACCTTCCAAAGTACCCATTTTGGATTCACCGCCTATAGATTATCTAGGGTGTATTGTGCATTTTGGGTGCAAGGTGTTAAAAAGTTTTTTTTTTTTGCATTGGGCTATAAAAATGGGGAAAACGCATTTTCCCCCTTTGTTTTTTGGGCTTAAATTTTACAAGTTCGCCGTGCAGTATAAAGTAGGAATTTTTTCTTGGGGGTGGGGTAAATTTGAAAGATATATAGATTTTATATAGTTTTTTTTATGTTTTATTCTTTTACAAAAATAGAAATGGTCTAAAAAAAATTGGTTTTTTTGTTGCCCTTTTCTGATAGCCATAACGTTTTCAGTTTTCTGTATCGAGCTGTTTTATGGGCTTGTTTTTTTGTGGGATGGTTGACGTTTTTTTTTTCCCATTATGGGGGATTGCCGCTTTGATCACTTTTTATTAAGGGTTTTTGTGAGGCATTTTGAAAAAAATACAGCATTCTGGTAGTGTTTTTTATTTTTTTTTTAACAGCGGTCACATGCATATAGCTGCCTGCTAGTATTACTCAAGGTCGATCGATTACAGGATACCCCAAATTTTTTTTTTTTTTAGTTTTTTTGCTTTTCACAATAAAAAAAACTTTTATTCAAAAAAGGGAAAAAAAGTTTTTGCTCGCCATAGTTGGAAACCCTAACTTTTTTTTTTTTTTTTGTACGGAGCTGTGTAGGGTTGTTTTTTGGGGAATAGTTGCGTTTTTATTGGTATCATTTTTGGGGGGGCCAGACTTTTTGATCAGTTTTAAATCCGTTTTTTGGGGGCAGGGGGAAAAAAATACTGAATCCTTTAGGTTTTTATTTTTATTTTTTCCCGCACTCACCCTGCAGTATCCATGACCCGTTTGTTTACTCTACAGGGTCGATACATTTCGGCGGTACCCTATTTATAAAGTTTTTTTTTTAAATTTTTAAAAACACTTTTTAAAAAAAAAAAAATTTTTTTTTTGTGTTTAAATAATATTTATGCATCCCGCTTCTGAAGCCCTAACTTTTTTATTTTTCCGTAATAGAGACGTGTAAGAAAAATTTTTTTTTTCGGGTGAAATGAGTTTTAATTGTAAATTTGGGGTTTATATGATTTTTTTTCGCTTTTTATTTCCCTTTTGTGCTGCAGGATGCACAAAAAACGCATTCTGTGACGTTTTTTTTTTTTGTTTTTTACGCGTTCACCTACGGGTTTTTAACGTGAAAAGATTTATAGGGGGGGATGTTCGCAGCGGCATACCAAAATGGGGATTTATTTATTTTTTATCTTTTTTGGGCCCCATTGGGGTTTGTAAAGGGGGGAAAAGGGCGTGTATGTGTTTAATTTTATTTTTTTTTTTGTGTTTTATTTTTTTTTTTTTCTTTTTACATTTTTTTAATTTCCCAGTGAGGGTTTGTAACTGAAAAACCCCCATGGGGAAAAGCAACTTAATTGTTTTGAAAGGCGATCTGTGCACAGCGTTACTGTGTGCATAGGTCGCCCTGGCAATAGTGACACCATGCCCCAAATGCATTGTGGGCATGGGGACGTCCCGACTACCCCGGGTGCATTAACGCATCGGGGGTCTGGTAGGGAGGGCGAGCGGCATCTGTGCCGCTGCCTCGCCGACGTAGGCAGAGGGGGCTCACTCCCCTGCCTGCGGCTCATTATCGCGGCCATGACAGGCTGCGGTTTTAAGATGGTTTTTTACCCGGGCGGAGCTCACTCCCCGGGGGGGGATGGGGCATGAAGCCAACGGTAATTACCCCCTGGTTCCTGCCGCGATCGGCGGATCGCCCCAAGCCGCGCGATCGCCAGGGCTTCTGCATACGTCCATTTGCGGGAAGTCACTTCCCGCTAGGGCGTATGCATACGCCAATGTCGGGAAGGGGTTAAAAGAGACTTTCCAAAACTTTCCATCCTTCTCAAATTTTTATCTTTTGAAATGGAGCGAAATTCAGGGGGTAAGCGGACAAAGAGGGGGGAGGAATGGGGGTAGAGGTCGGGGAAGGTGCTCTTCCAGTGGCCGGACAACACCCCGCCAGCGTATCGTGGTTGCAGGCCCCTCGGCCTTCATGCTGGGGCAGGGCCTTGAATCTCAGTAATGAACGCGCGCCAATCGTTTTTTCAGTGGTTAATGCAACCTGCATCCCCAGTCTTACCTCCTCTCCTCCCAGTCACCGCCAAAAGTCGTATCACATCTCGCCGTCCAACAGAGCGAAGGGAGCCCAAAAGTAAAATGGTACCCACCATTGGGTAATATTTTCTGAAGACCCCTTTGAGACAAAATTTGGTTTTGGGGGCAGAAGGATGTTAAAAGACAAGAGGCCAAAGAGGATGATTTTCTCGCCTGCCCCCAGTTTCTGATCCCTCGGGAGGAAAGGAAAAAACCGGTCAACGGCAAAAAACCCGGGCGGGCGGCAAAAGCTTGCAGGCCCCTTTCTTGTAGCCCAGCTTCTGGATGCAGAAAGTCAGGACGACCAAGTCATCTGTGTTGATGATGATGATGATGATGATGAGGGGATGACATTGCGGATCCATCGTGGTCTTTTCCGCGGAATTTGCTTGCGAGCGCTATATCACTGGACGAGGAGGAAGACGATGGGGTAGTGTCAATACGGGTCCCGCCTCAAAAGGGAGAGGGCGGCCCGCAGAAGTCCGCTGATATAATTCCGCCAGCCACGGTTCAGCGGAAACCCTGCCCCTCGCTTATTGCCGTCAAAAAGGTTCCTCTCAAGTCTGGGCCTTTTTGAGCAAGGCCTCTGATTCACCCAGCGATGTCATATCCCGCCTTTGCCTAAACGCATAATTAGAGGCAAGAATCTTAGGTGTTTAACCCCCACCAACATGTCTAGTCACTGCAGCGAATGCATGAGTTGGGAAAAGGAAAGGGAAAAACTTGGCCAAAAAAGGGCCCGACCGACGCCGGGCTTCCAACCACTGTCACACCCTCTGTCTCTGCCTTTCCCCCGCCACCACCAAGCGTTCCTTTAGCTGCCCATGTCTCCAGAGTCATGATAGGATCAGCCTCCACCATCGCCGAGTACCACCCAGCACCACCAGAGACCCATCCTAACCCTTCTCCTTCCCCAGTTTGACGACCTGCACGCCGTACAGCGGCCAGTCTAACAGCCAGCCTTCTGTCTTCCAGGTTTGGGAGCCTTTCCGTCTGGTGGACACAGATGGGTTCCGCCACGTCATGGCCCTTGCCTGCCCCCAATACCAGATGGCCGAGCAATCCAGCGGCATTTCTTTGCCGAAAAAGCCGTCCCTGCCTGGCCAGCCACGTGTCATCTAAAAATTTTAAGCGCGTTGTCTGGGATCTGTGTCCGGGAAAAGTCCATTACCACCGACACATGGACTAGTAAGCACGGCCAAGGCCGCTATATCTCTGTGACAGGCTCACTGGGTAGCTGGTGGATGTCTCTGGGGGTGACGGTGGCTCCAGGCTCGGCGCACGCTCTTCAAAAAACCCCAGGGATGGTGCAGGGTCTTTCCCCCAAGGTCCTCTTGGTGGCATCACATGCCCAGAGAAACCAGGCCGTGTTGAAATTAATCTGTCTTGGAGACCGTCCACACACAGGTCAGGAGCTGTGAAGGCTCTCCGCAACGAGACCCAGCGCTGGCCCGGGTGACAAGAACCTGTGCCCGGCAAGGTGGTGTGCGATAACGGGCGAAATTTGCTGGCCGCCCTTAAGATCGGTAGGCTGGAGCACATCCCTTGCCTGGCACATGTCATGAGCCTCATCATCCAGAAATTTCTAAAGCGCTACCCGGGTCTGGACTGCCTGCTGAAGAAGGTCGAGGTCTGAATTCGCACTTCCGCCGTTCGCACCCCTGCTTCGCCCCGCCTGGCTGTGTTGCAGCGTCAGCTCGGCCTCCCAGTCATCCGTTCATTGTTGACGTGGCAACACGCTGGAATTCCACCCTCCACATGCTCCAGCGATTGTGGGAGCAGCGCAATGCCATTACGCAGTACGAAGTGACACATGGGCTGACAAGCAGCGGTGCGGGACCTCGGGGTTTGAGCCACCGAGAGTGGAGGAGGGTGAAAGAGCTCTGCCCCATCCTTGCCAGTTTTGAAGAAGCCACCAAAATGGTCAGTGCGGACGATGCCTTGTCAGCATGAGCATTTGTGTAAATCTTAGTTCTGGAACGATAGTTGGAAACACTCTAAAACATCAGGTCCCCGCCAGCGACGGAGGGAGGAGACGGACACAGATGCGGACACGGAGCCTTTCTCTCCGTCGAATCCACAAGGCCCTGACAGTTTCTAAATTTTTGAATGGGTTTGTTCATTAGGCAGTGGTTCGGGGGTCCCAAGGCTAGTGCAAGGCGTAGACTCAGCTCTCAGGGTGCATCATCTGAGGAAAGTCAGGGCTGTGTTGAAGCTGTGCCGGAGGAAGCGGGGAGGAAGGAGGAGGAGGTATTCCTGGAGACCGATGTTACCGACTCCCGCCTTGGAAAGAGGTGGCGCGAATTTGAGGGGGGAGGAGGAAGATGGGGGAAGATCATTTTTGCAGTGCCCCCAACCCAGAGGCTTGTGAAACAAGGCTCCATTTCCAGAGTGTTTGGGATGTCCTTTTCCCCAACAGACCTGCTTAAAGGGGCCATCAAAATGAACTAGTTACTGGGGCCACCCCCCTGGATCCCCGGGGTACAAAACAAAACCAGATTTCCTTCCACCCACCCAAATAGAGAAAAAAATGCAGAATGGAACCTTGCGATTGATAACTGGAGACATCTGTTGCTCTGCCTCCTTCTTAAAATGTCAGGTGGAACAACGCAGCGACGTGACACAGAAAGTGCCAAGTACGTGCGCAGCGGGCAAGGTGGCGAAGCCTAATGGTACCTCGGGCAATCTTTTTTTACCACCTCACCAACGATCAATGCAGGGAACATACAACACACAAGACCACTTAAGTCATGGTGCACGCTATTTCTTCCAACACCGATGTTTTTGTTGTGTTCTGGCCCAATAGATTTTTGGGTTCCAAAAATGGAGGAATCCCCGGGCTCCGCTACACCATAGGGGGTTTTTGTCCTCCCCAGAAACCCCGGCTATCTGAGCGGGACCTTACACAGCTGGAGGAGTATTACAGAAAACCACCGGCTTCCCAGAAAATGTGGATCTTTTGCTTTCAAAAGATGAATCGGCTGGTCTCTGATGTTGGGGCCCCCCAAATTCCGATCCCGTTATTTCCGGGGTCTATTCACTTTCCCTCTTCAAACAGAAATGGCCTCTTGAAAAATGTTTTTTAAATGACATTTCTTACGCAATTTTTATTCTCTTCCCAAAATTCTTTTTTGCTGGTTTTGCTGGAGGAACTGTAAAAGACCCCAAAGGTTTCATGAAAAAACCATTTTCCATTTATCACTTCATCTTTAGAATTTTTCGATTGCAAGGGTTTTGGGGATTTTGCCTCACAATTTTTAACCGTGGTAGATCATTTTTAAATTTTTTGTGTCATGGTGCGTGAGATACAGCAATAATCTTGGTTTCTTTGGAACAGAAATTGGGGGCTTCTAATGGCATTTCTCCCTCAAAATTTTTAAACATGGCTAGAAGTCTTTTTTATAATTTTTTTTGTCTGGATTTGAAATTCAGAAATACTACAGGTCCTATTCTAAAAAATGTTGTTTCTAACAACATTTGTTCTTCAAAATTTGTCAAGAGGGGGCCAAGGGTGATGGTGCTGTCAGAATTGGTAGGACACTGTTAAGGACCATATTGAAAAAGTGATTTGTTTTTGAAAGATCTTTAACATAGCTGCAATCCCTGTATTGAGACAACCCTTTAATACAATTAAAAAAAAGAAACAAAGACATGGTGGGATTCCATCCTATTTTAAAATGTGTTTTCTAGAAAAAAATACAAAAAAAACTTGCATTACAAATAGGGTTTAAAAAAATTTCTTAAATTGGTACAAGGGGGTCGGGAAAACTTGACCGATGTGGTTATTCAAGGACAGGGAGTAGGAGCACGGACGGGAAACAAAGTACAGAGACAATTTCCTCCAGCCGGTTGCGTAAATGAGAAAAAGAATCCCAAGAAAAATGGCACTGGGGGGAACGGGTGCGAAACCCCCAGTATTTCCAAGGAAGAAATTGGCCGCACCATACGGGGGGGCAAGCGCTCCCCGGTCTTGACTGGTACTGGGGGAAGGCTGGGGGTCTTCCCCTACATTTTCTGCACTCGCCAGCAGATATTTTCGTTGCTGGTCATAAGGGCATTTTAACCTCGTGTTAAAGATGCGGACCCCAGCCTGGCTCTCACCGCCCCCACTGTAACCCCGGCCCCCCTGGCTGCTGAACCTGCGTTTTTAAATAATGACAGACGTACCGGGGCTCTCACCGCCCCCACTGTAATCTGGCAGCTGAGCTCCCTGTTAACAGATGGTGACCAGCATGGCTTTTTCACCATTAGGGGCAATCAGGAGCTTCAAATTCTCTAAAAAATCAGATTTTGAAAAAAGGTGATTTCTGGAGGTTAATGTGTCAAAAAGGGCTCCAGGGCTGGACACAAATTGCACAATTTTGAGGCTTTAAAAAATTTTGGGGCTGGGGTCCATGGGTCCATCATTTGATCTCCAGGGGGAGTTGTCCCTTATCAAGAAGAAGGGTTTGGGGAAAATTAAAAACCCTTGAATTGATTTTGGGTGAACAGTCTCAGAAACCAGGAGGGGAAAAGTTTCTCCACTAAAAGGTTTTTTGGGTGATTAGGCATTTGTAAAAACTTATGGTGTGTGCGGGAAAATTGCAATCTACATTTTAAAAAATACCTTTAAAAAAAAGCAGGGGAGGGGTGTATGTGTATTTTTTCACACTGAAAAAAAAGCAAAAAGATAATAATGAAAACATAAAAAAAAACTTCCCCAAAAAATTTTTTTAAACAAAAGTCTTAACCCAAAAATATTTAAATGACAGTACTGTACAAAAAAAAGCATAGTGCCACTTTGTGTCTATGGGCAAAAAGGTTAAGGGCCATGCTGTGGGCCCCGCAGATAGGGGCAATGTCCAGTTAAATAAAATGGTGGTTGAAAGATTCCTTTTCCGGCCCCTTTAATCTGGGGGGCAGACAGGTTAAATGGGCTTGAGGGTACAGGAAGATATAGTCAAAGTCCAATTAATAAAAAAGTGGTTGAAAGATCCCTTTTTTTTGGCATTTTAAATGGGGGGTCAAAGCAGGTTTGGGGCTCATGCTGGGGCCCAGGAAGGTAATCTCAAAGAAAATCCTTTTCCGGGGACTTTTTTAATCTGGGGGGCAACGGTTTTTGGCTCTGGGCAGAAAAGGTATAGTAATGCCTTAATAAAATGGTTTAAAGACCCTTTTTCCCCCCACTTTTTAAATCTGGGGGGCAGCAGGTTTGGGGGATTTGTGGGCCCGGACAGGTAAGTCAATGTCCAGTTAAAATAAAAAAAGGGGGGTTAAAACCCTTTTCCCGGGGCCTTTTTAAACTGGGGCAGCAGGTTTTGGGGGTCATGCGTGGCCCAGGACAGATAAAAGTAATGTCCGTGAAAACAAAATGGTGGGTTTAAGACTCCTTTTCTGGGACTTTTTAAGCTGTGGGGCAACAGGTTTTAATGGTCAACTGCGAACAGGGACAGATAAGTCAAATTCCAGTTCACAAAAAAGGTGTTGAAAAGACTCCTTTTTTCGGCCCCCTTTTTAAATCTGGGGTCTGCAGGGGTTTGGGGCTCATGCTGCGTTCCGGGCAGGGAATTCAATGTCCAGTTCAGTAAATTTTATGGGGTTTAAAAACTACGCTTTGGCCTTTTTTTAAATTTAGGGGTCATCAGGTTTTAAGGGGCATGTGTGGTGCAAGACAGGGGGTTTAATGGTCTGTGACTTTTTTTTTGGACTTTTATAACCTAAGTGTTTCCAAGATGTTCCCTTTATCCATTTGACGTTGGGATGTTTTTCCAGCTTCTCCAGCCCTTTTTGGGTTGTTAATAATGAAGGTGTTGTTCCTCTCCCCCAAAACTTTAATGGTCATCGCGATATCTATTATCGACTTCGGAAATCGTCTTGATAATTGCCGATATCGACGATAGTCAACGTAATCGCTCATCACTAGTACCAATATCTCATAAAATATAAGACTACACAACAAGAGGGGCGTTTATATCAAGAAATTAAGTAATCCTCCCATATTTTGGGGCAAAATAAATGTAATATATAGTTTCCTACCTAATGATCATGTTATAAATTATTTTATAAATGTGTATCCTCAACATAGAACTAATTCATCAATCCATGCCCCAATATGAAAAAGGAAATTGTTTTTTTTAGAAACCACAAGTTCTAGTACTGGCATAAAGATACAAGTGCAAACCTCAGACTTGTTTCTTCCCAGGTCAAGAATCATCAGTGGGGAATACTTGAAAATCTTATAGTTAGAAAGATGGTGTATCCATGAGTAGAGGAAAAACACATACAGTGGGAGCAAGTTTGCTCTACATCCAGAGTCTCAGCCACAAAACTGAACCATGGTATGGGAGTATATATACTTTCACTAAGGTAATGCCCCCTTCTTTAATTATCAGTCAGAACGCTTTCCCCTCTTCAGCTAAATATGATCCATTCAATGTGGGTAACATGCTATTCACTATTCCAGATGCAATACAGTAACATTATCCTAATTTTAGACATTGTATGTATTGTATGTAATGATTTATTACATGATCGTTAGGGAGCAAACGGTATAATTTTGTTGAATTGAGTCTTTGTAAGCCTATAATTGATATTTCTATAAGGTTATTTTGCCTAAATTAATCTTTTTATGATTGGATAATAATAAAAGTTAGATTTTAAGGGTGGGACTACTTTTGGAATTTTTTGAATTTCTTTATCCTGCTTTGGCCCTTTTTTGGAGAGTTTTTTATATATTGAATAACATATACATTTAAGACATTAAAATATACACCATTATGATTACATATGTTTCTCATTGGTTTCAATACAAAATAAAGTATTCTAGCGCATACTTCCTTTTCAGGACACAGAAGTTGTATGTAGATTTCTACACTTTTGTCTGAACCAAAAAAAAACAGTTATATGGTGACGTAGGAAGCGAGTTTGAACTATTCAAAGGTGGACTTTGGACTTCACATTTCACCATTATAGTTTATGGATACGTCAAGTGATACACTACAGTACTGTTTTGGGGTATCCTAACATATACATTTGATTTAAGCAATAAACATTGTGTGAACCAGCCCTAAAGACGTGGGTTAGTAGAAAAATATTTTATACTTTCTGAAAATTAATCTAGAAATTGATAAAATGAAAATGTATGGATTTTTGGACTAAGGAAACCCGAAAATTGAATAATGGCCAGAATTCACAGGAAAACTATTTTTTAAGCTTTGCTTCCTTGAAAATTAAAGATGCTTATAATAAACCCCCCCCATTTTTTGTGGTAAATGTTAGTGGAAATATAATTTCTTATACTCTGTAACACATAGAAATTTTGAAAAACATGAGATTAAATTTTACTGATTGTGAAGCATTTAAATGTTACATGGAGGATTAGTTCCATTGAAACAAACACGTTTTGCTGTGGATTTTCGTTTTTACTCAACATCCAGTGTATCCCGTGTTAGTGTCCAGCAAAAGTCTGCTAGCATTGATGGATTTCAGTAGCCTTGATAACAGTTTTCCATCGGGACAAAGACTTGTTGAAACCATTCGCCATGTTTGTCACTGACTGCATCAAGATTTGCAGGGAAGAATTCCAAATGTGAATGCAGAAAATGAATTTTCCATGATATGTTGCATTTGTCACATATACAGTTGTTACTTACTTGCAGCGTCGGACTGGCCCACCGGAGTAGCGGAGAATCCTCCAGTAGGCCCCGAGGCTGAGACACGTGACACTCGTCTAATTTATTCACTGACACTGACTGAGTGCTGTGTGGAGGATGCAGCATCCTCAGTCAGTGTCAGCAGTGATGTGAGGGAGCGCAGGCTGCGCTACAATCCTGGAGGAGGCAGAAGGGAGAATCACTCTCCCTTCCTGACTCAAAACAGCCGCTTCAATAGGCAGGGGAAATCACTCCCTCCACTGCTTCTGCGTCACTACAGGGATTGCAGACTTGAGACATGAAAAGAGTAGGAGGTGAGGGGGAAGGAGGGAGCGGGGGGGTCCGCTGAGAGGGATCGCTGGGAGCGGGCTGTTTAAAAACATGAAAAGAGAAGGAGTGGAGAGGAGGAGAGAGAAGGGGAGGACGGCGGGTGCTGTGAGGGATCGCTCTTACCTTCTGATAAGAAACAAAGCCCACCTCCTGAGTTTTTCAGCAGAGTAAAACTAACATTGATTGGTTGAAACTCAATCAACCAGTGTTAGGCTTTGTTTATTTAGCACAGTTTTCCCAATCTGCTTATTCCAGACCATGTAGCCATGACAGAGCCAGCAAATGATAAGCTGCAGCACAGGTCACAAACAATTACTGGGCTTTTTTATTTTAAAAGGATGGGGTGGGGGGTTGGGGAAAGTGGCTACATGACATACAGTGTGACCTGTAGTTTGGTGTCTTAGGGTGTGTTCACACTCCACAGTACACCAGGTGCTTTAGAAGTACGTGCTAGTCAACGCATACTTCTAAAGCGCGTTTATTATCCTTGGTATGTAAGCACCCGGAAGAAGTGTCCTATCACTTCTCTCCCCCTGCGTACAATACAATCATATTGTACGCGGATGAGACAGACAAAATTCATAGCTCTCTCTGTGAGCTATAAATTACTAGAATTGCAGAGCACATTTTGGGCGTATTGAAGCTCAAATACACACCCTGTATGAACTTAGCCTTAAAGGGGTAGTCTCGTTTAAGTAAATCCCCTTCTCTGGCCATTTATCAGTTACACATTGCAATATGGCCCTGCAAGGTTTGGAAGGATCAGTGCTAGCACCATCCTCCTGCGTACACTTCTATGGATTGTCTCTAGTATAGCTTAGTGAGGGGCCGCCTCTGCTATACACAGAACTCACCATATAGAGCGAAATGAGTTGAGTCTGACCGCTATCAGGCGCCACCCCTACTTCTCCACATGCAGTGCAGGTCCAGTGAAAGGAATTTCCTTAAATTAATACTACCCCTTTAGAGAGCCATTGGGTCCTAATACATTTGGGTCCAGTTCAGGGACCTTGGTTGCAGGCGTCAGTCAGAAAACTGGAACAAAAATGTCCCTCCCAGCGTATCGCATACATAGGAATCTATGAGGTAAAGTTGCTTTCCTTCAGGAAATGGAGCAAGCAAAGAAATCATTTTAACCCTATAAATTCCCATGGATGCACCGTGGCATATCTTGGGATACTTCTTTCAAGTACTCCTATGGAGGCCCATGACTGAGGGTAGAGATGGGCGAATTTCTCAAAAATTCGATTCGGTTACTTCGCCAAGGCATTTTCCTGTGACAAAATTCGTTTCGTTTCCGAATTACTTTGGGCACTAATTGCGTTTAAAGGTCAGCGTATTCCAGGCTGCACAGAGCTGCAGGTGCTGTAGAACGTTGTTGCCATCTTAAATATGCAGAGGGAGCTTGGTTGGTCTCATACAAATGTTGTGTTTTTAGTAATTACACACGGAAGACTGGCCGCCGTGCTCTTAGAATCGCTTCACTATAAAATTCCATGTGCACTTAAGATGCAAAACTGACCAAAAAACTCAAGCGGGAATGGTTAGCCTGATAAAGTCATCCCAGCGAAAGTCTGGAAAAAAACAAGCTGAGAGCCCAGGAGGCAACATTAAGTGACAGAGTGTGGAGGTGACGGCGGCAGCCACAGCAGCATGAGGTCAGGCAGTGGCACAATGCCCATTCTGGAGGTGGCAAAACAGGAGAAGCCACAGAATGGCACAATGACTGAGAGCGTAGGTCACGGCGGCAGCCAGTATGAGATCAGGCAGTGGCACAATGACATTCTGGATGCGGCAAAGACAGTATTAGGAGCCACAGAGTGGCACAATCACACAGTGTGGAGGTCACACAGCAGCAGCATGAGATCAAGCATGACACAATGACATTCTGGAGGTGGAAAAACAGGATTGAAGCCACAAGTGGCACAATGACTGAGAGCGGATGTCACCGGCGGCAGCACATGAGGTCAGGCAGTGGCACAATGACACAGTGTGAGAGGACAATGGCAGCACCACAGCAGCATGAGGTCAGACAGTGGCAACAATGACACAGTGGTGGATGACACGGCACAGCAACAGCAGCAGCAGCAGAGGTCATAGATGTGGCACAATGACAGAGGGTTTGGAGGTGGGTGGCAATACAGTCCCTGGGTAAAGATGGTGGTAGGCAGATGGAGAAACTGTCACAGATGTGTGCATCAGCGGGAGCGGCATCATAAATAGTGGCTGAGGCATGTAGTATAACCCAGACTGACCGCCTAAGGCATTGGTTTGTGGAAATCCTGGCCGATCCACGCCTGATTCATCTTGACAAAAGGTCAGTCGTACCACATTTCCCGTGGACAAGCGTGTTCTCCTTGGGTACGAAGGCCCCCGCCGCACTGAACACCCACTCTGATGCCACACTACTGGCCCGGGCAGGACAGCTGCTCCACTGCAAACTCGGCAATTGCGGCCACACATCCAGTTGGCTGCCTATAGTCCAGCGATCTTCAAACTGAGGGTGGCAGAGTGCTGTCCCAAGTAGGACACAACCAGTTGAGTTCAGGGACTGCTCCAGGTCCTGACGTGCTGCTGGTGCTGGCGACTGCCCTCCTCACTAGCGGGTGAAGGAGCTGCTGCACAAGAACTCCAACTTGGTACTACTGATGTGAGCTGGTACTGCTCCTACCCCCCCACCTTCCCACAGCAGCCGCGGCAGTAGTACGTGAGCGCTGAGGAACCTCCCCGGTCCAGACCTGTCAAGAGGAGGGACGATGCCGCACATAGGCATCAGCCAACTGATTATTAAGGATTTCCCTATAGTATTTGAGTGTTGTCTTCCCTCTCAATAGCTGGGAAAAAGGCTCGCCATTTGACCGTAGCGAAGGTCCAATAGGGTGGAGAGACCAGAATCATCCTCCTGCCTGGAAGCTGACTATTCGGCTGTCCACTAGCCAGGCAAATAAACATGCTGCGGGCCATCTGCCAAGTGACTCCGAGGGCTCCCTGCCCTCCATTTCCACTGTATACCTGCCACAATGCATGGGGGTCATCTGCCTCGTCTTCCTCATCTCCATCCACCTCCTCCAGCTGCTCCGCTCCTCTCTCTTGTCCACCTGGGTAGAAAATCCACTCATTTCACCAACAATGCTTTCTGCTCCCAATGTCCTCCTCCTCCTCCCTCCTCCTCCATTTCAGTCCCCACCGGACTCATGTGGCCACGAGATGGTAGTCGCCACTTCCCAAACCCTGCCCAGACAGATTTTTCCAGCATCTTTTGCAGGACATGAAGCAGTGGGAAGATTTAATTCAACCCGTTAGTCCCTGGCGATGGACAAATATCGTCGAACTCCTCGAATGGCCTCAACAAACGGCAGGTGTCACGCATGAGCTGCCACTGCTGACAACAAAGTTACACAGGAAAAAATAGTAACCTGGATGTCAGCATAAAACAACTCCTTTATTAGAATCCTGAGTACATGAAGCAACGTTATTCGGCTCCAAAAAAGAGGTGAGCCTTTTTCAAAGCATAGTTTACAAATGTCAAGAGCTTAATATATATGTAAACTGAATTTGCCAGTCATCATATCCAACAACCAATCACAGAAGTAATACATATAATAAGCCTACCCATCAATATCAAGAATCCAACAACAGTTATGTAGTCAAATAAAACATCAATAATACCTAAATAAATAAGCGGGACTCATAGCAGGTATAATGTAACTTACTGAGCCTATCGTATCGGGTTCCTCCATCTGTTACTGCACCTGCTCTAACCCCCTCTTTATTTTTTCTCAGGCGCCGCGCCGACTTCTTGCGTCTCCTCAAAACGCTACTTCGCAATCCAACATGGGCGCGCATGTCCGTTAGTGATCTAGCATCGCACATTCAGTGCCGCATCGTCCATTGCCAGTACCTGGCTAAACTAAGAAGATTGCTATACAGCATAAGGTTAAGCCAAGTAAACAGGCATTTGAAAGGCAGCATAAAATAGGTTATTCAAAGGAACTCATAAGCGGAGCTCACGTGAATGACAAAAGGGCAAAATTTTGATGTCATCACCCGAGGCTAAGATTGGAAAAAGTTCGATCACACATTTTGTGACAGACAATCCCCAAATACAGGAACACTCATCTCCATCAGGCAACACACAACTTGTGAACTTATGGGATATTGCAGCATCTTAAGTGCTGTCATGGTCCCCAAAAGTTTTCCAACTATCATTTTAGCTAACCAAAATTAAAGCTTTCATAAACACATATAGGGCTAACACCATTGATAATCCTGTTTATAAACATAAGAAGAGCGTTTTATTGAACATCATAACGATAACGCTGGTCAATTCTGGGTCCCGCTTATGTCTTATCTTCCTCCAATGGAATATAAAATCACAATCAAAAACCGTGATGGTAATTATACGTGCTTGAACGTGTTTAAAAACATTATTACTCAACACATAGGGGAACCATCATATACAAATAGTCAAATGAAATATACAAAAGTCCTAAACCTGTTAGTATTATATTCAAGATTAAGACCAGAGGTTAAAGAGAATTCATTTAATAAAATCCATAGTAATTCTTGTCCTCATAGCAACTTCCTCACTGTCCCCTCCCCGTTTTAAATGGGGGAAACGATGGTCAATAATCTAAAACCAGCAACTGAGAGATAGAATGATTGCATTCAAAAAAGTGACGAGCAACTGGTAAATCGAGCATGCTTATAACGTATAGTGCATTTGTGTTTGTTGATACTCTCTCTCGACTTCCATCGTTGTTTCAACCAATATATATTTGTTAATCTGCAAGGCATGGATCATATATATGGCATAAGGGAACCCTACAGACATGTAAATCTACGCCCAGATTTTAATGGGTTTACCTGAATTGATGTGAGAAAAAGTATCACCTTTATTCATATATTACAATTACTACAGTTAAAGGCAAGGAAACAACCCATCCTCGGAGGGGCTAAAAATGGTCTGCCTCATCTCAGAAGCCTATTTGGTAAATCTGACTTAAACGAGTTTCTCTCGAGAATCCTACTTCTTCTATAGGCCATATGGGGACCTCAGAAAATTCTGAAACATTAGGAAAAGCCTCTCTGTAATATATGGCCAATCCTTTTCTCGATTCTCCGCTATCATTGCCACCCAGTGAGCTTATAGTAGAAACAAATGGTATCCGTTCTGATTTTTTGTTTTCTTATCTTGATTTACTCCACGTTATCCTCCTTTTCACTCCTTTTAACTGTGTCCTATGCTTTCCCAACAGTTTCTTGGGGTAACCCCTCTGTATGAATTTATCACACATCTCCTCCACTCTCCTCTCTATCATAGAGTCCTCAGAGACTCTCCTTCTAACCCATCAACAATTGCTCCAAGGGAGGGAATTTACCATATGTTTTGGGTGATAGCTATTATAAAGTAGTAAATTGTTCTTATCCGTCTCTTTGATGAAAAGATCTGTTTCTAATCTCATATTCTTCACATAGACCTTGGTATCCAAAAATTGTAAAGATGTCTTAGATACTACTTAAGTAAACTGCAGATCTGGTCTACACTGATTAAGATACATATGAAAGAGCTCCAATTCCTCCACAGAACCTGTCCAAATCAACGGATACCATTTGTTTCTACATATAGCTCACTGGGTGGCAAGATAGCGGAGAATCTGAGAAAGGATTGGCATATATTACAGAGAGGCTTTCCTAATGTTTCAGAATTTTCTGAGGTCCCCATGATGGCCTATAGAAGAAGTAGGAATCTACGAGATAAACTCGTTAAGTCAGATTTACCAATGGCCTCTGAGATGAGGCAGACCTTTTTAGCCCCTCCGAGGATGGGTTGTTTCCCTTGCCTTAACTGTAGTAATTGTAATCATATGATTAAAGGTGATACTTTTTATCACCCACAATCAGGTAAACCCATTAAAATCAGGGGTAGATTTACATGTCGTACGTCTTATGCCATATATATGATCACATGCCCTTGCAGTAAAATATATATTGGTGAAACAACGATGGAAGTGAGAGAGAGAATCAACAAACACAAAAGCACTATACGTTGTAAGATGCTCGATTTACCAGTTGCTCGTCACTTTATTGAATACAATCATTTTATCTCTCAGTTGAGGTTTAGGATTATTGACCATATTCCCCCACTTAAACGGGGAGGGGACCGTGAGAAGTTGCTCTTGAGGAAAGAATTACAATGGATTTTTAAATTGAATTCTCTTTACCCCTCTGGTCTTAATCTTGAATTTAATACTAACAGGTTATGAATTTTGTATATATTCTTTGATATTTGTATATATGGTGCCCTATGTTTGAGTAATAATGTTTTTAACACTTGAGCACGTATATCACATCACGGTTTTTGATTTGTGATTTTATATTCCATAGGAGGAAGATAAGAATAAGCGGGACCAGTTTGACAGGTTATCGTCTATGATGTTCAATAAAAACGCTCTTCTTATGATTATAAACAGGATTATCAATGGTGTTAGCCTATATGTGTTTATGACAGCTTAATATGGTTAGCAAAAATGAAGTTGGAACTTTTGGGGACCATGACAGGCACTAAGATGCTGCACTTTCCCATCAGTTCACACTTTGTGTGTTGCTGATGGAGATGAGTGTCCCTGCTATTTGGGATTGTCTGTCACAAATGTGTGATGACATTTCCATTCTTAGCGGTGATGACATCTAAATTGCCTTTGTCATTAGTGAGCTCCGCTATGAGTTCCTTGAATAACCTATTTTTATGCTGCCTTTCAAATGCTGTCTTACTTGGCTTAACCTTAATGCTGTATAGCAATCTTCTTAGTTTCGCCAGGTACTGGCAATGGACATGCGCACTGAATGTGCGATGCTAGATCACTAACGGACATGCGCGCCCATGTTGGACATGCGCAGTAGCGTTTGAGAGACGCCGAGCTCGGCGCGGCGCCTGAGAAGGTAGAGCAGGCGCAGTAACAGTTGGAGGACGCCGATAGCTCAGTAAGTTACATTATACCTGCTATGAGTCCCGCTTATTTAGGTCTTATATGATGTTTTATATTGACACATAACTTTGTATGGATTATTGATATTGATGGGTAGGGCTTATTATATGTATTACTCTGTGATTGGTTGTTGGATATGATGATGCACATTCATTTACATATATATTAAGGCACTTGACACTTGTAAACTATGCTTGAAAAAGGCTCACCTCTTTTTTTTGGATCCGAAACGTTGCTTCATGTACTCAGGATTCTAATAAAGGAGTTGTTTTATGCTGACATCCAGGTTACTATTTTTTCCTGGGATTTGATATAGCGGGTTTGGTACCCCGCTTTTGGTTTGGTCTGTTGCATTATCTCCTTATCTACATCCTAATGGGACTTCAGTGCTGACCCTAACCACGTTTTCTACTATCAAAGATACACAGGGGAGTACTTCTGTCTGCCTGGATCATCAAAAAATCGTTAATGGCCTTTCTCTGTTCATACAGTCGGTCCAACATGTGCAGGCTGGAATTCCAGCGGGTGGAAACATCGCATATCAGAGTGTGTTGGGGGGGCCGTTCTGCCGCTGCAACTCGAGGAGGATGTTCCTGGCTTTGTACGAATGGATAAAGTGCATGCACAGGTTCCGGGCCATTTTCGGAATGTTTCTGAAGATGGGTGGAAGACTTCGGGAAACCTTTCACAACCAGATTGAACACGTGCCCCATGCAGGGCGCATGGCCCATCCCTCCTCGCTGCAGTGCGGACACCATGTTCCTCCCATTGTCCGTCACCATGGTTCTGATTTGCAGTTGGCGCGGAGAAAGCCACACATCGATTTCTTGCTGCATGACGCGGAGCAGTTCCTCCGTTTGTGTGACTTCGTTGCCCGAGGCAAGCCGGGTTGTAGAACTGCGTGACACCGCTGTGCCCTACACATGTGGTATGATGGAGCAGTACTTGTGGAGGCTGAGATGGTGGTGGGTGGGAGGAGGAGGAGGCGGAAAATTGGCGCAGGTGCAGCAGTTTGACAACTGGAGGAGAAAGCGGCGTCTCCTGTCCAAGTTGTGGTGTGCCTGGCTGGAAGCACATTCACCCAGTGGGCCATAAAGGACATGTACGGGCCCTGACGGTAGTTACAGCCCCAGACGTCCGCGCTGCCGTGCACCTTGAAACAAACCGATAAGCTCAAGGATGACCCACCTTCTGTTCTACATATTTATGAAGTGCTGGTACTGCCTTTTTGAAAAGAAATTACGGCTTGGAACTCTCCATCTCAGGCTCGGCACAAGCCATTAGTTCTCTGAAGGGTGCAGAGTCCACCATTTGGAAAGGGAGGGACTGCAGTACCAACAACTTGGACAGGAGCATGGTCAGCTGCTGCCCCTTAGGATGGTTGGACGCATAATGTTGTCTCTTTGGCAATCGCCTCGTGAACGACTGCTGGTGCCATGAGTAGCGAGGAGCAGGAGCATCTGGACCGGGAGATGATGTCAAAGAGAAAACAGCTCCCTTTTTGCAGAGGTGGTGGGAGACTTGACTGGCTGCAAGGGCATGCGTGGCCACTGGGCGCTGCTGCTGCTTCTGTTGCTGCGGTGGCAGGATGGACCACCACTTTTGAGCCACGTTTCTCCCAGGCCACCGGATGGTGACGCTGCATGTTTTGGGACGCAGGGCCATGGTGCCAACGTTAGCTCCTGGCCAGCTTCACTTTCTGCCCACAATTCTACATATCCCCAATTTGGGCTCCTCCGGTGTCTTAGCAAAGAACTGCCACACCGCCGAGTATCGGATTTTCCCGCCAACGCTCCGCACTGAGTGACTACTGTGCCTCGCTGAGCCCTGTGCTGCTACTTTCTTGGACCTGCGAAGCGGGGTTTTTTACCCCGGGGCCGCTTCTCCCGACCTCACACTGTTTGCTATCCTGCGGGACTCACGGCCACCCGACCCACTTGCTGGCTGCGCTGCTGCCTGACGCGCAAGCTGACGCCCTCTTCTCCTGACGATGATGAAGCCCTGCCTCACCCGGCTCCCAAGTGCGGCCCGGCTACATCATCATCTATTTTGTTTTTCATCGTCACTGCTGCCCTCATCACCGGTCTTGGTATTGCCAGAGGTGACCCTCACAACATGACCTCCCAGGGCCACTCTCAACATCTATACTTTGCCCCCTACTGCAAGAAGCAGGGGATATTGGCCCCATTTTTTTACTGCCAAGTAGTGCTGACTGCCCTCCTCAAATTGTTCATCCTCGCTATATAGTGGCGCTGAGCCCAGACCACATAGTAGATCTCTGGTGAGGAACCGGTTTGGGACAGAGGCGGCTGAGGACAGGTGAGGGCCCGGGCTGACCCGCTCCGGGCCATGCCAACTAATGGTTGTGTCTGAGGTTTCCCACCGACTCTTGGCTGGGGTTGTCAGATGTCATCTGGGAGGAAGAGGATGACCTAGTCAACCCAAACAAGAACCCTTGGGTTGCTGAACAACACACGGCCGCTAGAATGACAGCGGCAGTTGTGGCCTCACCGAGTGACCCCTTCTGCGACATCCCTTGCTGTGCTGCGACCTGGGCTGTTCCAGGAATGGGTTTTTGCCACTGCCACTCACAGGTGCAGAGCCTGCCACCTCTTGACATTACTGTTTGTTTTTAAAATGTACAGACACTGTTTGATGATGATATCTGTATATGATAATATACACCCCGTTTTTGACTCCAAATTGAACCCAGTAACAAGCTTGGGTAACCCTTGGGTATAAATTGCGCTCCACAAATAGCCCGTAAAAATTTACTTGTATGTGTCGTTTAAAAACACTGTGTGTTTTACAAAATGTAAAAGCACAAAAAGGATTAATTAACCTTCGGACATGAATTAGGCTACAGGAAAAATTGTATATATTTTGGCGTTGAAAAAGGACGGTTTATTTTTGTCAGCACACAAGCAAAAAAACAATTAATTAACCCCCGGATGTAAATTGCGCCAAAGAATTGACCCACAAAATAGTAGCTTTGTAGCATGTTACAATTGCGTGTTTTCTACGCCACACAAAAGAGATTTCAGTTGTAATTAACCTATGCTTGTGAATTAGGCTAGAGGAAAAATGTATATATTTTGGCGTTGAAAAAAGACGGTTTCTTGGGGTCAGCACACCAGCAAAACAACGCTTAATTAACCCCTGGAATGTAAAATTGCCCAAAGAATTGAGACGCACAAACTATTTGCTTTGCAGGTGTTACAATTGCGTGTTTTCTACGCCACACAACAAGAGATACAGTTGTAATTAACCTTTGCTTGTGAATTAGGTACAGGAAAAATTTATATATTTTGGCGTTGCAATAGACGGTGTCGTGGGGTCAGCACACCAGCAAAAACAACGCTTAATTAACCCTGGATGTAAATTGCGCAATAGAATTAATGCAGCCAAAAATGAAGTGGTATTTTGTATTGTGAAAACGCTTTTCTTTTTAAAAGATACAACAGGAACTGGGTTTAGATCCACTTGGATATTGAATGTAAAGCACTGCAGTGGACGCACACTGGTTTTCAGATCCAATACCCCAAAAAATTAGAAATAGAACATTAAGAGAACAGTCTCTGAGACAAGCTGAGACACCCCACAGAAATCGCTATGTAAAAATCAATTCTTCAGTAAGAGCTGTCAGCCGCGTCAGCACCTTCCCTGATCAGTACAGTGAAAAGCGGTATGAGCTCCCAGCGTCGCGCCCGGACTTATTTTAGTGCGGTGACGTCACAGAATCCCGCCGGTCTCTGATTGGCTTCATCTCGCACATGTCATGCAGGCTATGCCCTTCTTCCTCCCAGAGTGCTTTGGCCCCATGTAGCCCATGTGCTCGCAGCCCTTTTTATCAAAACAAAAGCACACTTCGTTCACCCGAAGTACCCCAAAGTTCGACTTCGTTCCGAACCGAAGTTTTCCTGAAATTCTAAACGAATTCCACTTCGTTAGAATCGATTCGCCCATCTCTAACTGAGGCCCCTGAACTGGACCCAAGTGTTAAAATTTTACTGCAATGATTTAATTGTGGCACAACAGCACTTTTTTCCTCTAAACATTAAGCTTTAACCCCTTCCTGACAGCCAGTCATAACATTAATATGGTTCTTAATTTTTCCCTCCTCACTTTCCCAGAGCCATGGTCTTTATATTTTTTCATCTCCATAGACATACGAGGAATTTTATTTTGCAGGATAAGATGCAATTTCTAATGGTGTCATTGACAGAACTGTAGAATATACTGGGAAACTGCAAAAAATTCAAAGTGGGGCAAAATGTGACAAAAATCTTACTTGCGCCATGTTTGTCGGTGTTTTGTTCCTATGGCATTTACTCTTCAATATAAATGATGTGTTATCTGTGATCTGTAGGTCAGTACATTTCGAGTGATACCAAATATATAGGGTCTTTGTTATGTTTTACAACTGTAAAAAATGCAAAAATCTTTTTGAATTAAAGCACCATTTTCTGCGACCAATAACTTCTTTGTACTTCCCCCTATGGACTTGAGTGACGGTGCATTCTTTTCTGACGCAAGTGTACTTTTTATTGACAACATTTTGGGACCTGAAATGACCAAAATAACACAATTTTTGGGATTTTTCTTTTATTGTGTTCAGCATACGGAATTTAAAAGCAATCAAAAACTCTTGTCCTCCCAAAAGTGATACCAATAAAATGGCAACTCATCCCGCAAAAAACAAGCCCCTACACAGCTCCGTACACAGAAAAATGAAAAGTTATGGCTCTCAGACTATGGCGTGTTTTCCCATTTGAATAAAAGTGTTTTTATTGTGTAAAAAATATTAAAAAAAAAAAATACAAACTCGGTATCGCTGTAGTAATATCGTCCTGCTGAGTAAAGCTAGCAGATCATTTATACCGCATGGTAACCACTGTAAAAAATGAAAAAAACACTAACAGGATTGCTGTATTCTGTTCAAAACTCCTCACAAAAACCTTGATAAAAACAAATCAAAGTGTCATATGAACACCATATGGTACAAATAAAAACGTCAACTCATCTTGCAAAAAACAAGCCCATGGTCAGCTCCGTTTAAGAAGTTATGGCTGTCAGAATATGAACATAATATTTTTATAAACTTATTTCTATAAGTTTAAAAGTAATAAACATTAAAAACTATAAAATGTATATCATTGTACCGACCACTTCGTAAAGTTATCCTGTCATTTATACCGCACAGCAAACACTGTAAAAATTAAGCCCAGAAAACAATGACAGAACTGCATATTTTCCCCCCATTTTCATGGCCAAATGCTAAAACAATGGAACACCTGTGTGCCCAAAATGGTACTTTGGGGGCTGTGCAAATGCGACATGGCCCCCATCAAAATCTGTGTTCTAAAAGCCAAATTGCGCTCCCTCCCTTGTACGCCCTGCCAAGTGCCTAAACAGCAGTTTACAGCCATATGTAGGGTACTGACAAACATTGAAGAAATTATGTAACATAATTTGGAGTTCTTGGTTTCCAGGATTCCTTGTAAAAATGAAACATGTTCAGCTAAAATTGCAGAGTGTTAGAAAAAAATAAAATTTTTCATTTTCACCGCCTAACGCTAAAAAAATTTGTGAAACCTCTCTGGGGTCAATATACTTCCTACACCCCTGGATATATTCCCTAAGGGGTGTAGAGTTTTTTTTCAGTTTTTTTTTTTGTGTTTTGTCTGTACTGTTATTTATTATGTTAAATTTGGTTATTCAATTAATAAACCTTTTGTTTTATACTGGGAGACAATATATGTACGTTACAAATCTGATGGCCTTGCATTATTTCTTTATAGTTGATGGTGGGCCCCAATTATTACTTCTTCTGGTGGGCCCCTGGTACTCCAGTCCGACACTGCTTACTCGCATTTTAGGTAAAAGTCGTAATCACATTTATTAAATTAAATATACTTAGTATAATGTGTCTAGAAGTATCTCTAAGAGACCTCTTAATCCACTGTTGTAATGCGTTCTAATATTTTAATAATTCCTTTGCTCAGTTTATAATTTAGATAAATAGCAATAGTTGAAGATATTGTTACATGAAGTCACAACAGTTACACTCATACTTGCACATCTTGTTCTGGTCAGGATAAAATAAGCTTACTTTGCTATATAAGTTGTTTTTTTTTTAAGACTTCTTCACAGTGATAATCTATCTTATCAACATAATTAATTTTTATCTCAGTAAAGTTCACTGAATGTACTTTTTGTAGGTTAGCTTGAAGGAAAAATACATTTCACATTGTCGTACATCATGATTCTGTTGATAAAGCAAATTGTTAAAAGTCTTTTTTGGGTATCCCAGGTAGTTCAAATGTGCTAGAGCTTTTAACACTGTGCCAAATATTACTTGAATGTGGAAAAATTTATTAAGGTTGGCAATGATTAAGGGATAAAAAGCCTTTCAAGTAAGATAAGAAAAAGATTTTTCAACAGTTTCCAAAACCTTGGCTGTACATCAAAGTTTCATCGCAGGACATTCTTCTTTACTCACAGTAGCAAACCTATTCTGTGTAGTGTAATTGTTCACATATTTAACCTAAAGATCTTGTGACTGAATACCATTACCACCACTATGATACAGTTCTGGAACAATTTAAGTTTTAGAAGGTTAGAAATACACTAACTGTTTGTCATATTCATGGAGGCCACAAAACAGCAGGATTTAACGGTACAATAAAAAGGACAAATGTTGACATGTAATCATGTGAAGGAATAAGATTTTGTTATGGTAGTAAATCATGGCCTGATGCTTTAAAGTAATCTTATACAGTATATATAATATAATATATAATAAAGAGGTTAAGGGGCTATGCTTGTTATTTGACTAATAGCAAACTAGCTAAACAAATTCAGTTTTTTAAAAAAAAAAAAATCAAGAAAATAGGGGATGATGATGTTTTCAGCCATTAAAGAGGATTTCTACCCAAGATTTAACTGAGAAGTTAGAGTAGTAGCCAAAATTTGAGTATAACGAATCATGGAGGGCTGATGCACACAGCAAAACCATGTGCTTACACCATATATATGCTTCTTCCCTGGACAAAATTGATAACTCTTATGTTACATAGGTTCTAGGCTTGGACTGGCCTACCAGGGAGTCGGTAAAACCCCTGGTGAGCCCTGAGCTCTGGTGGGCCTTGTAGGTACCGCCGTGTACTTTGGGCTGGCTGCTGCATGCTGCCTCAGAACGGCCAGGCCCTTTGTCCCGGGTGTTCAGAGGCACAGCCCGGGAATCAGCGGCTAATGTCCTCGATCCCCGGGACTGTGCGTCCATAGTGGAGCAGAGTGTCGCTATGGTCTGCTCCATTATTCACTCTGCTAGTGGTAACATAGGCAGCGCAATTACGTCACATCATTGCGCCGCCTATTCCAGGCTTCACTAGAAGCCAGTCGACTGCTCATCACATCGGTGGAGCGGGAGAGTTTGTTTATGTTTTCTTTTATGTAATGGGGCTCTAACTGCCTACAGCATACCTATATGGGGCCCTAACTGCATATAGCCTACCTAACTGGGGCTCTAACTACCTACAGCCGACCTAACTGGGGTCCTAATGACCTACAGTCTACCTAACTTGGGTTCTAACTACCTACAGCCTACCTAAGTGGGCCAATATCTACAGCCTACCTGACTGATGCCCTAAATACCTACAGCCTAACTAACTGCCCCATCACCTACCCACAGCCTACCTAACTGGTGCCCCTCTATTACCTACCTATCTGAGGACTGCCTACATGGCGCCAACCTACTTAACTGGGGCCCACCCACAACTTAACTGGGGCTCACCAACCTAACTGGGACCTATCAACCTACCTAACTGGAGTCTACTACTCTACCTGGAGGTTATCCACCTACCCACCTGTGGCCCACCTACCTACCTACTTGGGGCCTTCTTACCTACATAGGGCCTACCAACTTGCCAACAGGGGTCTACCTACCTAAATAGGGCCTAACTAGCTACCTGAGGGTTTGTCCATTTACCTACCTACTTAGGGCCTTGCCTATCTACCAGGTAATATGATTCTGAGGGGCACAGGCCATAGCCGTAGCATAATCTCCAAGGACTTGGTCCTCTTTCCCCCCGCTCCCTTAGGAGACTGTGCCTCTAAGCTATGGCCTATGCCCACTCTCCCACCCCAGGGAAGTTTGGACAGAGGTGGGAATAAGTAAAAAGGTGCTGGAAAAGTGTGGATTCTAAAATATTTGTGTGAAATTTCTGTAGGGAAGAGTGGTGACCGGGAGATGTCATCATGGTGGTCTGGACTTGGTGAAGATAAAAAGGAAAAAAAGAACGACTCATGAGAGAGGAGAACAACTTATGAGATAAGACGTCTCCTGTGAGTCCCTGGATGTCAGGGTTATTTTGCATCTGTGTTGGATCATTGCTGTAGTCATTGTCATGTGATGCGACCACAGCTGGTGTCTGACCACTTTATGGTGCTGTTGTAGGTTATATTGGCGCTCGTTTAGTGGCAGCGTACACTTGTCGCTGGTTGTAAAAGTGAGTATCCACATGTCCCTGGGATTAGGTGGTTTCACTTTTACTTTCTTGAAAGTGTTTATAGTGATGTTTATTTTAGAAAGTGATGAGATGCTTGACCAAGGGAAACTTGGAGGCAAAGATTGTATATTGATTGTTGGTGCTTGAAAGGGGATATAGTTGGAGCTACTTAGCCATGTGTCTATGAGATGTTAGACTGTGACAAATGAGTGAGACACAGACATGTAAGACGGGCAGATGTGTTATTCACGTGGTATTGTGTACTACACAATATAGTACTATTTTACACACTGTATTACAGTATGTGGTAAAATGGACGCATTTTGGACTAGTCACCCAGTTGGGGTCTGCCATTTAGGGCAGCACGTCAAGTAGGCAGGGACAGTGGGCTGAGGTCCAGTTAGGGCTCATGGTACCTCCCTTGATGTGACAGGCAGGTAATATTTTCATGTACGGTAGCTGTAGGGTGAGCGCCAAGATCCACTCCCCTGTGGGCCCCAGGCCTCGAAGTTCTCTAATGTCACAAACATACACGGACATGCCCACAGGAGAACCAGAGAAACCCCAGTTGGACTCCTTACCATAGTAGACCTGGAATTTCTTTTACGTCCTTGGAATGAAAGTCAAAGAGAAAGAGGCAAAAAGCAAGAGGTAAAGTATAAGAGTACAGTAGCTGCTGGGTGGGCCCCCAAAATGAAATTCCACAAGTGGACCCCCATTATTAAATTCCACAGGTGTGCTCTAAGCAATCCAATCTGACACTGGTCACTGTTAAGAATTTTGTGACTTGCAATTTCTGTAGCTCATTCAATAGTCATACAGGCTTCGCAACGGTTTCTTACAATCTTGGTAAGCCAGTAGTCTTATCTGTCATCTGTCCCTTCCACTAGACTAATGATGTCTTGTTACACAGATCAGGTACTTCCTCACTTGTCTCTCTCAACTTCTTCATACAATTGCTCCACTTTATTTTTCACATAGTGAAGGGAAACCTCCTGTTCTCTGAATGCATGTGGACTTGCCTATGCAATGGCTGCACAATAAAGCTTTATTCCTAGGGTCTTCCCATGAAAACCCCTTTAGACTATTCTGCACCAAATGTCAACACATTTGCACAGATAGACACAATTCACAATGTAGATCACAAACATGTTCATCTCACACATACACACTTTTGATAGGAACCCTTGCCATTACGTACAGGTACTTTTCTCTCTAGCCTCTTTGTTAGAAAGGCAGATTCCTTGTTCTACATTTGCTGCTGCCCATGAAGGGCAGGGCAGGAGCACAAGTGCTCTTTCTTTCTCTTCAACCTCCTTACATGGGGTCCGAGATGATCAGCAGGCACGGGGACATTAGAACTCACGGAAGCACCAAGGCTCCCAACTGTTCATGACAAAGCAGTGCCCAAATGCATATGGCTGTGTCTGGCATTGTTGCTTAACCCTGTGCACTTTAATTATTATACTATTTACCAGACTCCAAAAGACAATCAGGTGATTTAAAATGTGTTTGCTGTAACATTTCTGATTTTCTAATTTCTAATTTTTTTGGGAGAACCTTCTGAACACCAAAGAGGTATTTATCAACCAGTTGTTATCATTGGAGGAACTGCTTAAGAAATAGTTATTACTTACCAGAAAGCAGCAGTGGATCTCCCAGGTCACAGACAGGCTTTAGCATAGTACCACACCAAGTAGTAGAGTCTAATGAGCCCCTTAGTTTTCACCCTCTATCTCCTCTACAGGAATCTGGTCTTTGCTGCAGAGGACTTCCAGGTTGCTACCTATGATGTGGCCACCCAAGGCAACAGCTGACTTTAAGGCACAGTACCAAGGAAATCACTGAATGTCAAATATACCAACAATGGAAAATATTTAGCTCTCTTCAATAAATGTATTCAAAGGCATAATGCAAAGGCTAAAGCTTAACTTTTAATTATTTCTCATAAAATTCCCACCAACAAAAAATTACCTAGCGATGTGTATCAACTCACGTGACCTGGTAATTGGCCAGCGATGATCCAATTTCTTCACACACCCTCAAAATAAAGGGGTGTCAGCTATGTTCAGTAAGATATATAATCAGGGATTATTGGGGAATAAGTAAAAAATTCCCTGTTAAGCCCTGTCTAACTGGCAGGGAACCCACCCCAAAAAGGGCGACCCCACCCTATGGAGGCTACCCCTACACACAGCTAAATAATATATACAGATATGTGAAATTATAGCCAATCTATTCTGCCCAGATATGTGAAATTATAGCCAATCTATTCTGCCCAACGGGTTTCCCCACATTGGATAATGGTTCAGCAGGGGAACAAACACCAGGACTCGAAGCACCAATAGAGGTGCTGAGGCTGAGACAACAAAGAACAAATAAAATGGCATGACATTTTAAATTGGGATTTCTCACCTCTGTCTACAAGTGTCACCCACTGCAGAGGGTGTCACAAGGGGGCCTTATTTGTTTTGTGTCCATTAGATTAGGGACGACTGCCCAAGTAGGAGGCTTGGGATCCCTTACTGGAGTTAGTAAATTGCTGTATATATATATAAGGCTTTCCTGTTAATGGGTGGTGCTCCACCAGACTTGATAATAGAAAAGGAGCTATTCCTTCCTTCAGAAGTAGAAAGGGTTAAATGGTGAGGTTAGAAATCAGGTTTTTAAATATTGTGTATAGAGGTTAAAAGTTATACATAATAAAAGTTTTACTTTTAGTGTTTTATAGATAGAGAACTGATAGAGTTTAAGTTTGCCTATGGCAAAATAGTAAATATAGCAAATAAAATGGTTGTCACAAAATAGTGATCAACAACTACAGATGCGGGCTGCGGTCCTCTGTGTGATGGTAGACAGGACTGAGGGATCACTTATCACACCCACATTAACTACCCCAAGCATTAACAGATTTGTGCTAATGGGCTCAATACTTCCTGTTGGCAGCATATGATGACATCATTGCTATTTTCTCAACACACCACCTATGTATACAGGCTTTGGCATAGATATATAATTCATACAGCAAGATCACCAAGTTAGATATAGAGCTTTTATGAAAACAAGCAATCCCTTAATCCAAAATTCATCCACAGAGAAAGTTACTATATACATTTCATATTGATTCCGGGACATAGGAACACGTCATTTCCAGAAGGAACCGCCCCTCCACTGCAAGAATAGACCAAATTCAGGATGACATGTATGACGATCACATGACTGGAAGTGACCGCCCCTCCACTACAAAAGTAGACCAAATTAAAGATAACATGTGGTGCTGATCACATGACCATAAGGAACCGCCCCTCTACTGCAAGAATAGACCAAATTGAGGATGACGTGTATGCCGATCACAGGACCAGAAGAAACCACCCCTCCACTACAAGAATAGACCAACTTGAAGGTAACATGTAGTGCTGATCACATGACCGGAAGGGACCGCCCCTCCACTACAAGAATAGACCAAATTCAGGGTGACATGTGCCGATCATGTGACCGGAAGGGCGGATTTCACAGAAGTAAAGGAAGAATACATCAAGCCCAGGATGACACATGATTAATGAAGAGAAAACCGGAAGTGTGCCACTTAAACACATCCCCCCAGAAACAAGAAACCAAGCATCATGATTCCCTAAATGCATTAGTATATAAATAAGACTAAATCCAAAACAGATACAGTATAAATAACAGTATTATATCCCATTCTTATACAGTACCTAAGGAAACCATTATAGCCATTATGGATATGGATCTTTGTCTTCTAATATTTCACACCAGGATGGAATGAAAAGTATGTTGAGTCTACATGGGAAGTAATGGAATTGGCATTTTATCTATAGTTGAATTTACAAAATGTATCCACAAGCATGATTACTTCACATCCGACAGCCTGTCTTTACATCAATGTGGTACAGCGATGAGAACTAAAATATGCAAATCTTTTTATGGCCAATTTTTAAAGCTGCTTCCAGTCCTATCCTATCAGACCTCTTGCCTACTGTCTTTACTTTGATGATATGTTAGTTATATAGTTTGAGTGTAAGCAATGACTAAAAACATTGAGAATTTTAATCTGTTTCATTCCAGCATTAACCTCACTACCAACTACTTCTCAACTTGAATTAAACTTTCTGGACAACATCATTAAAAACAGGAAAATAAAATAGAGATATCACTCTACCAAACCACTGCTTAGCCAACCTCATTAATTCCAAACACATAAAAACTTCATTGTCTACATTGAACCACATATGTTCTCACCTTACAGATACAAAGAATCACATTGATGTCCTCATTAAATCACCAAAGCTGTTGAAATATCACTAAATAAGCTAATTGATACCTTTGGTAGTTACCTACAGTCCACATCTTGAGCTACTAAAGGAAGCACTACATTGATTATCACATAGAGCTGAGCTGACCATGCTATAGACAGCCCTCATGAAAGGAGCTTATGATAACTGAAACAGATACTGAGCAGTAAGACTTTACACCAAAAGTGCAAACAGGGCAGAGCTTAGAACGAGAATGAACTCTCACTGTAACAGAATTTTAGCATGACCCTGTGAAGCGCCTATCTCTGCCGGACCATCTCACCCCCCATGTCTCCCCAATAATGACTCTGAGACATAGATTGGATGTATTGGCAACAGCAGCCATTTATTAACATAACATTAAACATTGACAATATAAACGAATGAGTATAGCCCCCTCTATACCCATTCGACCGCTCAAAACCACCTTTGAACAGACCTTCCTATTTAACACTTGGGGCTGAGATCCTTGGAGTTACCATAACCCCCGACCAAGCCTGGCGACCATTCTCCACCACATCTCCAGTAGCTTACCCTCAGCCATCACACCAAGCCCAAGGGCACCAACCACCACAGGTGGCTCACCACTGTTCACTTGCTCCTAAGGACCTTGCCCTGCGGAGCCCAAACCTTCGTCAGACCGGTCACTTCCAATTAGGAGCCAAGCCGAAACCTGACTCCCCCACCAATTTCCACTGACTCCAAGGACCCCCATCCCGCCAGCCACTGCGACACACGAAACCACAAAGCATCTACCCCCGCATCAAAAAACCCACCTCCGGCCGTCATGAAAAATCCCCAGCACCATCACAACAAAAAGGGTGAGGAGGGTGGGACTCTCTTTCCGTCTCTGCGGCGACTGTTCCCGCACGGCGTGGGGCGGCAGTTATATATACCCCCGCCCCTCCCTGCTGCACGTCACGCGTCCCCGTCACGCCAAAAACGCCCCACGCGCGCCAACGCTATGCCCGAGCGACTCCCCGCGCTGCGCCCAAAACTTCCCCCCCTCCAACTTGCTGAAGTCGGTGCGCCGTGTCGTGGGGCCTCCCTCCAGGGCTGCGCCCCACATCCGGCCCCACTCTAAAAGGACAAATCTAATTGTAACAAAACATTTCACCCTGATCATGTAGCTCTGATCACAGACATGTAAATATTGGTAATAAAAGAAATTTCAAATGAGTACAAGCTCATGAAAACCTTTGACACACTCCGAAAAGGAAGTTATGTGTTGCATGGATTTATTATTTCACATCACTTAAGAAATGTACTCTTCAGACCTTGTGGGACATATATAAATAAATAGAGAGATCCGATCTCAATCAGGAGACAATAAAACTTTCACACTCTATATGTATGAATGAGTCTATATATTGCTAAGATGGTCTACTCCCCTTATGTTTATGGTTCTGCTTTACATCACTTGTCTTATTCACCACACTTTTCCAATGTCCTTTCATGTTTCATTACAGGTAGTCCCCGAACGACACAAGCCAGGGACACTTCAGCTGTACGCTGTCACGGACGCCCCTGCGACCTCTGTCTCGGGTCGCAGGCGCGTCCGAGCTGCGGCTCTCAGCGGAGTCCCGTCCCGCACGTCGGGTTCGGGGTCCGCTCTTTTCTCCAGCCTCCGCCGCACCAACTTACCCCGGCCGCATTTCCTGCTCAGTCAGTCCCATTTCTCCCGGTGCTGGCTCCGCCACTAGGGCGCGCGCGGCCCGGGCTTGTTTGAAATTTAAAGGGCAGTGCGCGGGTAATTGGCTATTGCCGGGCACTGCTCCTATTTAGGTTTTGCCCCTTTCCCTGCCAGGCCCCCCTGCCGATCCTTATGTGTTTTACCTCTGGAGAAGCTTCCTAGTCTAGTCTTGTCTTTCCGTGTACCGTAACCCTTGTCTACTTTTATCGACCACGTTCTTTGCCGCCTGCCCTGACCGTCTTGCCTGTCCCCCTTTACGATCCAGAGCCCGCCTGCCCCTGACCTTCTGCCTGTCCCCGACCACAGGCTTGCCTGACGAATCTGTACTACGTCAACCCATGGCCGCCACCCCAGGCAAGTCCCGCCAGTGGAACGACCTGGTAGACCCCCCCGCCCGCAGCAAGTCCATCACCTTTGGCGGCGGGCTCGGTGAATACCGGGAAACCTACTTAGATTCGGTTCCCTGGCGTGGGCTTCCCCTCCGCCTGCGGTGGTCCAGCGGATCCCAACTACCCGTTCCTTTACAGAAAGGATCCGGCCAGGGAAACCCGCCAAGGTGTCAATGCCAAGTGTCGCCAGTATCACCACCGTTGTGGCCAAGCAGTCCAAACAGATCGCGCAGCAAGCGCAACACCTCGAGCAACTCTCCTCTCTTGGGTCAGCATTCATCGCCACTCAGCAGCAGCAGTCGGCTGCAGTGGTTCCTCCCGTGGCAGTTGCTCCAGTCGTCCCAAGCCCCGGTTACCCATCCCACTAAGTTTGAGGGGGATCCCAAGGTCGGCAGTGGCTTCATCAACCCAGTGCTCCCTGCATGTGGAACTCATGGCGGGTTCAGTTTCCGTCAGAAAGACCCAAGGTGGCCTTCGTGGTCAGTCTCCTCTCCGTAAAAGCCCTGGCCTGGGCAACTCCTCTGGTGGGAACCGAGGGTGACCCAATCACACCGATCTAAGCGACATTTCTACTAGAGTTCGGAATGTCTTCGAGGAACCTTTTCGTGAGTCATCTGCCGAAACCCCCTTTTTGAACCTGCAGCAAGGGAACTCCTCCGTTGAAGACATACGCCGTGCAATTCCGCACACTAGCATCGAAGGCTAGCCTGGAACGATGCAGCATTAAGCGCCACGTTCAAGAAAGGCCTCCCCACCCAAATTCAAGGGAAATGCTCTCGCCCCGGGACCTTCCGCCCTTCTTTAAGCGAGCCTAATCCACCTGGCTAACCGTTTGGGAATCCGATTCGCAAAAAAGGCTTGAGGAGCTCCGCCAAGAGCAAGAACCAGCCCCTAAAACCACGTCCATCTCATCTTGCACCGGTGTTTCAAACGGCCCCAACCGCCTCCTCCCCAGCCAGCCGGGGGAAGAGGTCATGCAAGTGGATGGAGCCCACCTGTTCTCTGCAAAACTTAACCGACGGCGTAAAGGAATCTATGTCTCTACTGCGGGCAGCCTTGATCACCTCCTCCTTTGTTGTCTGCTTCGCCCACGGCGTCCGGAGGAAGGGGCACACCTGGGCTACGTGGGGAAGCATCCCAAAGGGGTTTGCAGTCTCTTCTCCCCGCCTGAACATTTCGGTCCTGATCGGACAGAAGCCGGGACCCACTTTCAATTTTCAGCATTCTTGGAACTCCGGTTCTGCTGGAAACTTCCTGGACGCTGCCCTGGTGTCTCAACAACTGCCTTCCCTTTGGTTTTTCCCCTGGAGAATCCTCTGTCCATTTCCTCGTCAGTGGAGAGATCCTCCGTGACCCAGTCCGTTCCGTACTGGCCTTTGTCCCCTCCCAAGTAGGGGCACTTCACAAAGAGAGACTATCGTTCTATGTGTTACCCCGGTCTTCTTCGCCCGTCCTATTGGGTCTACCATGGCTGCAGCGCCATGCCCCGGTGCTTGACTGGCAGACGGACAGGTCTTGCGATGGGGCCCAGAGTGGTCGGTCTCGCTGTTGGTGACAACCTCGCCAGGTGCCAGCCGTTCTACGGTACCAGCTAACCTCAGCGGGCCCTTCCGCTTCCTTACCAGGAGTATGCTGATGTCTTCCTCCGAAGAAGCAAGCAGAGACCCTCCCCGCCACATCGTCCTTAAATGATTGTCCGATTGACCTATTGCCCGGTACCCAAAACCCTCCTCGGGGCAGAGTCTACCCCTTATCTCGTTCCGGAGACACAAGCCAGTTTCCCAAGTACATTCTTGAGAATCTCCAGAAGGGTTTATTTCGGAAAGACCTTTTTCCCTGCGGGGCAGGATTCTTCTTCGTGGAAAAGAAGGATGGTACCTTGGCGACCCTGCATTGATTTCCCGGGGTCTGAATAAGATCACAGTGAAGAATCGGTACCCTCTAACGTTGATCAGGAGTTATTGACCGTCTGCAGGGCGCAAGGATTTTCCTCCAAACTGGATCTAAAGGGGCCTCAATTTGGTTCCGAATCCGCAAGGGGGATGAATGGAAAAACGGCCTTCAACACAGGGATGGCCCTTCGAGTAACCTGTAATGTCATTCGGACTGTGCAATGCGCCTGCCTCTTCCAGGAGCTCGTGAATGACATTTTCAGGGAAACTTCTCTACACCTGCGTAGTGGTCTATCTTGAAAGATATTTGGTGTACTCGCCCCGACCCGAGACCCACCATTGTCATGTCCGTCAGGTTTTGAAGCAGCTCCGAGATAAACACCTGTATGCCAAGCTGGAGAAGGGGCCTCTTCCACCAAACAGCCCTTCCGTTTCGGGGTACATTATTTTTGATCGAGGCCTACAAATGGACCACAAAGCTGTCAGCCGTGTTGCAGTGGCCACGCCCAGTCATTTGCGTGCCATACCCGCGTTTCTTGGGGTTCTGTAACTATTATCGCCAATTTATTCCCCACTTCTCTACGCTTGTGGCTCCCATAGTGGCTCTCACTAAGAAAACAACGCTAACCCACGCAGCTGGCCCTCCGAAAGCGAGGAGGCATTCGCAAAGCTCAAGTCTGCCTTTACCACAGCATCTTTCCCCCTTCGCGGCCGGACCCCGCGAAACCCTTTACCTTGGAAATGGATGCCCGTTCTGTGGGTCGGAGCCATCCTTACGCCAAAAAGGGCCCACGGGCAAGACCGTAACGTGTGGCTTTCTTCTCCAAACGTTCTCCCCCCGGCCGAAAGGGAAATACACCATAGGCGACCGTTGGGGTTGCTGGCCATCAAGTAGGGCTTTTGGAAAAAATTGGAGCTACCCTATTGGAGGGGGCTCACCATCCCATCTGCATCTATTCGGACCACAAAAACCTTCAATACCTCCAGACGCTCAGCGACTTAAAACCCACGCCCCGCAGGTTGGTCGCGCTCTTCTTCTCCCGTTAAACTACCCCGATTCACTCCTGCCCGCGGAGAAAAACATCAAGGCGGACGCCCTTTCCCGGGCTTCTACGTGGTGGGTGTGGAATCCACTCCAGAGCATATTAATTCCCCCAGAACGCCTTATCTCGGCTGCTCCAGTTGACCTCCGGAAGGTTTCCTCCAGGGAGGACCTACGTTCGCCCCGCTCCCCCGCAGACGCATCCTGAAATGGGGCCCATTGCTTCTTTTGTGGCCGTCATCCCGGCGCTCGGAAGACGTTCCTTTTGAATCCCGGTTCTAGTGGTGCCAGAGCTCGTCAAGGATGTCAGGATTTCGTTCAGGCCTGTAACTCCCGTGCCCGCAACAAAGAGCCTCGTCACAAGCCGGGAGGGCTACTACACACCCCACTACCCATTCCGACGCAACCTGGACCAACATTGCGATGGACTTTATAAACCGATCTCCCTCCTTCGCTGCAAAAACCGTCATTGGGTGACTACTGATCCGGGTTTTCCAAGATGGCGCATTTCGTCCCTCTGCCGGCCCCGCCATCGGCCACCCGTCTAGCAGACCTATTTTTCCAGCATGTGTTCCGTCTGCATGGGCTCCCGCACAAATCGTCTCGGATCGGGGAGTCCAGTTTGTTTCCAAGTTTTGGCGTGCCCTGTGTTCCCAACTCCAGTTTAAACTCGACTTTTTCGTCTGCCTTTCCCCCATTCAGACGAATGCCAGGTGGAGAGAGTAAACCCGGTCTTGAGAGGTTATCTACTCGCCACTTCGTTTCAGCACGCCAAGACGATTGGTCCAACTTGTTTGCCCATGGCGGAGTTCTCGTACAACTCCCGAGACTCAGAATCTGCAGGGGTCTCCCCCTTTTAATTGTAAAATGGGCTGCATCCCCGCCCACCTCCCCTCTGGCATCTCTCCCTCCAGGTTTCCTGCGGCGGTCCGCACTTGGGTTTAGGACAATAAAACCATCTGGTCCCCAACCCCAACTCTGCTTCCTCTCCGAGCGCATGAAGACCCAAGCCGACAAGGAAGAAGTCCCCTCCTGTCTTCTCCCCAGGTGACAAGGGGTGGCTGTCGGCCAGAAAATGTCCTTTTTAAGATGCCCTTCCTACAAAATGGGACCGCCCGCTTCCTGGGACCCTTCGAGGTTAACAAATCGCATTAAATCCGGTTTTCTTACAAACTCTGGCTTCCTCCCGCCTTGAGGATTCCTAACTCTTCCACGTCTCTCTACTAAAACCCCCCGGTTCTTAACCGTTTCTCTCCGAAGTCTATCCCTCCTCCACCCATAGCTGAAAGCTTCCAATGTCTTTGAAGTTCAAGGAGAAACCGCGTATGAGGAGAACTAGAGGGAAACGGTACTTTCTGGTAGACTGGAAGGGTTTTGGTCCTGAAGAGAGGTCTTGGGAGCCGGAGGAGAATATCCAACCGTAATCTCAACCAGAGATTTTTCGCCCCTGAGAGAGGGGGGCCCAAGTGGGGAGGGCCCAAGGGGGGGGGGTACTGTCACGGACGCCCCTCACCTCTGTCTCGGGGCGCAGGCGCCCTCCGGGCTGCGGCTCTCAGCGGAGCCCCGTCCCGCACGTCGGGTTCGGGTCCGCTCTTCTCCCCAGTCCCCCGTTGCACCAACTTACCCGACCGCGCTCCTGCTCAGTCAGTCCCAGTCTCCCGGCGCGTGGCTCCGCCCCTAGGGCGCGGGAGCGGCCCGGCGTTTGAAATTTAAAGGGCATGCGCCCGGTTTAATTTGGCTATTGCCGGGCCCCTGCTCCTATTTAGGTCGGCGCCCCTTCCTGCCGGCCCTCGCCGGATCCTTAGTGTGTTACCTCTGGAGAAAGCATTCCTAGTCTAGTCTGTCTTTCCGTTGTACCGTACCCTTGTCTACGTTTATCGACCACTGTATCTTGCCGCCTGCCCTGACCGTCTCCTGTCCACGTTTACGATCCAGAGCTTGCCTGTCCTGACCTTCTGCCTGTCCCCGACCCACGAGCTTGCCTGACGAAATTTTGTACTAACGTTTTAACCCCCTTGGCCGCCACCGGGAGGCAAGTCCCCGCCAGTTGGAACGACCTGGTAGACTCCCGCCGCAGCAAGTCCATCCCGCTTTGCAGCGGGCTCTGGTGAATACCTGGGACCTACTTAATTCCGTTCCCTGGCGTGGCTTCCACCATCGCCTGCGTGGTCCAGCGGATCCACTACCCCGTCCGTTACAAAACGCGACTCCTCCCGGGAGTCACTAAAAGCTGAAGACCCGAGGGAACTGACAGCGTCCGGGCGCTGCTGGGCCCGTGGCTGTCAGCGAATCTTCGCAGCTGAAAGCACTCCTGTGGACCGCATACACTGACTCTCCATCCCCGTCGGCTCCGGTGCACTGCCATGGCCCGGGATCGGTGGGGATCGCTTCGGCTGTTTGCGACTCCCGAGAGCGCATCCAGCCGAAGACTCTATTGCAGAGCAGGGAGCGAGGCTCCCTGCTCTGCAATAGAACTCCGGAAGGCAGCAAGCAGACATGTGACCTTCCGGAGTCTCCGGCGCAGGCAGCGTGTGATGTCATCACACTACCTGTGCAGCCTGATGACATCCCCAGCCTGCGCCAGAAGACAGAGAGCGGAGAGAAGACAGAGCCACAGGTAAGCCTCGAAGCAGCGGGGGAGTGAGGTGAGTATTTGTATTTGTCTTTTTTCTAGTAAGCCCTGCCTATACCTGCCTATAGCCTGCCTGTACCTGCTTATGGGGGACAAATACCTGCCAAAGCCGGCCAATCGGGGACAAATATCTGCCTTTAGGCAGCCTATACCAGCCGATGAGGGACAAATACCTGCCTATAGCCTGCCTATGGGGGACAAATACCTGCCTACAGCCTGCCTATACCTGCCTATAAGGGACAAATACCTGCCTATAGCCTGCCTATACCTCTTATGGGGGAAAAAAATACC
>JAODAL010001508.1:0-228000 GCA_025379985.1 Phyllomedusa bahiana | reverse complement strand
TTTTTTTCTTGTGTCCTAGCTGGGTTGAGGAGGATATTAACCCATTGTGTTCTGCCTTTGGACTCAGGGAAATAAAGATTTCGGTAAGAAAATCTTATTTATTTTGTTTTATCTGATCAAAGCCCCTTCTTCCACATGCTTACATAGGTTTTTACAAATTGAAAAATTGACTTCTTGTGGCTTGCTTTCAAAAAATGGCTTTCTTCTTGGCACTCTTCCATAAAGGCCAGATTTATGGAGTACACGACTAATAGTTGTCCTGTGGACAGATTTTCCACCTAAACTGTGAATCTTTGCAGCTCCATCAGAGTGACCCTGGGCCTCTTAGCTGCTTCTCTAATTTGTGCTCTCGTTGTCTGGGCTGTCAGTTTAGTTGGACAGCCATGTCTTGGTAGGTTAGCAGTCGTGTGATACTCCTTTCATTCATGGATGATGGATTGAACAGCGCTCTGTGAGATGTTCAGTGCTTGGACCAATCTTTGAAAACCTAAACTTGCAATACACTTTGCCACAACTTTATCCCTGAGCTGTCTTCTGTTTTCCATGGTTTTTATGATGCTGTTTGTTCACTAATTTTCTCTAAAAAACATCTGAGGTCTTCACATAACAGCTGGAGTTATATTGGGAATAAATTCCATACACATGTACTCTATTTACTAATAAGGTGACTTCTAAAGGCAATTGGTAACACTGGAATTTATTTAGGGGTAGAGTACAACAGGCTAAATAGACATGCACACCACACTTTTCAGTTTCTTAATTTGCCAAATTTTGGAAAAGCATGTATCATTTTCTTTATGTTTAACAAATACTTTGTGTGGCTCTATCACATAAAGTTTCAATAAAATACATTTACATTGTCATATTGTACCTCCATGGGTTGCACTTAATTTTAGAAGGGTATTCACTGTCTGAGACCTTTATTGTACTTCAATTGTAATTACCAAAAATGGCTGAGAGGTCTTGGTTCCAAGTTAAGAACTTCCAGAGATCAGAATGAGTGGTCTCAGTTTCATTGTAGTTATGGGGGGGGGTTACAAAAGTGGCTTTTTCACAAATATAAGTAGAGAGGACAGAACACACATACAATGGGTTGAAAAATTATTCATACCCCTGGAATTGATCATTATTTTTAAATTTAACATATAAAAATTTGAATGTATTTTATTTATATTTTATGTGATAGAGCAACACAAAGCAGCAAGTACATGTGAAGTACAAAGAAAATTATACGTGCTTTTCCACATATTTGTGGAATTAAAAAACTGAAAAGTGTGGCGCGCATATGTATTCAGTCCACTAAGTCAATACTTTGTAGAACCACCTTTAGCTACAATGACAGCTGCAGTCTGTTGGGGGATGACTCTACCAGCTATGTATATCTAGAGCCTGGAATTGTTGTCGACTCTTCTTGACAAAATAGCCCTAAGTCAGGCAGATTAGTTGGCGAATGTTTGTGAACAGCAATTTTCAAGTCCTGCCACAGATCCTCAATTGGATTTAGTTCTGGACTTTGATTGGGCCATTTTAAGACATAAATAGGCTTTGATATAAATCCTCCATTGTAGCTTTGGCTGTATGTCTAGGGTTGTTATCCTGCTGGTAGGTGAACCTACACTCAAGTCTCAAGTCTTTTGCCGCCTCTGACAGGTTTTCCTCCAGGATTGCCCTGTATTTAGGTCCATTCATCTTCTCATCAACTCTGACCAGCTTCCCAGTCCCTGCTAAAGCAAAGTATCCCCACAACACAGTGTCAGATTTTGGTGCCTGGGTTCCACTAATGAAGTGGATTCTTGGGTCCCACTAGTGGAGTTAATTGTCAGGGCCCACCCTACAGCTACTGTATATTACTTTTCATTTTGAACATGACTCTTCCACTCTGTCTCTTGCTCATTCTTTTTTCCTTGCCTTTCTTCAATAAAAGCAACCCAAGGGCCCACAGTGGGTTTCACCTACTCCTCTGTAAGCATGTCTGAGCATGCCACAGCATGATGCTGCCACCACCATGCTTCACGGTGTGGATGGTGTACTCATGATGATGATGTGCAGTGTTGGCTTTCCACTAAACATAGCATTTGGCATATATGCCAAAAAGTTTAATTTTGGTCTCATGTGACCACAGCACCTTCTTCCACCTGCTTGCCATGTTCCCAACATAGCCTTTTTCAAACTGCAAATGGGACTTCTTATGACTTACTTTTAAATAGAAAATTCATAGATAAATGGACCAGCTTCACTGGCAATAGATCCAATAAAAAATATATTTATTTATACAAAATCTTTAAAAAGCATGTACATGCTAACAAAAAAAAGAGGATTCCAGAGCGGAAATGCTGCTTCACCCAATGCGTTTCGGAGGTTATACCTCCTTATTCATAGCTACGAGTACAAGTAGCTATGAGTAAGGAGGCATATCCTCTGAAACACATTGGGTGAAGCAGCATTTCCTCTCTGGAATCCTCTTTTTTTTGTTAGCATGTACTTTGCTTTTTAAAGATTTTGTATAAATAAATATATTTTGTATTGGATCTATTGGGAGTGAAGCTGGTCCATTTACTTCTGATTGAATTTCTTGGATTGTGCTTTGGAAGTTGCTTCTTACAGCAATGTGCCTTCTCCCCTCTCCATAAGCTAGCCTCAGGTGAGCAGATCAATTTGTCACTTTGCTTTTAAATAGGGCTTTTATTCTTGCCACTCTTCCATAAAAGCCAGATCTGTGGAGTACACGACTAATAGTTATCCTGTGGAAAGATTCTCCCATCTGAGATGTGAATGTATGTGAGTACTCCAGAGTGACCCTAGGCCTCTTGGCTGCTTCTCTTATTAGTGTTTTCCTTATCTGGGCTGTTAGTTTAGGTGGACGACCATGTCTTCGTAGGTTAGAAGTAAATCATACTCCATTCACTTACAAACGATGGATTGAACAGTGCTCCATGAAATGTTCAGCGACTAATAAAAACACATAGGGTGAACGGGAAAAAATTATTTTTGGGGTTTATTTTTGTGGAAACTTACTCAGTAAGGTAGATATATATAGCTCTCCTCAATAAGGCAGGTATATAGATATATGTCCCTGCAGGCAGGTATATAGATATAGGTCTCCTCAGTAAGGTAAGTATAAAGATATATGTCCCCCTAGGCAGGCAGGTATATAGATATAGGTCCCCTCTCAGGCAGGTATATAGATATAGGTCCCCTCAGTAAGGCAGGTATATAGATATATGTCCCCTCAGGCAGGTAGGTATATAGATATATGTCCCCTCAGTAAAGTAGGTAAATAGATATATGTCCCCTCAGTAAGCCAACTATATATAGCTCCCCTCAGGCAGGTAACCACCATTAAAAATAACAGCAATAATACTTGCCTTTCTTCCTTCCCGGCCAAGCGGCTTTCTCTTCTACCCGACACTGGCGGCATGACATGTCAACATGCCGCCAGCGCCGGGACGCTCCTCCGACAGCTCCTCGGCCGCACAGAGTAATTAGGCTGTGTGGACGATGAGATAACTTCATCGCACCGCTGCCCAATTCTGATACCGGGCATACTAATAGTAGCACTGAAGACCTCCTTCCTCTCAGTCTCCCGGGGATGGCGGCGCTTCAGCATACTATTAGTGGTTGGGTTGTAGGGCCGCTCTGGGTAGGGGCCGTTTCAATGCCCAGGTCTGTATTTTTGTGGATCTGCCCCTGCTGGTCAAGAAATCCAGAGAAAATACAGATATGGTTTAATGGGTTTCATTTAGGGGTTTCTTTGAAAAGCAAAACGACAAACAGCCCACCCCAAAATGCCCCCAATAAGTTCTCACTATAAAATTTCCAGCAAGAGTTTCCACCACAAAAAGTGCCAGGAATAAGTGTCACTTAACGTGCCCCGGCCCTAGGTTCCACCACAAAGTGCCACAATACAGTATCACTATAACGTGCCAGGATAAGTTTCCACCCAAAAGTACCCGCAAACGTGCTCCTATAAATGTGGCCCGCCATAGTGCCACCACAAAAGTGCCAGAATACAATGCTCACTATAAAAAGTGCTGGCCATAGAGGCCCACCCAACATCCCCATACGTGCCCTTAACAGTGCCCGCCATCAGTGCTCATATAACAGTGCCAGCCATACATGCCACAACAGTTTTTAGCAATACATGTCACTTCAGGCCCGCCCCAGAGTATCCACCCACAGGCCGCAATACAGTGCTCACATACATGCCAGCCACAGGTGTCCCATAACAGTGCCCCAATTTTCGTGCTCAAAATAAAAAGTGCCAGGCCCTAGAGTGTCCCCCACAAAAGTGGCAATACAGTCTCACTTAACTGTGCCACCCTAGTGCCCCCAAAATGAACAATCAGTGCTCCCCCTATAAAAGTGCGGCCCTGAGTGTCCACTAAAAAATAGTCCAGAATTTCAGTGCTCACTTAACGTGCCCGCAAGAGTGCCCACCACAACAGTGCCGCAAACATGCTCACAATAACATGCCCGCCAACAGGCCCACTACAAACATGCCAGCAAACGTGCTCACAATAAAAATGCCAGCCACGAGTATCCCCCACAACAGTGCCGCAAAACGTGCTCCTATAAAAGTGCCGGGCCCTAGAGTGTCCCCCACAACAGTGCCACAATACGTGCCACTATAACTGTGCCGCCATAGTGCCCCTCACAACGGCCAGCAATTTCGTCTCATATAAAAGTGCTAGGCCCTAGAGTGTCCCCTCAAAAGGCCCGGGAATACATGCCCTATAAAAGGCTAGTCCTAGGTGTAACTACAACAGTGCCCGCAAAACAGTTCTCCTATACAGTGCCCGGCCATGGTGTCCACCCCAACAGTGCCAGCATACGTGCTCATTAACTGTCCCGCCATAGTGCCCCCCAAACAGTGCCCCGCAATACAGTGCTCACTCAACGTGCCCGCAATACAGTGCCCTACAACATGCCACCCGAGTGTCCCCCAAACGTCCCGCAATACAGTGCTCACTAAACAGTCCAGGCCATAGAGTTTCCACCAAAGGCCGCAATCAGGCTCACTACAACGTGCCAGGAATACAGTCCCTAAACAGTGCAGGCCATAGAGGTCCCTACAAGTGCCACAATACCGTGCTCACTAAAAAAAGTCCCCGCCCAGAGTGTCCACCACAACTGCCGCTTTTACATGCTCACTACAACAGTGCCAGCCACAGAGTGTCCACCACAACAGTGCCAGCAATACAGTGCTCAATATAACAGTGCCAGGCCATAGAGTGTCCACCACAACAGTACCAGCAATACAGTGCTCACTATAAATGTGCCAGCCATAGTGCCCACCACAACAGTGCCAGCAATACAATGCTCACTATAAAAGTGCTAGGCCATAGAGTGACCACAACAACAGTGCCAGCAATACAGTGCTCACTATAAAGTGCCAGTCACAGAGTGCCCACCACTCTGGAAGATTGGAAACAGATGATTTGAAGTGATGAGATGAAAGTCAATAGACCGGACTCTGATGGGGGCAAATGGGTTTGGAAGAATAAAGGGAAAAAGGGGCGAACGAATTGAGAAACTGAAGAAACTGTCAAGTTCGCCGGAGGAAGCCTGATGATATGGTTGTTTCACAGTCAAAGATGTTAGATACTTGACCAGGATCGATGGTGACCTCAATGCTGAGCTATATGAGAGTATCTTACAAGATAAGTTACTTCATATACTCGAGTGGTATGGTTATGAAAAGGACAACATAGGGGGAGATATATGAAAACTGTTTCACTGTTGCCCCTAGCAAACAATCAGCGCCCATTTCTTTTTTTCAGAGCACTATATGAAATAGTAACTTTTATTGGTTGCTATGGGCAACAAAGAAAGTTTTAGACCTAGACTGTTTTCATAGATGTGGCCCAAGGTGTTCCAGCAGGACAACGACCTGAAGCGGACATCAGGGTTGGAGAAGGAATGGTTCAGTGACAATGAAGTAGAGTTGTTGTATTGGCCTCCAGAGTCCCCAGACCTCAACCCAATCCAATACTTGTGGGTTGAGTTGAAGAAAAAGCTGTATCCATACCCAAATCCTGTCTGCACCAACATTGGGAACGTGTAGAAGAGACTGGGATCAGATTTTGGTCAAGACATGTTTGAATTTGATCCCGAGCCCAGAAGAGTTCAGGAATTGCTGAAAGCCAAAGGTGAATTTACCAAATACTAACAAAATAATAAAAATTAACATTTTGATCTTTAGGAGCAAAACGGTAACAATGCAGTTACAGGAAAGAATCTGGAGAACTAAGCAGATGCTAAATACTTGCAAGTCACATTTATGTATACGATAGCTAAGATGATTGTCTATAAAATGGAGTCTCATGTACAAAGCTGTAGTGGATGGTGAGATACAGAGCTTGAGGGCCACGTGTATGAACACCGTCTAGGTCTAAAACTCACTTTGTTGCTCACAGCAACCAATTAGGGTGCCCCTTTCATTTCACATAGTGCTCAGGAAAATAAGAGGGGCGCTCTGATTGGTTGCTATGGGCAACAAAGTGAGTTTTAGACCTAGACGGTGTTCATACACGTGGCCCTGAAAGTCACAAGTTCAGAAGATTGTTTCCATTTTGCTTGTCAGTGTCTGTTCTACCTAAATAGCTTGATTATTGTATCATATGGTGATAAAAAGCCTGATCTTACCAATTTACTACAGTAAAGTTATCACTTAAACATGCGCCGTGTATGAGGGAGTCCGAGTCAGGATTCAGAGGTTTGGGAAATTGAGGAGTCAGGGCTTTGGTTTAACGACGCCACTGCCCTGAGCAATACAGTGCTCACTCTAAGGCCTCGTTCACACGGCTTATTTGAGCGCAGATTGGCGCCATACTGCGCGCCGGATTTGCGCTGCAGTACGGCGCCAATCCGTATGAATAATTACGGTAATACACTGCTCTCATAGGAACAGGGGGGATTCCGTCGCCCCTCCCCGCTCGGCCGATCCGCCGCGGGGGGAAAAAGTGACATGGCACATTTATTTACGGCATGTACACGCCATAGATAATGCATTGTCTATGGGGCCGGGGAGCGGCGCCCCCGCCACACTCCGTGCCCGCCCCCGTCCCGCCCCTTATTCACGCCGGATTTGCGAGCGAAATCCGGCTCACAAATCCGACGTGAAAAAGCCGTGTGAACACGGCCTAAGGCTCTGTCTACACTGCACAGAAAAACATCCGTTTTTTCAGCGTTTTTCGTTTTCTAAAAACGCTGGAAAAACGACTGCAAGCAGCTCCTGTAGATTTCTAATGTAAAACCCTCCTGCTGTCTACACTGAGCTTCTTTTTTCTGCTTGTTTTTTAACTGGTCGTCTTTTGTAACATGCTCTAAAAAACGCCAGAGCAGGGCAGAAAATTTACTACAGGAGTCTATGTAAAGCGCTGGACGGCATTTTTTGCTGCGATTTTTCAGTGAAAACCCTCCCATATTTATTTATGCATTTTTGCCGCTAAAATCCTTTTCTTAACTTTATTAGCGCCAAAATATGTTAAGAAAAGTATTTTAGTGGCAAAATCTGTAAAAAAAATCTGTAAAAAACGTATTTTTTTTTAATATTTAAAGATTTATTGGATTTTCAAAATATAACAAAGCAATACTTCATAGTAAACAGAACAAGTTGCTACCAATATGAAAAGAGCCAAAGTCAAACACAAGGTTTACATGAAAAAACTGCAAGCAACAAACTTGTGTGATCGAGGAAATGCTGGACCCCTCATTGTACGTGTCTTTTACTTAAAAAAAAAAAAAAAAAAAAGGGTCTCCTGTGGTCCACAACAGGTGGATGCTTACGCATATGCATATGAACACTATTGACCGGAGGAATGGATGTTGTTCCTGAAGGGCGTGAAAGAAGGCCATTGGGACCCCCTTTTGGCTTTTAGAAACAGAAAGGGGAAGGGAGAAAATGAAAAGGAGCGGGGGAGCGAGGAAAAGAAAGGGGGAAAGAAAAAGGGGAGAAAAAAAAATAAAATAAAATAAAGGTCTCTCAGTCCCGATCCCACCCACCGGCGACACTGCCCCTCCGACCATGCCTGCTCCAAAAAAAATATTTTTGACGTCAGAGGCGAGATAACTTTATTAGCGCCGACATCTGTAAAGAAAAGTATTTTAGTGCCAAAATCGGTAAAAAAAACGGATTCTTCCGCCAAAATCCGTAAAAAACCTTATTTTTAGCGTCAGAGGCGAGATAACTTTATTAGAGTCAAAATCCGTAAAAATACGGATTTTAGCACCAGAATCCGTAAAAAAAATGGACTATAGGGCCAAAATCCATAAAAACGTATTTTTGGTGACAAACGCAAGATAATTTTATTGGCAGCAAAATCAGTAAAAATATGGATATTAGCACCAAAATTCGTAAAAAAATGGACTTTAGGGCCAAAATCCTTAAAAAAAGTATTTTTGGCGACAAAAGTGAGATAGCTTTATTAGCGCCAAAATCCGTAAAAATGCAGATCTTTGCACCAAAATCTGTTAAAAAATGGACTTTACGGCAAAAATCCATTAAAAAAAAAACTTATTTTTGCCGACAAACGCGAGATAACTTTAGTAGCAGCAAAATTCATAAAAATGCAGATCTTAGCACCAAAATCTGCTAAAAAATGGATTTTAGTTTCCAAAATCCATAAAAAAACGTTATTTTTTGGCGACAAACTCAAGATAACTTTATTAGTGCTAAACAACTACAAGATGAGGTGCTTTATTTACCCTTTTGTGGGGCGGAGTTACATCCAATGGCTTCATTTATGCATACATTAAAAAACAGGCTTGAAGACAAGCAAAAAACGTGTGTAACGAACGCGCCAAAAAATGCAAATCGCGGCAAAAAACTGCCGTTTTTTCAGCTGCTTTTGACAGGAGGGGACAGAAAACTCAGTTTCATGAACGTTTTTAGTAATTCGTTTTCAGGTCGTTTTTTTGTCCACTGCAGTGTAGACATAGCCTAAGGCTATGTTCACACGGGTTAACTGTGGGGCGTAATTACGACCCGCAGTTACGCCGTGTGGCCGGGGGCGGGAGCCCGGCACCTCGCCGGCCCATAGAGAATCACTGCTAGCGGCGCGTATACGCCGTTAGAAAGTGACATGTGAATTATCTCCCCCCTCGGCGTATTCGCCAAGCAGGGTGAGGAGACGTAATCCATAGTTCTCTATGAGAACTGTGCATTACCGTAGTTACTGGGACGGATTCAGCCCGTAATTGCGCACTCCGGCGCGTAATTACGGACTGAATTACGTCCTAGAATAAGCCGTGTGAACATAGCCTAACAGTGCCAGCCATAACAATTCCAGCAATACAGTGCCTGCTATAACAGTGCCAGCTACACAGTGCTCACTATAACAGTGCCAGCCATACTGTACCATCCGCACAATGTTCACTACAAGGCCTCGTTCACATGGCTTATTCAAGCCGTAATTGCGGGACGGATTTCACCCGCAATTACGGCTTGAGTAAGGGGCGGGGGCACTGCCCGCCGGCTTCATAGACATGCATTATCCACGGCACGCATCCCCCCGGGATAATGTGCATGTCACTGTCTCCCCGCCCCGGCGGATTCGCCGAGCGGGGGAGGAGAGACGGAATCCATAGTTCTCTATGAGAACTGTGGATTACCGTAATGCCTGGGACGGATTTCAGCCGTATTGCAGCGCAGTACGACGCGAAATTCGGCTGAAATCCGTGCCCAAAATAAGCCGTGTGAACGGCCCTTAAGGCCGTGTTCACACGGCTTATTCCCGACGGATTTGTGCGCCGTATTGAGCTCACAAATCCGTCATGAATAAGGGGCGGGGCCGGAGCGCGGCGGGGGCGCCGTTCCCGGCCCCATAGACAATGCATTGTTTATGGCGCCTACGCGCCGTAAATAATATGCATGTCACTTTCTCCCCCCGCAGCGGATTCGCCGAGCGGGGAGGAGCGACGGAATCCACTGTTCTCTATGAGAGCAGTGGATTACCGTAATGACAGGGACGGATTGGCGCCGTATTGCAGCGCAAAACCGGCGCGGAGTACGGCGCCAATCCGTGCCCGAATAAGCCGTGTGAACGAGGCCTAACAGTGCTTGCCATAGAATGGCCCCATAACAGTACCAGCCACACTATGCCCCTCATAGCAGTTCCTACCATAACAATTCCAGCCATATAGTGCCAATTACAACAGTGCCTACCATAACAATGCCAGCCATTCAGTGCCAATTACAACAGTGCCTACCATAACAATGCCAGCCCATATTTGTGCCAATTACAACAGTGCCTACCATAACAATTCCAGCCATATAGTGCCAATTACAACAGTGCCTACCATAACAATGCCAGCCATATAGTGCCAATTACAACAGTGCCTACCATAACAATGCCAGCCATATAGTGCCAATTACAACAGTGCCTACCATAACAATTCCAGCCATATAGTGCCAATTACAACAGTGCCTACCATAACAATGCCAGCCATTCAGTGCCAATTACAACAGTGCCTACCATAACAATGCCAGCCATATAGTGCCAATTACAACAGTGCCTACCATAACAATTCCAGCCATATAGTGCCAATTACAACAGTGCCTACCATAACAATGCCAGCCATATAGTGCCAATTACAACAGTGCCTACTATAACAATTCCAGCCATTTAGTGCCAATTACAACAGTGCCTACCATAACAATGGCAGCCATATAGTGCCAATTACAACAGTGCCTACCATAACAATGCCAGCCATATGGTGCCAATTACAACAGTTCCAGCCATAACAGTGCCAGCCATAACAATGCCAGCCATATAGTGCCAATTACAACAGTGCCAGCCATAACAATGCCAGCTGATAAAAGATGAACAGTACTTTCTTTAGAAAGAGGCCAGAGACATGTTCTTGCCCGGGTCTCCTGCGATATACCCTACTGCGCAGCCGCGGCATCACACTGCATTCTCTGACACGACCAGCAGGTGGCAGACTGGGATCAAACAACAGATATAAGAGCAGATACTCGTTGCCCGAATGTAAGATGGCAAAACAGGAGCGGCGGTTACGTCACGGGGCGCGCTAGACTCTAAACATCTCTATGATTCTGCCGGAAGCAGGAAGTGAAGCTTGGAAAACGTGCCAGAGAGGTGGACGTGAGTAGTAGGTATACATGTGCCGTCTGCTTGTACGGGCTGTGCCTGCGGTGCTCCTCTACGGTGACTGTTTCTATAGAAACCTCAAGGGTTTTGGAATGTGAGGCTCTCCCTCCATTTGTACACATTATGGGCTGGTAACCTTCCTACACAGGAAGTCTTCAGCGGCTCTTCAGTCTGTGACGTGGTCTAATAGATCTGGTAGATTTGGGGTGTCAGTATGGCCAGGACTGCTCTCTGAAGTAATAGTGGCCGATCGTGTTCCTTTCATATTCAATACAATGCAGAATTCTGCTCCAGGTAGTGGTGCAGGCAGTGATGCCCAGAATGTGGAAGGTTTGAAGGTTTCAGTGTTTGTCCTAATGTAGGACTGGACTGAGCAGTCGCTGTTCTAATGCCCTGCACTACCTGACTGTGGTATATTATGGGCCTGTCATATCTGTTGTTTGTCCTCCAGCTGTCATGGCAATTACTGTGGGGGGCTAGAGAGTACAGAAGGGGCCCCCGCTCTGCAGGATGCCATGGTTGCTGAGGTCGGCGGTATCTGATTAAAGCAGGACCCTGGATTCCCTGATCATGTATCAGAAGCCACATGGTTGAGACCTCTGTGGTAGAGCAATGGGAAGAGTCCAGGGTAAACTCCTTTGGCTTTGCATTTGGTGCCTCATGTATGAAAACTAAGTGTAAGACTCTTTGTTGTCCACAGCAACCAATCAGAGCTCCCCTTTCATTTCATGTTGTGCTATGAAAACAAGAAAGGGGAGCTCTGGTTGCAATGGACAACAAAGGCAGTCTTACACCTAGACAGTTTTCATGTCCGCCTTGGTGACAGTTGAGGTGTACATAGCTTTATACCTGGCTCTAATCTGTGTTCAAGGTGCTGTTCAAAGTCTCCATCACCGAATCCGTCACAAACTATGAACAAACAGTGCAGCATGCTGGGCTATCTATTCCACTAAAATGACAGGAGCCTAGCGGACTTCATTGTAGTCAGTCATGTAGCCTCTGCAGTAGAGGCTCCAAACAGAACCTCCAACTCCTGCCGTTCTGCCCAATGTTGTGAACAATTTCATATATGGCAAGTTTAAAAACCAGTTAATGATGCTGTGAATAATCGCTTAAAGGGGTTTTGCCATACCCAAAATGGGTATTTAATTACTTTTCTAAATATATGTGATTACAAAAAGTGAAGCCTCTGAGAGCTACAGCATTGCTCAGTCCCCCTTAGTTTCCTGAAAGTTTACATTAGACATGACCAGGACACTGAAAGTAGCTCATCTGGCCGCGCTTGCGTGTTTGCACTTCTTATTTGATGACGGGGACCGTGAAGGAGCTTGCAACGGGCTGGGGAGAAAGGGCAGTGTATGAGGCTCTCTGCTGTATAGAGAATCCACTGATTGTAATGTAATTATTTGAGTAAACTTTGCAGACGCTTCCTGCTCACCCCCCCTCCCTCTCATCCCTGCAGCCAGTTCATGACTCTGCATGCTTTATCTTCTCTCCTGAGCAGATAAGAGGTAAAGAACTCACTTTGTGGCAAAACCCCATTAACCAACTTAGGATGTAAATGCTGTCATGGTAAAGATCTTGTCCCTGGCTCTGATCCCTGCTGTTTGACCCTTTTAACGCTATAGTGCACCCTTCCTCACTCTGATCACCTCCCCCTCCACACACATGCGACAAGATCGCAGGGGTGCTGAGCAGTTACCATAGCAGCTGGAAGCCTAGTGAAAACTTCAGAAGCTGCCAGGTTCCAGCTTCTGTTACTTCCTGCCTCAGGCAGGAAATTATATGAGCCTCATCTTGGTGCACCCTTCTGTATTATCTGTATAATGCAGATGGGTGTACAAAGTTCGACACCATAGTGATCAAGTACACTCGGAGACTTTAACAAGTAGAAATGGGCTGATGCGGCGAATAAAAAGGTTTTAATGTAAAATAAAAATTCTTAAAAGTTCAAAACACCCTCCTTTTGCCATTTTGAAAATAAGTTACACATAATGTGTTTTGCCTTGTCCATAAAAGTCCAGTCTATTAAAATATAAGCTTTTTTGCCGTACACTGAACACTGTAGAAGAAAAAAATTCCAATTGCCCAAATTGCATTTTTTTTTATATCATGTCATTTTACCATCCCCTCAAAAATGGCATAAAAAGTGACCCAAAGATCTCCTATCATATCTCAATGTGATACCAATAAAAACTACACTTTAGCCCACATAAAATAAGCCCTCACTCAGGTCCATGGGTGGAAAAATGGCACTGCAACAAAAAGTTAAAAAAACAGGGAATGTTTTATTGTCTTAAAAGTGCTAAAACACAATGAAAATCCTACATAATTGCTGTCGCCAAAATCCTACCAACTGGCAGAACACAGTAACGCCTACTTTTCCGAATGAGTGAACGCCCTAAAAATAACCCCCCGCCATGCAAGTACTTATTTCCACATTTCGCCCCCAATTTTTTTCTAAGTGGGGTTTCCCAGTACATTTTGGTTCTGTACAATGGCAAATATTAAAAAGCAATACATATTGTCCATACATAAAACAAACACTCTTATGTCAAGTAGAAGGTTAACTTACCACAAAAGTTGATGTCCTTTTGGAAGTCGAGAGGTTAAAAATATAGTTAAGCCAGATTCAAGTCTGCATTTCTCTTTCTGTTTTGGAATCATAAATTGAAAAACAGTCGTCCATTGATTTCTGTAGGTTTTATTAAGCGTTCAGTTTGGCGCCAGAAATGGATGGAAAGAACCCTTCCACTATTTTTTTTTTTCTTCTTTTTTTTTTTTTTTCATTGAAGGTAATGGAATATAGATACAAAAAGACCTGTATCTGTTTTTCCAACTGTCAAATGAATGTGCTTATTTATCTTGTGCATTTCAGAAATAAAAAGTATGTGTTTTTAACAGAAAAAAATTGATGCAAATAGAAACAAAAGTGCCTATGATAATAATGCCAATACAAGGACAAAAAATATAATAAGGCTTACATCCATAAGATAAATGGTAAGTGCAGGTCCGTTGAATCCTAAGATGCATGGGAGATAGCGCCACTCCGGCTGTTAGATGTAAACACGCCGTTTTATATTTTTTTTTTGTCCTTGTATTGGCATTATTATCATAGGCACTTTTGTGTATTTTTGCTCCCTGATGAACCCATGCTATTTGGTGGGGGGAAAAAGCATCGGAAATTTGTGTTGTATTGTTTAGTTTAGTGTGACGGGAGTTCATGTCCTTCTGTGTGTCTTATAGTAGTTGTGTAGTTATTGTTATAGGGTATCACTTATTGCACTGATTTACTTTGCATTCTGCATGTGTTGGTTATATAGCGTCTTGTTAGTAGTGTAGGGTGTTCCAGTGTGGGGTCGCCCTTTTTAGGGCGGGTGCTCCACGTTCATTAGCGTTATTTAATCAGGTATGTTTTAGTACACTTTATAGGTTTGTGTTTTTAATTGCATTAATTAAAGTTAATTTTTAGTATATTTTTTTCCTACCTGGTCCTTAAGGTATTGTTGTTACTCTCAGTAGTTTTGTAATTAAAAAAAATATATATATATCAAATAGAAGGGTAACTGGGTATTATGCCCCTACCTGATGCAGGGTGATCACCCCTAAAGGAAGAGTAAACAATACAGAATAAACCACCTTCATTTTTTTTATTGTCTACTGAATGTCCAAAATCTGTAACTTCTTCAGGTGTATTCCCACTATAGACTTTAAAGTCAATAAAAGGGCAATTACCCTGCATCACTGATTCACTTTCTTAGTCTGTGAGTTTTTGGTTACTCTATTGCCAGGTTGTTTGGTGCCATGGGACTTGGCCCCTACTACTGAGTAAGGCTCCAGGTGTATGTTGGTACAGAAAATATCCTAGCATATTTCATACAAATCCCCACTGTAGTTGTGTGGCACAGATTTCTCTGCATATGGCAGCCTACAGGGCGGAAAACACCACCTATTCCGTGCATAATGTGGTTCTGTTCCAGCCATTTTGAACACAAAGGCAAATGCATATGTCAAGGCTTTTAAGAGGTGTTCCATGGTTTGGTAGGTGAGGGTCCTAGGATCTAGGGAACGGCCCTCAGTAATGTCAGCTCAGAACGTAGAGCCGGGTGCATGACTCGCCATTCTGTTCTATGGGAGTTCAGAGTACAGGTGAGCAGTGTGTAAGTAAAGTTATATATTCTGTACGACTTCCACAGCAAGCAGGATGTAGGTTAGCTGCAATGAATGGGCCTCGCCTGCATCCAGATCCACGGCGAAAGCTGCCAAGTAAAAGACCCACGCAGATTTCTGCCATAGATGCGCCATGTGCACATCTCTTATGAACTAATAAAAGGTCACTCCGCAGGAATTGTAACCAAGAGGTTGGAGAGCACCGATACAGGGCTGGTTTTGTGAATATAGGATTGATTTGCACCATTTATGTAATTTTGTGAGGAATTGCATGTTTCAGGCTCGCTTGCTGCCTTGACATCAGACAGGTAAATATTCAGAAAATGTTGTCATTTGTTTTTCAGAGAGAACCTGCTTTGAGTAACAATGGCTACCTACACCTGTATTACATGCCGTGTAGCCTTTGCTGATCCTGAGATTCAGAGAGCTCATTACAAGACCGACTGGCACAGATATAACCTGAAGAGGAAGGTGGCCGACATGCCCCCAGTGACGGCAGAGAATTTCCAAGAACGTGTGCTGGCCCAGAGAGCTGTGGTAGAGGAGCAAAGCAAAGAAACCGCCACCTACTGTACTGCTTGTAGCAAGAGGTTCTCCACCTACAATGCTTATGAAAACCACCTGAAATCCAGAAAGCACCTGGACTAGGAAGAATGGCACTGAATCCAAACAATTAGCGCTAAGAAGGTGGAGAGGATGAATGAGAAGAATCTGGAGAAGGGCATTCGGGCAGAGAATGTAGACAAAGACGCCATGAATGCAGCCATTCAGCAGGCCGTCAAGGCACAGCCATCCTCCTCTCCCAAAAAGAAAGCCAGCACAAGTCAAGAAATGGGTGCAGCTGTTCCTGGCCGACAAGAACAGGCCAGGCCTGATAAGCCCCCCAGACTTCAGTGGTATGAACAGCAAGCCAAGAAGCTGGCCGCTCTGGACGATGCTGAGGAGTCTGTGGAAGAGGAAGAAGGTAATAACCGGTGCATGCAGAATTTACACTCTTCAGCACTGTCCTCTGCAGAGAGGAACGCAGCTACAAACATGGCTTCCATGGGCACAACTAGAGCTGTAGCATAGAGCAGAGGCATAACTTAAATCTCCTTGTGCCAGTTATAATACTTTAGTCTTATGTAGTAGAGGGCACCTAAACAGGTGCAATGCTATCTCGCACCTCCATATAGCCATAAGTCTTTGGCCTAAAGGTTGATGGGGCTACTCAGGGGCACAAACTTTGTGCGTTTTTGAAAGGAATAACTAGTTGGTGGCTTCTGTTACTTAGCACTATTTTTTGGGCTATTTGATATACTTCTCTATATTCCTACCTTTATTGTTCTGCTGTTTGTCTCCTGTCCTTCAGTGGTTGGGGCCCATCTTATTCTGCTATGGGCTCTATTGAATTCTAGTTATGCCCTTGCCCGATTTGTTTATTCCATGGGCACATGATTGATTCTGTTGGAAATAATCAAATCCTTCATTTCCTCTCTGGTGGTGCATAGGGAATAGAAAACTTGCTACTGGGCTTCATGTGATCAGCTTATCACTGCAGACCCTTCTAATGAAGAGATTGTCCAAAGCAGACAACTGCTTTAGTGACTAGGTCTGCTTAGGTTTTTCAATTTTTTTTGCTTCTCCGCCTTAAAATTACAGCTTTATTTTCGCTGACGTGGCTGTTGGGGCTTTGTTTTACATCGAAGAAATTATCATTTTTGGTGTTGCCATGTGTAAATTACTGGTTTATTTTGTATTGATTTCTTTTTTTGCTGTGTGATTTGTCATGTTTTGCTTGTTGTACTATTCACACTAACCTGTTAAATGAATTCTTCAGGTTATTACAATTTGGTAATTACCTATTAGGTGTAGTTTTATTTTTCTGTAGCCTTTTTGATTCCAAATAATTGTTTTGTTTGTAGTTTTATGGTATGTTCACATGATGTACTGCGGCGTGTACAGTATGCGCCGCAGTACATCATGTGTCTCAGGAGCTCGCACTGATCAGTGTGTACTGCCGCGGCATGTGGGGGCCACCAGCCCCATAGACTTTCAAGTGGCGTGACTTATCTCCTGCGCCGTTACATTTACAATCGGGAAATGTCTGGTCCGAGCGGGAGAGGAGGCGCAATCCATAGTTCTCTAGGAGAGCTATGGATTACTGTAATTTCAGCGCAAATACGCAGCGGAATGTGCACCGAAATTACGCCGTGTGAACATACCCTTATGCAGGCTTTTTTATTATCTATATGTAATTCCCATGGAGGGATTTCTGTTTAACATTGTTATTCCATACTATGATACAAGCTGCTGTTATTAAAACACTGAAGTGTTCCCTAACTGCAGGCTTTCTGAACCAGCGGTCCATCTGATTTAAAGAGGGAACCCCCTTTTGATTAAACAGTGGTTACTTTTGACCATGACAATCAAAAGGCTATAACGCCAAAGGTTAAATTCCTCCGAACCTGGATGTTGGAGAAGGAGCTCAGTTGTCGTTAGTTACAGGGCTGTGGAGTTGAAATAACATGGACCGACTCAATGTAGTATGTGCCGACTTTTTTTATCTCTTTATTTTTTTCCCCTCTCATAGGAATTTGGGAGAATTCTAAGTGTCCTATAAATGTCTGTTCTATTCTTGGTCTAAGGATCTAGGCTTTTAGTTGAGATTAATGTGTGCTACACTTTCTGTACATGCTCCGTAGTGAATCTCCTTCCTTACAGAAAGAGGAAAAAAAGGCATGGGAAGGAATTGCACGGCCTCCTCTCCGTACAACAGGGCTGTGGATTCCGAGTCCATTTCGATGGAATCGGAATCAGGGCAATTGATGAGTCAGCCCTGGTTAGGTAGCCAAGCACATACTACATGGCGGCCTAATAAGCCATAGTTCATAATTGGAAATGTTTTGCTTAAAGGGAGAAACTAAGTGCAGTATATGCATTTTCCTTTTTGTAGGTTGGGAAGACATGGATTCAGCTGAAGATGAAGACAGTGATGAAGAGATGGAAGATGATATTGGAGCTGATGAAGCCGGTTCTGCATCAGCCGCTGAGGGCACCGCTCCTCCTGTTGGAGCTATACCTATCACAGACTGCTTGTTCTGCCTACATCATTCCCGCTCTTTAGTGAAGAATGTCGCCCATATGACCAAAGTCCATAGTTTCTTTATTCCTGACATTGAATACCTCATGAATCTTGAGGGTCTCATTCTCTACTTGGGTAGGTGGATGTGTTGAATAAGTTGTTTAATTACACAGCACTTAGTAGACCTTTTAACGTCAAATATATATAAATGGCGCCATAGTTAAAGGTATTCTAGTATACAAAACTTGAATGCCTATTGAAAGTATGCTGTACAAAGTAAAAATCTTCAATATATAGTAACAAAATATTTTCTGTATTTTCCTACTGTGAGCTTGCATAGCTCTGGGATCACCGCAAAAGTCCTTCAGGCATTGAGACAGAGGCAGTAGTTAGGTGCAAACGGTTCCTTGGTCCGTACGTTATGTGCGGAAAAAAAAAAGTATTTTGAAAACAGATGCACAGCCAAAACCCAAAAAAAAAAAAACTCCTGCTCGGGAGCACTTAAACAGGGTTTTGTTCCCTCGCTTAAACCTTGTGCAATGGGAAGCGAACGGCTTCCCAAGTTTAAACCCCTTCAGCCCAAAGGTAGATGGAGTTTCAGCCGATCCCATTACTTACCTGCGCCCTTTAAAAATTTGGCTAAGGGGGAAACCCGGGCATGGAACATAGGGTAAGCACCCCCCTGCTCTATGCTTACCCCAAAATTGAAAGGGCCCGATTTTGGATGGCGGAACCCATACTAACAACAGCGTAACGTTTCCCAAAACATCTGTATGTTGATGAAAATTTAAATGTTGGCCTTTCACTCCATCAAGGCTCCTTATTGGTGGATTTGTTTGACCCTTTCCAGGCATATGTCCAAAACCCCTGGCTGGGTATACATGCCTTTTGCGCCCCTTCCCCAGTGCTCCCTTAAAAACTCAAAATAACTTGCTAATTACTGGGCCAAAATCTGATGTTTACAGCTTGTTGCTAAGGTATATGACATGCTCAATTCCAGCACTAGGAAGGTGACCTTGTGTCTTAAAGCGCGTAGGTGTGAGGGAAGGGGGGGAGAACAATATGAATGCACAGGAGGGTGGAGACTGCCCTGCACAATGGGGGAGCAAGGGGGAAAAAACCGCCGGGAATAGTTCAGAATCAGATGGGAACTGTCAGCCAAGCCCACTCTTGTTGCTCTGAGGAGGAACATGCAGGCAGCAACAGTGTGACAAAATTGGTCAGTTATACATGTTTTGTATATAAGATCAGTGTTGTACTGTTGCTATGTGTAATGACTTTAAGGCTTTGTTCACATGGCAATAATTTGGTGTGCATTTTGCCCGCAATTACGCCTTGGGAAAAATTTGAATGTCACTTATCTTCCCCCGCTGGTTTTATTGTGCGGCAGGGGAAGAAGTTACCCATAGTTCTCTGAGAACTGTGGATTACCGTAATGACTGGGATGTATTTAGCGCAGTACGGGGCGAGATAAGTCCCATTTTAAGCTGTGTGAACATAGCCTTAATCTTCCTTGTGAGTTTATGCTGGAATACCCCTTTAAGGACTACTGGATGTTTGCGTTATACTGCGTTTTGTCTTGTATGTGACTATAAACCGGACTTAAAATGGCTGGGACATATGTCCTTTGGTTTGATGAAGATGGCCCCCCTTTTTTAAACCTTTGTTCTCCCCGGCGCCCCGGGGCTAAAGGGGTTATTTGTAGCTAGATGTGAACATACTTGTTGACCTCCTTTTTACCTGCTCGTTTTCCGCTCATACAGGTGAGAGGTTGGCGTTGGGAAGATATGTCTGTGGTGTAATGAGAGAGGAAAATCCTTCTACACCACTGAATCTGTGCAAGCTCCTTGTTTCAAGAGATGCAAGCTCTTCACTGATGGCGATGCTGCTCTGGAATTTGCAGATTTTTATGATTTCAGGTATGACTGACCTTTATTTTTGTTTTGTTGTTTTTTTTCGTTCTCTCCCAATTCTTTACATAAAAGCTGAACATCTTAGTCCTTTATGAAATCTAATTGTGAAGCACTCGTGAATGTGGTGGAACTGTTTAAAGACTATTATTAATTAGGGCTAATTTTACGAAGCCCCTTCTTAAATTTAAAAAATGTTGAAAGGTTATGGGGTTGCTGGTCATTTTTATTTTTTTAAACTTTGCGTCATTATATTAGCTGTCATATGAGAAGAAGTTTGTTGTAATGACAGTGATCATTTCATTCTAGTACCTTGCCTGTTATGACTTGCTAAAAGCTATTTATCATTACATGGCAGCTATTCTGATGAATGGGCACTCATATATTGATTTATTGGAATAGCTAGAACAGCTTTCTGGCTGATATGACTCTCTTTCTGATGTCCATATGCCCTAAGCAGGTGTATGAACATGGTTTGTTTTCATAAGCCAACTTCTTCATACAAATTATACTCTAAATGCTTCTTTTCTATGGGAGTTTTAAATAGTAATTTAATAATATGCTTTAGGTGCCAAACAAAGTAAAAAAAAAAAAAAAAACTATACTCCACCTTCCTCCACTGCTCGGTTTCAGCACTGCGTCTCTCCGGTCTTCTTTCTACCTTCCGTTCTCTTTCAAATGGGATGTCACTGCTGCAGCGGTCACGTGCCTCTGCTTATGTCGCCATTCAGAGCTGTTTACTGCCAAATAATGATGTAAGGGAGTGGCACAGGATCAATGGAGGAGAGAAGGAAGACTAGGGTTTTGTTTTTTTTTGTATCAGAAGCCTACAATTTTATTTTTATTTGAAACAGACAGCCCCATTTAATTGCACAACCCCGTTGTCACCATGTAGACCTGGCTACATCTTGCTTGGAGACCTAAAATGATAGACAAGCAGGTGGCCAAGAGTAAACAAGACGATACGATACAGTGTGGTGAAACATAGTATAGTGCATAGTAATATAGTCTAAGCTAAGCCAGAATAGGGTAAAGCGGTAAATCCCCCGGAGACTCCCCAGCAAGCACCAGAGAATCATTTATTCGCAGCAGGGCTGCGGGCTAAGGTAGGTAAGCCTGGTGTTTCTCCCGATAAGCCCACAAAGAACAGCACTGCTCCACCATGCACTCGTCCTGTTTTGACAATGAGGGCATTTCCTCAGACCTTGTTCCTGCATAGTTACCAGGTAAACCAATGTGTATAAAAAGAACAAGGAGAAAGAACACAACTAGAAAACGGCTCGGCTTGGGGGTGTTGTCACGTCTTACGGGTCTTTCTGCATCATACTACACAAAGAGCTAGACTAGCAGACCTTCCTTCAAGTACAGGTGAGGTATCGATCCGAGGCACAGAAGGAGATCCAGTCCTCCCAGACAGAAAGGTATTTGCTATAGTTAGATGGTGAATCTGATCTGAACTCATCCAACCTCTGTAGCATGTGGATCTCCTTAAACCAATCTGTAATGGTTGGGCAGGTAGTTGAGAGCCAGAGTCTGGGGATAACCATTTTTGCCGCTTGAAGCAGGATAGTGAGAAGGTGGGCATTCCCAATGGCAGTGGGGAGTGGAATGACGAATAAAAGAACCGTGGAGGGGTTGTTCCATATCTTTATCCCGTTATTCTATGGATGATATCTACCACCCGACCCCAGAAGGGTTGCAGAGCGGGACAGCTCCACCAGATGTGGGTCATAGTCCCTCTCCCGGACCTACATTGCCAACATGTGTCAGGGGAATCGGGATATAAAACTCAAAAGGGTGGGAACACGGTACTATCTGGTGAGGATTTTGTAGTTTAGGTCATGGGCCTTGGACGAGACAGAGGACTTATGTGTCAGCTTAAACGCTTTCTGCCAATCTTCCATTGAAAGAGATGTTCAGCTCTGCTGAAAGGGCAGCTTGTCTGTGGACTGAGAGCTAAGCAATAGTTTATAGAGGCCAGAGAGGTCACGCCGTTCTGTGTATCTGCCGAGGCACCACAGTTCAAAAGTGTTGGGGGGGGGTCTATGCAAATCCAGAGTCTGTTTCCACTTGGTGCATAGACTCCTTAACTGATGATAATGGAACCTCGCAAAGGGTGTAGTTGCATCTCCCACCAGCTCCTCGTACCCCTTCAGAGAGTCCGAGGTAATAATAATAATCTTTATTTATATAGCGCCAACATATTCCGCAGCACTTTACAATATAGAGGGAATAAGCACAGACAAACCAGACGTTACATTATGAAAAAGCTACTGACAAATGAGACACAAGGTGTGAGGGCCCTGCTCGCAAGAGCTTACAATCTATTAGGGTGTATGGGTGAAACAAAGGCTGACAAGTGCTTGGTTTACAATGGACCAGCCATGTTACATAAATATGGGGTAGTATACATAAAATGTGGATGAACCTGCCATCCCAACCATTACATCTATATACAGATAAGTGCCTGTGGGTGCCAAAGTGCAGGAAGTGACGAATCTGTGGACAGAATTTGGGGGTTGAAAATTAGGGATTTTGATAGGCTTGTCTAAGAAGATGAGTTTTCAGAGCGCACTTAAAACTGTTAGGGTTGTGAGTGTACCTGATCACATGGGGTAACATTTTTCCGGGAGACTGGTGCAATACGTGCAAATCTTGGAGACGGAAATGGGAGGTTCGGATGAGTGAGGTGTGTTGTCTTAGATCAGTTAGCGAGCGGGTAGGGTGGTAGACAGAGATAATGGAAAAGATGTATGGGGGGTGCAGCACTGTGGAGAGCCTTGTGTGAGAGTGATGAGTTTGTTGTATTCTGTACTGAATAGGCAGCCAGTGCAGAGACTGACACAGGGTAGAGGCATCAGTATAGCGGCTGGAAAGAAAGACAAGCCTGGCTGCTGCATTCAGGACGATTGGAGAGGGGAGAGTTTACACGGAGAGAAAGACCCAAAGTAGGGAGTTACAGTATTCAAGAGAGAATGAATAAGAGCAACAATGAGAGTTTGAGTTGTTTCCACAGTGAGAAATGGTTTGGATTTGGAGATTGTTTTTGAGGTGCAGGTGACAAGAGCGGGCAAGGATTTGATATAGGGGGTGAAGGTCAGATCAGAGTCTAGTATAACCCCCAGACAGCGGGCCTGCTGCCTAGGAGTTATGGTGGTGCACACACTGAGAGAGAAATAAGCGGGGTTTGAGGTCGGTTAGTAAGTGGATGACTAAAGTTCGTTTTAGTGAGGTTAGTTGGAGATAGAGAGGAGGACATGATGTCAGAGACACGACAGACGTCACTGGTGTTTTGAGCCGGGAGATTAAAGTCTGGGAGGATGGGTAAGTTGTGTCATCAGCGTAGAGAGGGTACTGGGAGCCAAATCTGCTGATGGTTTGTCCCAAAGGGGGGTGTGTAGAGTGAAAGAGGAGAGGACCAAGAACGGGTCCCTGAGGAACCCCGACAGCAAGAGGGGAGGAGAGGAGGTAGAACCGGAAAATGAGACACTGAAGGAGCGTTCAGAAGGTAGGAAGAGAACCAAGAGAGAGCGGTGTCCTGCATACCGATGGCGTGGAGCATGCTGAGGAGATGGGTTTGGGGATCCACAGTGTCAAACGCTGCGAGAGATCCAAAGAAGGGCGCAATGAGTAGTTACCCCTGAGATTTTGCTGTCAGGAGATCATTTGAAACTTTAGAAAGAGCAGTTTCCGTGGAGTGTAGGTGCGGAAACCGGATTGCAAAAGGTTCTAGAAGAGTTAGAGAGAGATAGCGGATCAGGCGAGAGTAGACCAAGCATCCCAGGAGTTTGGAGATGAAGGGCAGGTAGAGACTGGGCGGTAGTTGGCGGCGCAAGGGGGGGCCCGAAGGGCTTTTTAAGTAAGGGGGTTATACAAACGGTTTAAAGGAAGATGGGAAGATCCCAGTGGAGGAGAGAGGTTTTCAGATTGTAGGGGAGTGGTGAGAGAGGACGCTGGAGAAATGGGGCTGGGACAAGGTGGGAGGGAATGGGGTCACTAGAGCAAGTGGTGGGGCGAGCAGACGGGATAAGCCTGGACACTTCTGTGTCGGTCAAGGACTGAGAGCCCAAATTTGAGGATGTGCGGGGAGGGACAGGAATGGGTGTTTTTAAATTTGGGAAATTTTGATGTGATGTTTTGCCGGATGCTGTCAATTTTGTCTTTGAAGTGAGTGGCCAGGTCTTCAGCACAGAGGTCAGTGACCGGGGCCTGCTGAGGGGGCATCATGTCCCAAACTATCTGCTTTTTAAATATAAACAATTTGCATTTTACTGAAAGGTTTGTTCTTCCACTTTTGGTTTTCATGTACAATAGGTCCAGTTATCCCGATCATAAAGACGATGAAGATGTAGAAATGACTGAGCAAGAACTTCCACATGACAAAGCTTTTGATTATGATGAAGAAACAATGGAGTTGGTCCTGCCATCAGGTTGGTAATTACAGAAGTAATTACACGTGTTCTATGACTTTATTGACCTCACATCATGTGTTAGTGCTGTAGTTTACATAGATCTACACAAATGAGCTGCGTACCCAGACATCAGCGTACATGTATTCTGTATGGACCTGTATATAAACAGACAGCAGGAGCCTGCAGTCTTCAGAGCACATTTACTAAACTACATTTTCACACAGATTTCATACCAGTTATGGACATAAAGTAAGAAGCAGTCTTCATCTGTTCTCATTTGAGCAACGTAGGGCCCCATAGTGAGGTTTCAGACTACAGTTTAAATCTCCACCGTGAAGGTCATCAGGGGAATTGATCAGCATAAATTTGATTCAGGTCAAATACATATGACACATTTCTATCGGATCAATAAACCATTGAGTTTGTTCACTTAGTCTGAAATTGTGGATGTAGACTAAAATACATGATTATTTATCGGTTTTCTCTGGTATTTTATCACTCTCCTGTTTGACTTCTACTCTCCATAGACAAATATGTGCACTCAAGTAATGTCAGTGTGTTAATCCACTTTTCCAATGAAACGGCTCAACACACCCTTGTGTGGATGGGGTAAACATAGTCTTTCGTTTAGCTATCTAGAAAAAGGATTGGTAGACAAGTAATGTCTCCTAATAAGAAAAACTTTGGTTTAAAGCCTTTCCGACAGCCGGTCATAATTATTTTTGTTCTGTTTTTTTTTTTTTTTTTTTTCCGCGTTCATAGAGACATAACCTTTTTTATTTTTCCATCTTCTTCAGAGACATATGAGGGCTTGTTTTTTCTCGGGACAAGATGTACTTTCTATTGGTTTTCATTCACCGTACCATAGAAAGTACTGGTAAACTAAAAAAAAAAAAAAAAATCTAAGTGGGGTGAAATGTGAAAAAAAAACCTACTAGCACCATGTTTGCGGGAGTTTTGTTTTTACAACGTTCACTTTGGTATAAATTATATATAGCCTCTCTTCTGCAGGTTAATAGAATTCCGGCAATACCAAATATGTAGGGTTTTTATCATGTATTAGTACTTAAAAAAAAAAAAAAAAAAAAAAATGTTTATTAAATTTGGCCTGTAGCGTCATTTTTTGCAACCAATATCTTTTTGTTTTTTCACCTGTGGATCTGTGAGGGAGAATTTTTTGCAGGCTGATGTGAAGATTTTATTGGTATCATTTTTAACGGAGTTAAGTGGTTTACCAGAGCCTGACTTGTCGTTTTGGTGCCAGAAAGTGCCTGATCTATGACCCGCAATAGAACAGGTTAATTGATTCAGGCGCATTCTACGCTAACGTGCATAAAAAAAATTGCCGTCTGTGCGCCAAAATACGTACATGTCGCCCATAGTGTGTGCTCAAATCCTGCCAAATACAGCCAAACTGATTGTCCATCTGTATCATGAAACTCCGACCAATGACCCAAAACATAAAGCCAAAGCAACCCAGGAGTTTATTAAAGCAAAGAAGTGCAATATTCTTGAATGGCCAAGTCAGTCACCTGATCTCAACCCAATTGAGCATACATTTCACCAGTAAACAGGTACAAAAAACAAAATTTGCTAGTGTCCAAATATGTATGGACCCAACTGTAAATATAAGTAGACTTTTATTTATTTATTTTTTTTCTAAAACTGTTTTGGGGTCAGACCTGATTTTCTGGTGTGAAACCCTATAACAACATTCCGCCTTGCATACATCTGCTTGTGTCAGTGGTACACCTAGTGATACCCAAAGAGCCACCAGGTTCTAGAGACTGGTAAATTTAGCTGTAAGCAGGGCAGTTCAGAGACTTGGATATACAGTTGTGCTTAAAAGTTTAGATACCCCAGATGAACTTTTGCTTTCTTGGCTTTTTTTCAGAGAATGAAAACACAAACTTTTTCCACTCATGGTTAGTAGTTGAGTGAAGCCATTTATTGTCAAACTACTGTGTTTTCTCTTTTTACATCATAATGACAACCAAAACCCTGATCAAAAGTTCACATACCCCAGTTAATACCGTGTATTACCCCCCTGACATCAATGACAGCTTGAAGTCTTTTGTGGTAGTTATGGTTGTGGCCAAAAAGTTCGATTTTGGTCTCATCACTCCAAATTACCTTGTTCCAGAAGTTTTGAGGCTTGTCACTGTGCTGTTTTGCATGTTTTAGGTGAGATACTTTGTGATATTTGTGCAGTAATGGCTTCCTTCTGGCGCCTCGACTGTGCAGCCTATTTTTCTTTAAGTGCCTCCTTATTGTGCATCTAGTTTTCAGAGTTCTTTATTTCAGCTGATGTTATTTGTGGGTTTTTCCTTGCATCCCGAACAATTTTCTTAGCCTCTATGGCCAAAATTTTTGTTGGTCTACCTGACCGTGGTTTTGGTTTTTACGGAGCCCCTGATTTTCCAGTTGTTAATCACAGTTTGAACATTGCTAACTGACATCATCAATTCCTTGGATATCATTTTGTATCCCTTTCCGGTTTTATACAGTTCAACTACCTTTTCCCGTAGATCCGTTGACCATTCTTTGTCATTCATTCTTTTGTTTTCCTCATACCTCCCAATCCAGAAATGTCAGTGGCTGGATGAAAGATGCAAGAGTGTGTCTGGATCCCAGAAACTCACTCAGCTTTATGCACACACTGATTACAAGCAAACCGGTCACAGGTGAGCATGTTACCTTTAGTAGCCATTCCAACCCATTTGAATCAACTTCTGTGCATCCTATCAGGCCGAAATCACCAGGGTATGTGAACTTTTGATCAGGGTCATTTGGATATTTCTAGTTGTCATTATGATTTAAAAAGAGAAAACACAGTAGTTTTGACAATAAATGGCTTCACCCAACCATTTACCATGAGTGGGAAAAAAAGTTTTTGTGTTATCATTCATATTCTCTGAAAAAAGGCCAAGAAAGCAAAAATTCTGCAGGGGTATGTAAACTTTTGAGCACAACTGGATATTTCACACAAATGGAGCCCACCCCAATACCTTTATTATTTTTTTTTTATTATTTGTAGATTTCTCAGTTCTGATGTCTGTATATGATTATGGGGGCAACCATTTTGACTGAGCTGTTTTTAACAGTATTTAGAGAGATGCTTTACAACAGCGCTACATGAGTGTAAGAACCTGTGAACTGGAGCATACCCAATGACCTCTATAGGATAATATTTTTTAGGCATGACCTGGGATTAAGTCCCTGAGAGGGAAGCTGTGACTATCTCCTATTGTGACTGGTGTATCCTGTGTCCTTTATACACATTGATGTCGTCTTTCAGTGTAATTATGCCTGTAGTGATAATGAGACTGTTGAAGAGCTTTCTCTACAGCACAGGAGGTGTCAGAATATTATTAGGCCTAGTGACCAAAGTGAAATCTGCAGGATTGCATATTTATTTATTGATGTATTTTTTTTAGATTGAAAGTGATATGGGGGAAAAAAACAACCAAAAATTCTTTAAAGGGGTTTTGCCAGGATCTCATTTCATACCTCCTGCATCCAGCTCTTCAGCTCTGTTTGCTCAGAAGGGGGCATGTGTGATTTGTTTGAATTGCATATCATGTGACCCAGCAGGATGACATCACCAGGCCTTTCCTCTCTGTAGTCAAAGAAAGGTCTGTTTATGTATAGCATTGTAAGTAGCTACACTGTAGCTCAGAGGCAACATTTTTGTTTCACAGCACAAAGGTCATTGGTTCAAATCCCTGCAGGGACTTAACCTGTGGATTTTTTTTCCCTCTTTATCAATGCACAGACCTCATTGAGGTTTCTTTTTTTTTTATTTGCACAGTTTGACTTATTACTAACTAGTCCAAAGGACAGGAGTAGAGTGACAGCACCGGGGTTTGAACACTCAGTAGCTGCCTGAGAGGAGAGGTAATGTCTGAGGATGTGCAACCAGGACTGAGGAGCTCTCAGCCCTGGTCGTATCCTCTAGTGATCCATTGTTTACAGCTCATCCCCAAAGGAGCAGCTAAAACAAAAACGGTCCAGAATTTTTAATAATGATGAATGGTGAAAATGTTATTTAATTTTCAAACTTCCCAGGTCAATTTTACTTCATAGCAAAACCCCTTTAACTCCTGTTTTTATTTTAAACACATTTTTAAAGGGAATAGGACATCAGAAATATTTGTTACTGGTATCTTTTCCCGTTTGCAGCCCTTCATGACCCTGGGGAAATAAAAAGGAACTATTTTCCATGTTATCATTCCCACTTACCATTCCCTGAGTGTATGAGCTCCCTGATGGTCACCGTTTGAGGATTTTTTTTTTTTTCTATTAGAAGTGTCAGAATATCTGATCACCTCTGAGTCATACAGATACAGTAACTCAAAAGTGAGTACACATCTCATATTTTTGTAAATACTGTATTATATCTTTTGATGGGACAATACTGAAGATATGACACTTTGATACAATGTAAAATAGCCAGTGTACAGCTTGCATAACCGTGTAATTTGGTGTGCTCTCAAAATTGCTCAACACGCAGTCATCAGTGTCTAAGCCAATGGCAACAAAAGTGAGTACACCCCTTAGTGAAAATGGTCACATTGTGCCCAAAGTGTCAATATTTCGTGTTTGGGCACCATTATTTTCCAGCACTACCTTAACTCTTGGGCATGGGGTTCACTAGAGCTTCACAGATTGCAACCACTGGAATCCTCTTCCACTCCTCCATGATGACATGACAAAACTGATGGATGTTGGAGACCTTGCGCTCTTCCACCATTTGTTTGAGGATGCAATAAGATTTTGGGCCTGGAGACATGCTTGGCCAGTCCATCACCTTTACCCTCATTCCTTTAGCAAGACAATGGTCGTTTTGGAGGAGTGTTTGGGTTCGTTATCATGTTGGAATACTGCCCTGCAGCCCAGTTTCCAGAGGAAGGGCATCATGCTCTACTTCATTATGTCACAATGCATGTTGGCATTCATGGTTCCCTCAATGATATGTAGCTTCCACAGCCAACAGCACTCGTGCAGCCCCAAACCATGACACTCCCACCACCATGCTTGCCTGTAGGCAAGACACACTTGTCTTTGTACTTCTCGCCTGATTTCTACCACACACACTTGGCACCATCTTAACAAAATAAGTTTATCTTGTTCTCATCAGAGCACAGGACATATTTTAAGTAATCCATTTCCTTAGTCTTCAACAGACTGTTTGCGGGCTATACTGTGCATAATCTTTAGAAGAGGCTTCCTTCTGGGTTGACAGCCATGCAGACCAATTTGATGCAGTGTAGGGTCTGAGCACTGACTGGCTGAACCCCCACCCCTGTAACCTCTGAAGCAATCCTGGCAGCACTGATGTGGTGATAATGGTGTGTCTATTTTGAAAAGACAATCTCTGGATATGATGCTGAGCACATGCACTCGGCTACTGTGGTCGAACATGGGGAGGCCTATTGTGAGTGGTACCTGTTTTGTTAAACCACTGTATGGTCTTGGCCACCCTGCTAAAGCGCAGTTTCAGAGTGTTTTAAATATTCTTATAGCCCAGGACATCTTTAGGTAACGCAATAATTCTTTTTTTCAGATCCTCAGACAGTTCTTTGCCATGAGGTGCCATGTTGAACTTCTAGTGACCAGTATGAGAGTGTGTGAGAACGATAAATTTAACACACCTGAGACCTTGTAACACTAACAAGTTACATGACACAGTGGATGGAAAATGGCAAATTGGGCACATTTTTTTTCCATTTTGACTTAGGGATGTACTCCCTTTAGTTGCCAGCGGTTAAGACCTTGATGGCTTTATGAGTTATGAGGGCACACCGCATTTACATTGTTAAACAAGTAGTGCACTTAGTACTCTACGTTGTATCAAAGTGTTGTCCCATGAAAAGATATAATATCTACATACCCCTGTGTCCACACGACTAAGGACAAAATACTGTAGGATACAGAATCAGTATTTGCACAGTAAAACCTGAGGATGTCAAACAGTGTAGAGATCTATCTACACAATAGTTAACTAGATATAGATAGATTTATAATAATAATAGATATATTTATGGGGGGATCTATAGAAATATCTATAGATGGACACCCCTCACATTTTTGTGAATATTGTATTATATCTTTTCATGGGGCAACACTGTAGATATGACACTTTTAAACAATGTAAAGTAGTCAGAGTACAGCGTGTATAACAGTGTAAACTTGGTGTACCCTCAAAATAACTCAACACACAGCCATCAATGTCTAAACCGCTAGCATCAACAGGGAGTACACACTATACCTTGAGATGCTCATTGAGCCGAAACATTGCCTCTGGACATGTTGGAATTAAGTTTATTTTTTTCAGTTCTGAGTGTTTTGACTTTCCTTGCTTCATACATATGTGTGTGAGTGTACGTATGTATGGTGGCTATGAGTTGTAAGTTCTAGGTGTCATTTTATCGATGTGCTTGGTGCCTTATTTCAGAAAACGTGTTTGGAGGTATAATCAAATTGAAAGGTTAAACACGTGTTATTTTTAAAACCTGCTATTGATGGCTAGAAACATAAAGTAATTGCAATGAATTAGAATAAGAGCAGAGGCCTTCGGTATTGCTGACCCTCTTATCAGCGCTTTTCTTATTGTTGAGAGAAGCAAAGGATGGGGCCGAATAGTTTTTAAAAGGTTTTTTAAAAGCTGGCTCTATTGATTTAAAATTAACGGGAGGAAATGCAGGGTTAATTTTAGCAGAGCTTTAGCATTAGGTATTGATTTCAAGTTGTATAAAACTGCAAGTGGGGAAATACAAAGAACCCATAAGAGTGATGATAAATCTTAGTCTATTAGAATCATAACAAGCAGTTCTGTATTTTTTTCCCTTTGGTTAATGAAGCAACCTGCTGCTGTAGATACCTTGTATAGGATCTGTTAATGCATAACAGTTTCTCTCTCTCATATCTGCTAACTGCGGTGGTTTACAATGAGATTTCTTACAGATAATCCAGTAATTATCTCGCCTATGATCATTGCTCGATCGGTTCAGAAATGCTCCAGAAAGATTTACAGACGTGTGTGAATGATATTGTCAACTGTTTCTATAATCTGCTCTTTCATAAGCTGCTCTCTTTACGTTTATTTGCCCTTTAAATGTCTCTGTCTGTCTTTGAGGCTTGGTATTATCCCTGCTGGAGATTAGTATTTGAAAGTATATTGATCTGCTAAAGGATACAAAAATCCCAATGTAAAAACCTGTGCGGTCAGTGTGGCTTTGTAAGCGGAGTTAATACTAGTCGGCTTCTGTCCACTGCGATGTGAAATATTAATGTTTAGTTAGCAGCATGTAAATCTGTCAGGGACCTTTTAGTAAAGTGCCACTTTCTTAATCGTATATTCCGTCAGCTTGTTATAGCGCACCATAGTTTTCCATAACTGACCCCAGTTATGAGAGAAAAATGGTGCCTCCCACTCATACGCCACTGGCAAGCTGTTAGGATAAGCAGATGCCTCGCCATCAGTAAGACATCTGCCATAATTTCGTTTTTGCAACATAGCTAGAATGCCTTTGTGTGGCTTGATCCTCATGTGTGGCTCCAAAGAACTTGCGGTAGAAAGTAGTATAGGGCTATGGAGGAGACAAGTATATCACTTTAAAGGAAAACTGTGTCCAGTAGACCTGCCTGGCAGAGGTGTTGAAAATCTGAATAGGCGCTATATATAATAACCAATTGGTTATTAAGTAGGTTGCGCTCATCACGCAGCCTATTTAATAACCAATTGGTAAGATCATTGGCCACATTGGGGGAATGTGATGTTAATTACAACTGTTACTGGTGGTATAGTTATATTCTCTATGGTATTGTCACTTGATATGTTTAGGATAATATACACAGTATGAGTTGAGACTATGTACATCAGGTGAACTTGTATACAGATGTTATGATTATTGTTTGATTTGTTAGTAAATTATGTTATTACCACAATTTACCTGATGTACACATGTGGCAATGTTTGTAGTGACCTGTTAGGATCTGTGCTCTGTCAGTTCTATTTGGATTTTTAGGAACACAAGTAGTTTGTATGTTAGACTTTAAATGTGACTAATAAAATGTGAGATGTTTTACCCTATACTCTTTGTATTTTTGGAGTTTTGGGAAAAAAAAAAAATGTTTTATATACAGTGCCTTGCGAAAGTATTCGGCCTCCTTGAACTTTTCAACCTTTTGCCACATTTCAGGCTTCAAACATAAAGATATAACATTTGTATTTTTTTGTGAAGAATCAACAACCAGTAGAACACACTTGTGAAGTGGAACGAAATTTATTGGATATTTTCAGTTTTTTTATTTTTTACAAAAGTTTAAAAGTGGGGAGTTCAAAATTATTTGGCTCCCTTAAGTTAACACTTTGTAGCGCCACCTTTTGCTGCGATTACAGCTGCAAGTGGCTTGGGGTATGTCTCTATTAGTTTTGCACATCGAGAGACTCAAGTTCTTGCCTATTCTTCCTTGGAAAACAGCTGGAGCTCAGTGAGGTTGGATGGAGAGCGTTTGTGAACAGCAGTTTTCAGCTCTTTCCACAGATTCTCGATTGGATTCAGGTCTGGGCAGTGACTTGGTCATTCTAACACCTGGATACGTTTATTTGTGAACCATTCCATTGTAGATTTTGCTTTCTGTTTGGGGTCATTGTCTTGTTGAAAGATAAATCTCCGTCCCAGTCTCAGGTCTTTTGCAGACTCCAACAGGTTTTCTTCCAGAATGGTCCTGTATTTGGCTCCATCCTTCTTCCCATCAATTTTAACAATCTACCCTGTCCCTGCTGAAGAAAAGCAGGCCCAAACCATGATGCTGCCACCACCATGTGTGACAGTGGGGATGGTGTGTTCAGGGTGATGAGCTGTGTTGCTTTTACGCCAAACATATCGTTTTGCATTGTGGCCAAAAAGTTGGATTTTGGTTTCATCTGAGCAGAGCACCTTCTTCCACACGTTTGGTGTCTCCCAGGTGGCTTGTGGCAAACTTTAAATGAGACTTTTTATGGATATCTTTGAGAAATGGGTTTCTTCTTGCCACTCTTCCATAAAGGGCAGATTTGTGCAGTGTACGACTGATTGTTGTCCTATGGACAGACTCTCCCATCTCAGCTGTAGATCTCTGCAGTTCATCCAGAGTGATCATGGGCCTCTTGGCTGCATCTCTGATCCGTCTTCTCCTTGTTTGAGATGAAAGTTTAGAGGGACGTCCGGGTCTTGGTAGATTTGCAGTGGTCTGATACTCCTATTTCAATATGATCGCTTGCACAGTGCTCCTTGGGATGTTTAAAGTTTGGGAAATCTTTTTGTACTCAAATCCGGCTTTAAACTTCTCCACAACAGTATCCTGGACCTGCCTGGTGTGTTCCTTGGTCTTCATGATGCGCTTTAAACAGAACCCTGAGAGTGTCACAGAGCAGGTGCATTTATACAGACTTGATTACACACAGGTGGATTATATTTATCATAATAATAATTATTTATATAGCGCCAACATATTCCGCAGCACTTTACAAATTCAAGGGTATACGTACAGACATTACACATTAAAAGTACTTACAGATGAGACAGGTGTGAGGGCCCTGCTCGTAAGAGCTTACAATCTATCAGTCATTTAGGACAACATTGGATCATTCAGAGATCCTGAACTTCTGGAGTGAGTTTGCTACACTGAAAGTAAAGGGGCCGAATACTATTGCATGCCCCACTTTTCAGCTTTAAATTTTTTACAAAAGTTTAAAATATCCAATAAATTTCGTTTCACTTCACAATTGTGTCCCAATTGTATCTTTGTTTGAAGCCTGAAATGTGGCAAAAGGTTGAAAAGTTAAAGGGGGCCGAATACTATCAAAAGGCACTGTAAATGCCCTTTTTCCGAGGAATCGGTGTCCAAATGGTCGGGTGCACCCTCTGTTGATGCCCCAGTCTTGTGCCTTTCTAAGAGAACTACCATTCTCCTCTTGGATGCAGCTGCTCTCAAAGACCATGCAGATTGATGCTTTTTGTAAATCCACTTTTGACGTCTTCGGAGCGGCACTGCAATATGCCTTAGCTTGCTCCTGGGTTAGCAAGACCTGTACAGTCTGGGCGAAACGGCTTCAACAAGGACTATTATCTCGAGCCTCAATAGAAAATCTATTGCTCACATCCTAGTTTTTTTTTTTTTTTTTTATGCCTCTGTTTCTCTTTGAGGTCTCACTTGAATCTGCACACTTGGCCACCAGGGTATCTGCTAATGTGGTGGCCATTCGACCCTCTCTTTGGATAAAGTCCTGTGCGGCTGATGCAGCCTCCAAAAGGACTCTTACTGCCCTCCCCTCCGCTGGTAAGACTTTTTGGAAACGTCTGGATGAGAATCTTAGCTATGGGTGGCCGCAGTTCCCTCCTTCCCCAGAACCGTTCTACTCGGAAGTCATTTCATAAACAATGTTACCACTCTCGATGCTTTTGGAAATTTTCCTATAAGCCTGTGGGAAACAAGGGCCACTGTTTGTCAGCGTCGAAGAGGCCTCCGTTAAGCCTGCATCTTCCTGGCAATTTCGCCCCAAAGCGCCCTGCTGCCAATCCTCCCTTGGTCTTTTTTGCCCCACATGGAGGTTTTTCTCTGGTGGGGGTCTGCCTCCAATTCCAGGAGATCTGACTGGCCCAAGTCAATGATGCCTGGGTCCGAGAAGTTGTCTCATCAGGTTACAGAATCGACTTCGCTTTCTTTCCCCAAGCTCGAATTTTTAGTTTTTTTCCCTCGCCCATCTCCTTCCCAGTCTTCAGCCTTTTCCTTCAGGGCGTTGTTATGCCGGTCCACGTGCTTTCGGGGTTTTACGTCGACCTTTTTACGGTTCCCACAAAACGGTGGATCTCAACCACCATGTGCAGACTTCCAGTTCCCACATGGAATCCCTCCGATTGCTGTTTGAGTCTCTGGAGAAGAACGCATTTCTCTCCTCCATAGACATCTGAGATGCCTACCTGCACATTCCTATCATCCAATCCCTTCAGCGCTTCCAGTTTGTGACTGCCATTTAGCCTCGCTACAGCACCAAGAATTTTCACAAAGGATTTGGCTGCCCTCATGGCAGCAGGGGGAGTGGCATCAGGGAGATTGTCATTATCCTTTACCTGGATGACCTTCTAGTAAGGGCCCCATTGCAGCTCTCTGCTATTTCTAGACAGGGACATTCTGCTTCCACCCTAAGTTCGTGTCTGGTTCAACTAGTGGCTGGTTTCTCTTGCTTTTCTTCAGGGGAAGTCATTTCTTTCTCCGCAGTTGCTTATCACCACCATGGATGTCAGAACCTCAGGATGGTGAACCGTCTTTGGCTCCCAGAGGAGTCGGGGTCTGTGGAACTCCCCCAAAGGAATCTCTCCTGCATGTCAGTGTCCTGGAGCTCGTGGTCTTTTTTCCTGGCACTTTTACTTTGGTCCACCCTCCTCCAGGGTCATCCAGTCTGGATTCAATACAAAAACACCACTTCAGTGGTGTACCTGAACCATCGGGGGCACTAGAAGCTGTGCTGCCTTTCTACTGGCTTTAAATATCCTCCTTTTGGCAGAACCCTGAATTCTGTCCCTTTCAGTGGTATTCATTCCAGGTGGGGTTTCAACTTTTGTCAAAAAGTGGGGCACTCTGAGTCTATTTGTGTTCCATCTCGACAATCCTCTTTTGAATTGTGTTCAGGTTCCGAGACCCTCTGGCTGTCGCCATGGACACACTTGTCCATTCATGGAGTCAGTTTGCGCCGTTTTACATGTTTCCCCCCTTCTTCCTCGAGTGCTTAAATGCCACAAGAGTGTCCCAGCCATACCCATTGCTCCAGATTGGCACGGCAGGGCCTGGTACGCAGGTCTTTCTGGCCCCTCCCTCTGCGCCCAGACCTCCTTTCCCAAAGCCCTCTGTTCCACCTCTTTACATTTTTTGCATTTGATGGCATGGCTGTTGAAACTGTAGTATTGAAATCCCATGGTGTCTCCGTGATTTGGTCGCCCAAGCCACAGGCTGCCTGTATTTGTTACCAAACCTGGAAAGCCTCCTTTGCCTGGAGCGAGCTGCGCAGTTTTCACAGCCTGGGTTGTTCTACCCTGTGAGTTCTATTGTTACTTCAATCCGTTCTGGAGCAGGACCTTGGCCTTTTTTTTGCTAAAAAGTAAAGTCCTTCTTGCAAGGGGTTGCTTGCTCTGCCTATCCTGTTCATAGGCTGATAAAGCCATTGAGTTTAAATCTTGTTTTGAATGCCATGCAGAATTCTCCTTTTGAACTGTTGCGGTATGTTTCCCTACACTTGCTTTGTTTCTCCCCAAAGTGGTCTTCTCTTTTCACCTTAATGAGGGCATAATTCTTCCCTCATTTTGTCTCTCGCACCCTTGCACGGTCTCTGAATTGTTTGGATGTTGTCAGGGCCGTTCAAATCTACCTTACTGCCACTGAACCCTTTAGGTGCACCGATATCCCTTTTGTTATTCCATAGGGTCCACGGCAGAGGTCAGACAGCCTCTAAGGCTACCATTGCCAGCTGGATCTGGTATACAGTCTTGGAAGCATACTGGTCTATTGGTAATCACCTTCCATTCTGGGTCACCACTCATTCCACTTGGGCAGTTGGCACCTCCTGGGTGGTTCAGCATCATGCCCTGGCCCTTGGCTGGCAGAAGCCTGGGTCGTAAGGTATACCACTTGGCTGTGTGCTACCTGACTCACACTGCCATCATTTTTCTTTCTAGTTTTTTTACCCATCCTGTGCGTCTGCTTTATCCCACAATGATTTTTTTTTTTATACTTACCGTAAAATCCTTTTTCTTGTCTGCTTCATTTCTGGACACAGATCCCTCCCTCTTTTTGTATTCTGAGTCTCACTTTGACGTTCTGTTTCTAGAATCGGCCTGTGGTTCATCTTTGCTACAACTGCTTTTGCACCAGCTGAGAAGCCTGGCATCAGGAAGGATATAGACCACCTAGGTGGAGTCAACACTTTTGTTTTACGTCTAGTATCAGCCTCCAAGGACGAGGGCCTATACCCAAAGTACTGTGTTCCCAATGAGTCAGAAGAGAACAGGATTTTATGGAAAGTATAAAAAAAAAGTTAAATTTTACTTGTTCTACTGTAAATAAGCCACAGTATGGAATATCTACAAAGGTCTCCAGAAGTAGTGATTTCTGCAAAATGTGGTCCTTTTTTATGTGGATGATGTCCACATGCATTCTGTATGTAAATACTAGTCCTTTAACAGTGGAAATCTAAATTAGTTTACTTGTTCCACATTATCCAAGTGTATATTTATTGATATAAATTACTTGAGACTGTTTGTGTTAGTTGCGTGGTCCAATATTATGTTCTCTTGGTCAACCTTTTGACTTTTTTATGATTCATTATAATAAAATTGTCACCTTTAAACAAAACGATAATGATGTACTTTTGGATTATGATATAATATGGTGATTTGAATAATGGAGTAATTCTACAGTGTGCGTTTTTTGATATTGCAGGGGGCAGTGATTTTTGGATGCTCTGCCAGGCAATCCAATTTGTGTGCTAAAGGTGTAGGTAAATAGAGATGTTCCTAGTGTATAGACCCTACATTTAAAACATTTCAGTGGCCACATTGATGCCTGTTCTACAAACGGTACACCATTTTGTCTTGAAATTTCAATCGGGGTTATTGTTAGTGATGTAGGTAATAGGCCTATATTTTTGCCCAATTCACTGTGCCTTGTTCTGCAAGCCTTTTTATATTTGAGGCTCCTGAACACTATTCTTATGACGAGTATGAGAAGCCTCTGCAAATGGTTGTACAGGTTTTTGTTTGCTTCTTACAGTAAAGCATCTACACTTCGTTTACAGGTGCCAGGATTGGTCATCGCTCACTAATGAAGTACTACAAACAGAAATTCGGTTTATCCAGAGCTGTGGTTGTATCCAAAAACCAAAGAGCTGTCGGCAGAGTCTTACAGCAGTACAAAGCCCTGGGCTGGACTGGAGGGACTGGTAAGTTATTAGTATTTATAATATATTTGATAGCAGCGTATGGTATTTTGTGTGTGTGGTTTTTTTTAATAGTTTATTTACTAATTTTGTAAATATTTCTTCCTCTCTAAGGTGGAAGTCGTCTTCAGCAGGGGCGTGACATGCAGTATGTGCAGAAGATGAAGTCAAAATGGATGCTTAAAACAGGAATGAGCAATAATTCTACAAAGCAGATGTATTTCAGGGCCCAGGTTAGATTTTGAGACCTTTGAGGATATGTTTAACAGAGATGGATGTATATCAGATAAGTCTGATGTTGCCAGGTCGTGGTGTACAGTCCTGGCTTTTCCTGCTTTGTCTTGTGGGTAATGTACATTGTCTGAGATGTTGCATAAGTGAAGAATGGCATATAGAGGACCCTCTATGTAAGGCCTCTCCAGAAGTGCCTTAAAGATATTCTAACTTATAACTCTAACATGTGACAACTGACTTGTTTTTAACACTTTGTACAAGACAGAAGCAGCAGTAGTTGCAAATAGTTTAATTAACAGGTTCATTTTTTAATTCAAAAATTAAAAAAAGTTTAAAAAAAAAATAATTTGCAAAGCCGAAGAAATGGCATGCATATGTTTAAATGAAAAAAACAATGATAAAATAAAATTCTAAAAAGTTTACAGTATGTTGTATTGCAAGTTTTGAACAACTGTTATTCAGGCCTAAAGAAAAGTTGTAATGAATGTATAAGATGCTGTTAATCATAATAAAACTGTAGCATTCTAGACTCATTATTATTACTATTCACAGAATATATATATAACACATAACCAGGTTTCTAGCAGTTGTAAGTTATTATCATGCCTGAGAACAACTCCGAACAGTGATGTAACTGTGACTGCTGGAGCCAATCAGCAGCTCCAGCCATGACGTGCCAGTTTTGGAGGTAGGCGAATGAAGACTTTAGAGACCCAGCCCTGTCTTTTTGGTTTTTTCAGGAACTGGACAACTCCTTTAACCCCTTTGACCTTTTTGGTCATAATAATATGGCAATCTGGGTTTTTTTCCCTCCAGTCTTCAAAGAGCTATAACTTTATTATTTTTTCACTTAAATAGACTTATGAGGGTTTTTATTTAGTGGGATAAGATGGACTTTGTATGGTGTCATTGCTGTGTTGATCTAAATTCTGCACTTTATGCGATTCAATCAATACAAATATGTAGGGTTTTTGTTCTGCTTTAGTACTGTTAGGGCATGTCCCCACGGCACGGGTGTTCGGACGGTTTTTCAGGCGGTTTGCGGTTTTGCAGACCCCCTGAAAAACCGGCCGAAAATGAGCACAATGGGGTTCTATGGAAAACCCGAAAAACATACTACATGCACATTCTTCCGTCCGGTTTTCGGACGAAATATGTGCATGTCAATTTGAAGGCGGAGGGCTTTTCTCCACTCATCGCAGAGAAAAGCTGTACCCCCTCCCAACCGCCCCCCCCACGGCTGTGGGGACGGCACTAAAACAGGACAAATACCGGTGGGATAAACCGACCGGTATTTGTCCATTGCCGTGGGGATGCGCCCTTACAAAAATGCAAACATTCTCTAGTTCTTACATTTGTGTTGTAGCTCCATTTTCTGCTACCAATAACCTACGAACCTGAGTGAGGGTGCTTTTTTTTTTTTTTTTTTTTTTTTGTGGGCATAAGTGTACTTTTTATTAGTATGATTTTGAGGTAGATGCTACTTTATGATCACTTTTTATTCCAATAGTTAGGGGACGTGAAATGACTGAAAAAAAAATGCAATTGTGTGCGTTTTGGGCTTTGTGGAATGATTGTGTAATGTGTTTTACTCTTCTCCGTGTGGCAGTGTACCTAACTTTGCTATGGAAACAGCCAGATCCTCCTGTCTAGTGGTGGAGTGACTTACTCTTACTCTTAGCGTGCCTAACTTTACTATGCAGACAGAGTTCCCCCTTCTTCTGGCAGAGTGCTTGTGTAATGTGATGTATCCTCCTTGTGGAAAGCGGTTAAGCTCCCTTCTGCTGGGTTATGTACATGCCTTTCACCACAGGTGGTAAAGTTATCCAACATCAATTGGTTTAGGCCCAGGAGACATATTTGCATACAAGCATTTTCATTAGCCTATTCCTTAAAGTGATGTTCCCTCAATGCAAAATGTACTGCACAGGTTGGCTCTCCGCTTGCTTGAGAATGAGAAGGGCGGTGCTACTTGCGGCTATATTGGGAACTCGCATAGAAATGAATGTGTTCACACTTGGCTATATTCAGGAGCTCCCATAGAGGTGAATAGGGAGCCGCAAGCACAGCTGCCCTCATTCTCATGCATGGCTGCAGCTATCTGAGAGAGAACCTGTGCACTACAATTTGCTTTGTGGGAACACCCCTTTAAGAGAATTATATGTTATAGAGACTCCTCTCTTTTACTAAAGATACTACCTGTCTTTACCATGCATTCTTCAACTCTCTCTTCCTTGGTAGAGTAATTATGTTTTTTTCTCTCATTTGCTATACAACTTATTTTACATTGCTATGCAATATATTTTCTCATGCTCTCCTCCATGCACAGATTAATCGTATCAGAAAGTTTCCTTTTCCTAGAGGTGATAACTGTCTTTCTTCTCCTACATTCACAATTTGCCGGTAAGTGGGATATTACATTGCACTGAAGTAGGAGTGCATATTACCCTCTCCTGTTAAATAGAGTTTCGCCATGGTTTAGCTGTCATTTCTGTTCTTTTCCGCTTTTCCTTGAGGGCGATATCGTCTTTGCTGATCCCCCTCCTTTGCCAGATGGCGCATACTTTTTACTGGTTAACCAGGCATTTGCTATTACTGTCTCCCACTAGCTATATAGTCAGGCTACATTAGTTTGGTGTTTTATGACTATGTCGCAGTAGCTTGGTCGTCTTCCAAATTGTTACTCTTGAGCCAGACTGGACAGAGTCTTTATCATCAGGACAGGCAGCTTCCCAGGTCTCTGTACCCTTTCTAGGTCTCCTGGCCAGGCTGCACATATATTTTATTGAGCTGTAACCCTGCCCACCCCCACCCCCGCCCGATCTTGTAAAAGTATTCAGGTCTAACATTCCTCCACTGTATTGTCATCCTGTTCGTTGGGGTGTTGGCATCATCAGCCTTGCTTGTGATAAGATCTCATTGCAAGGAGCCATCTTCAATATTCAATTGGTTTCTACTTTCTAAGCAGATGGTTGTCATGGAAGACAGTCCTACCTCTGCAGCCCAGGAAAATTTCAAGGTCCTGGTCCCTGTTCTTTTCTTCATCAAACTCACTCTGACGACTTTTAGGGAAGTTACAGCCCAGTCAGGTATTTTCTCCCACTTTGAATGCTTGATCTGGAAATCTCCGACCCAGTACACTAAGGCTAGCCTTTGGTAGATTTATTAGTCTAATCTTGCCCTGGAACAGACCATTCCTACTCATAATTCGCCAAGCCATTGGCCTTCGACATTAAAGGCAACTACTGCTGTCATTTGTTCTAGAGATAGTTGATCTCCTCCTAAAAGGAGCCAGGTTTCCAGCCATGCTCCCCCCTGGCACCTGCAATCTTCTCCTTTAGAGTCCATATTCATTGGTCACACCTTTTTGTTTTGGTTCTGTCATCGCTCAGTCCTGGCTGTGGCAGGCTCTGTTATCTTCAGGACACTTGGTCCAGTCTTCTCTCATTTGCTGTTGGCCTCTGACCACAAAGTTAAAAGAACAAATTGATTTAACTCTGAGGTTTAAAGGCAACCCAGATTTTGAAAGTCGCAAAATTAGAATTTCAAAACAAACAAAGTAAACACCAGAGCTACAGTTGAAACCAGAAGTTTACATAAACTATATAAAAAGACACACAAGCATTTGACATGAAATCAGAATAAACCTTATCCGGTTTAGGGAAGTTAGGAACCAAAATTATTTATATTTTGGCAAGTGCCAGAATATTGAGGAAGAGAATTTAAGGCATTTTTATTACTTTCTGCGAAGTCCAACGTTTACATACATTACATTAGTATTTGGTAGCATTGCCCTTAAATTGAATTGCTTGGGTCAAACGTTTTGGATATCCTTCCACAAGCTTCTCACAATAGTTGGTAGGAATTTTGGCCCATTCCTCCTGACAGAACTGGTGTAACTGAGCCATGTTTGTAGGTTGCCTTGCTCACATCTGCCTTTTCAGTTTTGCCCATAAATTTGCGATAGGATTGAGATCAGGGCTTTGTGATGGCCATTACAAAATGTTGACTTTGTTATCCTTAAGCCACTTCGTAACCAGTTTGGCAGTATGCTTTGGGTCATTGTCCATTTGTAAGATCCATTTCCGGCTAAGCTTTAACTTCCTGGCTGATGCCTTTAGATGTTGCTTCAGTATTGCCATATAATCTTCTTTCTTCATGATCTCATCTATTTTGTGAAGTGCCCCAGCAAAAAAAAAAACATGATGCTGCTATCCCCGTGTTTCACAGTTGGGATGGTGTTCTTAGGCTTCCAAGCTCCTCCTTTTTCCTCCAACCATAACGATAGTCTTTATGGCCAAACAGTTTAATTTTAGTTTTCAGACCACCGGACAGGTCTCCAAAAATGTAGGTCTTTGTTCCTGTGTGCATTTACAAACATTTATCTGACTTGTATATGTTTTTGGAGTAATGTCTTTTTCCTGGCAGAGTGGCCTTTCAGCCTATGTTGATACAGTACTCGTTTCACTGTGTATAATGGCACAATCTTAACAGTTTCTGCCAGCTTCTTCACAAGGTCTTTTGCTTTTGTTCTTGTGTTGATATGCACATGTCAGACCAAAGCACGTTCATCTCTGAGACACAGAACCCACCTCCTTCCTGAGCCGTATGATGTCTGGACATTCCCATCTTGCTTGTAGAGATGAACGAGGCACCTTTTAGGTATCTGGAAATTGCACCCAAGGATGATCCAGACTTGTGCAAGTTCACAATTCTCTTCCTGATACCTTGATGTATTTGTTTAGACTTTCCCATGATGTTACACACATAAGCAGTGTGTTTCTGGTGTGCTTTAAAATGCATTCACAGGTGTGTCTCTAACTCAGATGTTGCAGAAGCTTCCAAAGACATGACATCCTATTGGCTGTCCCAAATTGTTTAAAGGCATAGTAATCCTATGTGTATGTGAACGTTTGACTTTGCAGAAAGTAATACATGCCTTAAAAATTCTCTCGTTATTCTGGCATTTGGCAAATATAAATAATTTTGGTAATCCTACTTGACCTAAAACTGGTAAGGTTTATTCTGATTTCATGTCGGATAGTGAGAAAAATATCCATATGTGTCTTTTTATGTAGCGCATGTAAACTTCTGGTTTCAACTGTATATCAAAGAAAGGAACCACAGACTATTTCTGAGAGACCTTCCGGACTTTAAGGAAGGATGTGCTCATCTTTTTATGGGAAAAATCATGGTATAGATACATTAAAATAGATCTCCTCAGAGACAGAACTCAGATTTGAGAGGGGGAGGGAACAATCATCAAAAATAAGTTTAAAATCAACCCCAATAGCAATAAGAGGCAACAATGGAGAAAACCAAGTGAGTTTTCCTACTCAGCCTCTTCGTCTGGTGGGGCTTCGGTTTTACTCCCCAGAATATGGCCCTTTTTTTTTTTTTTTTTTTTTTTTTTTTTTTTTTTAAAAAGTCAACAGCATCAAAAACTCACTCAATTGGGAGTTTAAAAAAGAAAAATGAGAATAGTAATGATGATGAGCTGCAAATACAGTGGGTGGAAAAAGTATTTAGTCAGCCACCAATTGTGCAAGTTCTCTCACTTAAAAAGATGAGAGGCCTGTAATTGACATAATAGGTAGACCTCAACTATGAGAGATAAAATGGGAAAATAAATCTGGAAAATCACATTGTCTGATTTGGAAAGAATTTATTTGCAAAATATGGAGGAAAATAAGTATTTGGTCACCTACAAACAAGCAAGATTTCTAGCTCTCACAGACCTGTAACTTCAAGAGGCTCCTCTGTCCTCCACTTATTACCTGTAGTAATGGCACCTGTTTAAACTTATCAGTATAAAATACACACTCCAAACTCAACTATGGTGGAGACCAAAGAGCTGTCGAAGGACACCAGAAACAAAATTGTAGCCCTGCACCAGGCTCCGAAGACTGACCCTGCAATAGGCAAGCAGCTTGGTGCAAAAAAATCAACTGTGGGAGCAATAATTAAAAAATGGAAGACATACACGACCACTGATAATCTCCTTTGATCTGGGGCTCCACGCAAGCGCTCACCCCGTGGGGTCAAAATTATCTCAAGAACGGTGAGCAAAATTCCCAGAACCACAAAGGGGAACTATTGAATGACCTGCTGAGAACTGGGACCAATGTAACAAAGGCTACCATCAGTAACACACTACGCCAAGGACTCAGATCCAATTACAAATTTTGCGCACAGGATAATGTATAGGGGTGCTTAGTGGAAAAGAGTAGTTTCAACTCCTGAAATCTATAGGTAAATAATTCCACAGCACATGTTTGTATATATGCTTATCAATTTAGATATTTTATGTAGTAAATATGAGAATTTCAACAAAATTAGGTTACAGAGCGTGTGTTTCCATACATAAAGTGGGTGATCATATATCAAACATATATATATAATTCATATGGCTTAGGGCTTGAGGAAGTTGTGACCACATGTCATTGCCAACAAAGGATATATAACAAAGTATTGAGATGAACTTTTGTTATTGACCAAATACTTATTTTCCACCATAGTTTGCAAATAAATTCTTTCCAAATCAGACAATGTGATTTTTCTTGATTTGTTTTCTCATTTTGTCTCTCATAGTTGAGATCTACCTATGATGTCAATAACAGGCCTCTCTCATCTTTTTAAGTGAACGAACTTGCACAATTGGTGGCTGACTAAATACTTTTTTCCCCACTGTATGAATAACACCATTAGAAAGTACATACTGTCCCGCAAAATAGGAGCCCTCATATGTCTATGTAGATGGAAAAATAAAAACCTTCAGACAAAGCGGGCAATATCGTAATAATGAACATGGATAAATCTAGAGAAGTGTATCTCACAATATTAGAAGATGGCGAGGGGTATAAAGTACTAATCCAAAACCCACTATAACGCTTTAAATATGAGCTTAAAGAGCACCTATCACCTTCAGAGAAACCTCAGGAAGTAACAGAAGACTAAAATATAAACACCTTCTCATATGCTTCATTAGGAAAATCAAAGCATTTCCCCTGTACTTCTGTTTTTTAAAAAAAAAAAAAAGCGCTGGCCCTTTAAGACCGCTCTGAAGTCGGGCAAGTTGGCAAATGACAGCTTGATGTAGGACTATGTTGACAGTTGTATCAACTCTCCTGCTTCTGAGCTGGGGAGCCTGTAAGTCTACATCATGTGCATACCAGCAGCAGTGTGATAAAGATGCCTTTGTTCTATGGATGAGGAGGCTGAAGCAACAGGTTTGTCCCACTATGTCCTCAGTGTGCCGTGCCTGTTGTACTCTATGTAGTGAGAGACTCGGATTACCCTTTACAAGCAGATATGCCCTCAGCTCCCCCTGCACAGTTGGTATTTCCCAACAGAATGATACGATTCTCCTGAGTTACAAAGTGAAATTAAATCCTATTCCCCTGTAAAACTGAGAGAAATTTTCTGGATTACTGCTGACATGTATTTGAGAGAAGTCTTATAATTTTATCTACTATTAATTTTTGTGTGGAGGTGATAGGTGCTCTTTAATTGATGGATAAATATGTGAATGATTTTTTGATTCCTGAATATCCAGTGATGGCGACTTTCTGTTTGCCCTAATTGAATCCCCTGCAAGATAGGCCCATAGTCTCTTGGATTATGAGCGGGATTGTACCTGGACAAAGTACTGCGTCCATTTGTGGTGGCACCGTTAGAGATGGGCGAATTTATCAAAAATTCGATTCGGTCACTTCGCCGAATTTTCCGACAAAAATAAATTCGGTCCGAATTACTTCGGCACGAATCGTGTTAAAAAGCAGCTATTTCCAGGCTGCACAGAGCCTGCAGGGTGCTGTAGAACGTTGTGCCATGCTTAAATATGCAGAGGGAGCTTGGTTTGGTCTTCATACAATGTTGTGTTTTAGTATGACACGCAGATGACTGCCGCCGCTCTTAGAATCGCTTCACTATAAAATTCCCTGGGCACTTAAGAGGGCAAAACTGACCAAAAAACTCAAGCAGGAATGTAGCCTTATAAAGTCATGCCAGCGAAAGCTGGAAAAAAACAAGCTGAGAGCTCAGGTGGCAACATTAGTGACAGAGTGTGGAGGTGACGGCGGCAGCCACAGCAGCATGAGGTCAGGCAGTGGCACAATGACATTCTGGAGGTGGCAAAACACGAGGAAGCCACAGAGTGGCACAATGACTGAGAGCGGAGGTCACGGCGGCAGCACAATGACATTCTGGAGGCGGCAAAACAGTATTAGGCCACAGAGTGGCACAATGATACAGTGTGGAGGTCACGACAGCAGCAGCATGAGATCAGGCAGTGGCACAATGACATTCTGGAGGCAGCAAAACAGTATTAGGCCACAGAGTGGCACAATCACACAGTGTGGAGGTCACGGCGGCAGCAGTATGAGGTCAGGCAGTGGCACAATGACATTCTGGAGGCGGCAAAACAGTATTAGGTCACAGAGTGGCACAATCACACAGTGTGGAGGTCACGGCGGCAGCAGCATGAGATCAGGCAGTGGCACAATGACATTCTGGAGGCGGCAAAACAGTATTAGGCCACAGTGGCACAATCACACAGTGTGGAGGTCACGGCGGCAGCAGTATGAGGTCAGGCAGTGGCACAATGACATTCTGGAGGCGGCAAAACAGTATTAGGCCACAGATGGCACAATGATACAGTGTGGAGGTCACGACAGCAGCAGCATGAGATCAGGCAGTGGCACAATGACATTCTGGAGGCAGCAAAACAGTATTAGGCCACAGAGTGGCACAATCACACAGTGTGGAGGTCACGGCGGCTAGCAGTATGAGGTCAGGCAGTGGCACAATGACATTCTGGAGGCGGCAAAAACAGTATTAGGTCACAGAGTGGCACAATCACACAGTGTGGAGGTCACGGCGGGCAGCAGCATGAGATCAGGCAGTGGCACAATGACATTCTGGAGGCGGCAAAAACAGTATTAGGCCACAGTGGCACAATCACACTGTGTGAGGTCACGGCGGCAGCAGTATGAGGTCAGGCAGTGGCACAATGACATTCTGGAGGCGGCAAACAGTATTAGGCCACAGAGTGGCACAATGATACAGAGTGGAGGTCACGTCTGCAGGTTCATGAGTTCAGTGAGTGGGTCTATGAAATTCTGGAGGCGGCAAAACAGTATTAGGCCACAGAGTGGCACAATCACACAGTGTGGAGGTCACGGCGGCAGCAGTATGAGGTCAGGCAGTGGCACAATGACATTCTGGAGGAGGCAAAAAAGTATTAGGCCACAGAGTGGCACAATGATACAGTGTGGAGGTCACGACAGCAGCAGCATGAGATCAGGCAGTGGCACAATGACATTCTGGAGGCGGCAAAACAGTATTAGGCCACAGAGTGGCACAATCACACAGTGTGGAGGTCACGGCGGCAGCAGTATGAGATCAGGCAGTGGCACAATGACATCTGGAGGCGGCAAAACAGTATTAGGCCACAGAGTGGCACAATCACACAGTGTGGAGGTCACGACAGCAGCAGCATGAGATCAGGCAGTGGCACAATGACATTCTGGAGGTGGCAAAACAGTATTAGGCCACAGAGTGGCACAATCACACAGTGTGGAGGTCACGACAGCAGCAGCATGAGATCAGGCAGTGGCACAATGACATTCTGGAGGTGGCAAAACAGGAGAAAGCCACAGAATGGCACAATGACTGAGAGCGGAGGTCACGGCGGCAGCAGAATGAGGTCAGGCAGTGGCACAATGACACAGTGTGGAGGACATGGCAGCAGCCACAGCAGCAGCATGAGGTCAGACAGTGGCACAATGACACAGTGTGGATGTCACGGCAACAGCAGCAGCAGCATGAGGTCATAGAGTGGCACAATGACAGAGTGTTGAGGTGGGTGGCAATACCAGTCCCTGGTAAAGATGGTGGTAGGCAGATGGAGAAACTGTCAGCAGATGTGTGGCATCAGGCGGGTGGCGGCATCAGAATAGTGGCTGAGGCAGGTAGTTTGAACCCAGACTGACGCCTAAGGCATTGGTGTGTGGAAATCCTGGCCGATCCACGCCTGATTCATCTTGACAAAGGTCAGTCGTTCCACATTTCCCGTGGACAAGCGGGTTCTCCTTGGGGTAACGATGGCCCCCGCCGTACTGAACACCCGCTCTGATGCCACACTACTGGCCAGGCAGGACAGCTTCTCCACTGCAAACTCGGCAAGTTGCGGCCACACATCCAGTTTGGCTGCCCAGTAGTCCAGCGGATCTTCTAACTGAGGTGGCAGAGTGCTGTCCAAGTAGGCCACAACCTGTTGGTTCAGGGACTGCTCCAGGTCCTGCTGCTGCTGCTGCTGGCGACTGCCCTCCTCACTAGGCGGGTGAAGGAAGCTGCTCATCAGTGACTCCAGACTTAGGTTACTACTGATGGAGCTGGTACTGCTCCTACCCCCCCACCTTCCCCCAGCAGCCGCGGCAGTAGTACGTGAGCGCTGAGGAACCCCCTGGTCAGACCTGTCAGAGGAGGGACACTGCCGCACATAGGCAGCGGCCAACTGATTACGGAGGATGTCCCGATAGTTTTTGAGTTTGTCTTCCCTCTCAATAGCTGGGAAAAAGGCTCCCATTTTGGACCGGCAGCGAGGGTCCAATAGGGTGGAGAGCCAGAAGTCATCCCTCTGCCGGATGCTGACTATTCGGCTGTCACTAGCCAGGCAAATAAGCATGCTGCGGGCCATCTGCACAAGTGACTCCGAGGGGCTCCCTGCCTCCATTTCCACTGATACTGCCACGGTGCTTGGGGTCACTGCCTCGTCTTCCTCATCTCCATCCACCTCCTCCAGCTGCCCTGCTCCTCCTCTCTTGTCACCTGGGTAGAAAATCCACTCATTTCACCAGACAATGCTTCTGCTCCAATGTCCTCTCCCTCCATTTCAGTCCCCACCGGACTCATGTGGCCACGAGATGTAGTCGCCACGTCTCCAGTCCCCTGCCCAGACAGATTTTTCAGCATCTGTTCCAGGACATGAAGCAGTGGAATGACGTTATTCATCCCGTAGTCCTGGCGAATGACAAATAACATCGCCTCCTCGAATGGCCTCAACAAACGGCAGGTGTCACGCATGAGCTGCCACTGGCTGACATCAAAGTTACATAGGGGAGTACTTCTGTCTGCCTGGATCATCAAAAAATCGTTAATGGACTTTCTCTGTTCATACAGTCGGTCCAACATGTGCAGGCTGGAATTCCAGCGGGTGGAAACATCGCATATCAGAGTGTATTGGGGGAGGCCGTTCTGCCGCTGCAACTCGAGGAGGGTGTTCCTGGCTTTGTACGAATGGATAAAGTGCATGCACAGTTTCCTGGCCATTTTTCAGAATGTTCTGAAGATCGGTGGAAGACTTCAGGAACCTTTTCACAACCAGATTGAACACGTGCGCCATGCAGGGCGCATGGACCATCCCTCCTCGGTGCAGCGCGGACACCATGTTCCTCCCATTGTCCGTCACCATGGTTCCGATTTGCAGTTGGCGCGGAGTAAGCCACACATCTATTTCTTGCTGCATGACGCGGAGCAGTTCCTCCCTGTGTGACTTCGTTCGCCGAGGAAGCCAGGTGTAGAACTGCGTGACACCGCTGTGCCCTACACATGTGGTATGATGGAGCAGTACTTGGAGGCTGAGATGGTGGTGGTGGTGGAGGAGGAGGAGGCGGACATTGGCGCAGGTGCAGCAGTTTGACAACGTGGAGGAGAAAGCGGCGTCTCCTGTCCAAGTTGTTGGTGTGCCTGGGCTGGAAGCACATTCACCCAGTGGGCCGTAAAGGACATGTACTGGCCTGACCGTAGTTACAGCTCCAGACGTCCGCGCTGCCGTGCACCTTGGAACAAACCGATAAGCTCAAGGACTGACCCACCTTCTGTTCTACATATTTATGAAGTGCTAGTACTGCCTTTTTGGAAAAGAAATTACGGCTTGGAACTCTCCATCTCGGCTCGGCACAAGCCATTAGTTCTCTGAATGGTGCAGAGTCCACCATTTGGAAAGGGAGGGACTGCAATACCAACAACTTGGACAGGAGCACGGTCAGCTGCTGCACCTTAGGATGGTTGGACGCATACTGTTGTCTCTTTGCAATCGCCTCGCTGAACGACTGCTGGCGCCATGAGTAGCGAGGAGCAGGAGCATCTGGACCGGGAGATGATGTCAAAGAGAAACAGCTCCCTTCTGCAGAGGTGGTGGAGCCTTGACTGGCTGCAATGGCATGCGTGCCACTGGGCGCTGCTGCTGCTGCTGTTGCTGCGGCGGCAGGATGGACCACCACATCTGAGCCACGTTTCTCCCAGGCCACCGGATGGTGACACTGCATGTGTTGACGCAGGGCCATGGTGCCAACGTTAGCTCCCTGGCCATGCTTCACTTTCTGCCCACAGATTCTACATATACCCATATTCGGCTCCTCCGGTGTCTTAGCAAAGAACTGCCACACCGCCGAGTATCGGAGTTTACCGCCAACGCTCCGCACTGAGTGACTACTGCCGCCGCTGCCTCGCTGAGCCCCCTGTGCCGCTACTTTCTTGGATCTGCGAAGCGGGTTTTTTCTTGGCTCCCGACCTCACACTGCTGCTATCCTGCTGACTCACGGCCACACGACCCACTTGCTGGCTGCGCTGCTGCTGCCTGAGGCGCAAGCTGACGCCCTCTTCTCCTGACGATGATGAAGCCCTTGCCTCACCTGGCTCCCAAGTGCGGTCGGCTACATCATCATCTATTTGTGTTTCATCGTCACTGCTGTCCTCATCACCGGTCTTGGTATGCCGAGGCTGACCTCTCACAACATGACCTCCCATGCCACTCTCCACATCTATACTTTGCCGCCTACTGCAAGAAGCAGGCGATATTGGCCCCATTTCTTCGCTGCCAAGTAGCTGCTGACTGCCCTCCTCAAATTGTTCATCCTCGCTATATAGTGGCGCTGAGCCCAGACCACATAGTAGATCTCTGGCTGAGGGAACCGGATGAGACAGAGGCGGGCTGAGGACAGGTGAGGGCCGCTGACCCGCTCCCGGGCCATGCCAACTAATGGTTGTGTCTGAGGTTCCCACCGACTCTTGCCTGGGGTTGTCAGATGTCATCTGGGAGGAAGAGGATGACCTAGTCAACCAATCAAGAACTCTTGGGTTGCTGAACAACACACGGCCGCTAGATGACAGCGGCAGTTGTGGCCTCACCGAGTGACCCCTGCTGCGACGTCCCCTTGCTGTGCTGCTACCTGGGCCTGTTCCAGGAATGTTTGTGCCACTGCCACTCGCAGGTGCAGAGCCTGCCACCTCTCTGTCTGACATACTGTTCTAAAATGTACAGACACTGTTTGATGATGATATCTGTATATGATAAATATACACCCTGTTTTTGACTCCAAATGAACCCAGTAACAAGCTTGGGTAACCCTTGGATATAAATTGTGCTCCACAAATGGCCAGGAAAAATTTACTTGTATGTGTCGTTTAAAAACACTGTGTGTTTTAACTAAATGTAAAAGCACAAACAGGCTTAATTAACCTTCGGACATGAATTAGGCTACAGGAAAAATGTATATATTTTGGCGTTGAAAAAGACGGTTTATTTTTGTCAGCACACCAGCAAAACAACGCTTAATTAACCCCTGGATGTAAATTGCGCCAAAGAATTGAGCCGCACAAAATAGTAGCTTTGTAGCGTGTTACATTGCGTGTTTTCTACGCCACACAACAAGAGATACAGTTGTAATTAACCTTTGCTTGTGAATTAGGCTACAGGAAAAATTTATATATTTTGGCGTTGAAAAAGACGGTTTCTTGGGGTCAGCACACCAGCAAAACAACGCTTAATTAACCCCTGGATGTAAATTGCGCCAAAGAATTGAGCCGCACAAAATAGTAGCTTTGTAGCGTGTTACAATTGCGTGTTTTCTACGCCACACAACAAGAGATACAGTTGTAATTAACCTTTGCTTGTGAATTAGGCTACAGGAAAAATTTATATATTTTGGCGTTGAAAAAGACGGTTTATTTTTGTCAGCACACCAGCAAAACAACGCTTAATTAACTCCTGGATGTAAATTGCGCCAAAGAATTGAGCCGCACAAAATAGTAGCTTTGTAGCGTGTTACAATTGCGTGTTTTCTACGCCACACAACAAAAGATACAGTTGTAATTAACCTTTGCTTGTGAATTAGGCTACAGGAAAAATTTATATATTTTGGCATTGAAAAAGACGGTTTATTTTTGTCAGCACACCAGCAAAACAACGCTTAATTAACCCCTGGATGTAAATTGCGCAATAGAATTGAGCAGCCAAAAAATGAAGTGGTATTTGTATTGTAAAAACGCTGTTTCTTTAAATGAATACAACAGGAACTGGCTTAGATCCCACTTGGATATTGAATGTATATGCAGCTGCAGTGGACGCACACTGGATTTCAGATCCAATACCCCAAAAAATTAGAAATAGAACATTAAGAGAACAGTCTCTGAGACAAGCTGAGACACCCCACAGAAATCGCTATATAAAAATCAATTCTTCAGTAAGAGCTATCAGCCGCGGCAGCACCTTCCCTGATCAGTACAGTGAGAGTGGTATGAGCTCCCAGCGTCGCGCCCGGACTTATATAGTGCAGTGACGTCACAGAATCCTGCCGGTCTCTGATTGGCTTCATCTCTGCACATGTCATGCAGGCTATGCCCTTCTTCCTCCCAGAGTGCTTTGCCCCATGTAGCGCCATGTGCTCGCAGCCATTTTATCAATCAAAAGCACACTTCGTTCACCCGAAGTACCCCAAAGTTCGACTTCGTTCCGAACCGAAGTTTCCTGAAATTCTAAACGAATTCCACTTCGTTAGAATCAATTCGCCCATCTCTAGGCACCGTCCTCATACACAAGAGACACTATGGATTTGGTATTAAAACTTGAGGGTGTCCGTGTGGATGAAGATATGTGTATTTGTGGCATAGATGTTCAAGCACTGTACTCCTCGATCCCTCACTGTGTGGGATTGGCAGCGGTGTCTTTTTATCTGGAATTCAATATTGTCAACAAAATAGATTCATTTTGCAGTTACTTGAATCCGTATTGTAACTTTTTTTTTTTTGTCTTTGGTGGGACCTTCCACTAGCTCTGGGATACTGCGATGGGCAGCCCCTGCGCTCCCACTTACGCAAATTTATTCTTGGACTGATGGAAGGCCATCCTTGTATTTGGCAATCCCAAACTTGAGACCTATCTGAACCACATTGTGATGTGACAAAGGTATATAGATGACAGATTTGTCCTGTAGCAAGGGGACAGGAAACTGAAGCAATGGTTGAGAAATGAAAAATCAACAATGTCAGTATGCGTTTCACATATGAATCAAAAATTTTGTGTTTCCCATTTCTGTTTTCGTAAATAAAAAAAAAAGGGCCAAGTGGTCTGATAGAAGCTAAAGTGTACAGAAAAAAAATACATTGACCAAACATTCCAAAAGATGACATTTTTGGACCTGAGCATTTACAAAGGGGGGGTATACCTAAGGGACAGTTTCTGAGAATAAAAAACTGTTCAAATCCCAGAGACTATGGCATACAAGCAGGGGACCTTCACAGGAAATTACTTAGGAGAGGAGATCCAATGGATCTTCTGGAGGACACACTGAAATGGGCGAACAGGAAGGATCGACTACAACTCTTGATACCAAAAGACAGCTCAGTATAAAAACATGGGGATCTAAGAATCATTGGACAATATGATGAGGGACATAGAGAAGTATGTAAAGTTACCAAAAATCTTTGTATTCTCTTCGGGGACAAATAAAAATTACCCCAAAAAAAAACCTGCTATTACATTTAAAAGAGAGAGAGAAGCTTAAAAGATTGTCTAGTTAGAAGGAAACCTTATAGGAAAAAAACCCTCCCGGAACCGGGTTTGGGATAGGAAACCTGGAAACTTAAAAATGTGGTTCCTCTCTTTGTGTTTTAAATATTTTGGGAGGGGGGAGGGTGCAAAACATTCATGAGTGCCAGCACTGGGAGAACTTACTCAGTTTGGAATTTTTTGTAGATCCACAGGTAGGGTATATTAAGCTACATGCCCATGTCCCAAGGACTATATTGGCAAAACAAAAAGGGAACTCCGACATCATATCGGAGAGCACCTTGGGGATATCAGGAGAGGAGAACCTCCTCAAAATTAGAGGGATTGACTTGGTGCAACCACCCCTACCGGGTGTGTGTGTGTAGGGGTGGGAGTAACTGGAGCCCATTGATTCTCCAGAGAGAATCAGAATGGATTCACCTGATAGACAGTGTCCGCCCAAAAGGTCTAAATGACAGACTTGACATACTTATGCTTTATCTAAGGGCAAAACCAATAGGCGATCGTAGAGATAACCACTTTTGTTTATATTTAACGAACTGATAAGATGTATACATACTCTATATGTGTATTGCTTTTTGTGCACTGTCTATGCCCACTTCTACACTAAAAAGGGGATGCCAAACTAAAAAGTGTATCTGTTATCGGTTTCACTAAGCGATCATGATGCCTTTTTATTATATATTTTATTAAAAGGGATGTATCGCTTCTTTAGTTCGGCTGATTCATACTGCTATCAGCTTCTCAACTGTAGAAATGCAGGGGCATTCTTCCCCTCCCAGCTGGGTGACATCAACCCCCCCTTCACTGTTCATGCTGACTCCCGAGATTCCTCCCCCCCCCCCCCCCAAGTCCACATATCACTGTGTCTCTCCTATGCAGTCTTATTTTGTAAGAGCTGTTTACATACCACAGGCTGCACTCAATCTAGACTGAGCACTGATCTCTTCTCTTCACAGCTGGAGATTTGTCTCAGTTGAAGCCAGCTTTCTATGAAAGGCACAGATATCCCTTCTATGCAGGAGAGTTAGGCACAGAGACAAAACTGTTATGTTTTCTCATTGTAGAATCTGCTGCAGTGTGTTTCTGCTGGGTGTGGAGAGAGAAAATGCTACGGCCCCTAGGGATCGACACAAATTGTGCTGTTTCCTGATTGTGTAAGCCCTGCAGTGTTATTCTGTTTCCTCTGGCTGTGTAGAGTGAAAATGTGCTGGTCCCTTACTCTGAGTGAGAGACACAGGAATGCTCTCTCCTGTGAATACGACCGGGGGCTGAACAGAATATAAATGAGCTCTCAGCTAGTGAAATGCAAGGAGGAGGGATCCGACCAGGACTGGATATCAGTGTAAACAAAAACACAAGATAAGGAATACTGTGAATACAAGACAGCTTTGCTAATGACATCCAATTGCAAAGTTGCTTGTTTTCACTGTCCCCTTATTCTGAAGACCAGTTAAGGAAATGATACAACCCCTTTAAGTACCTGATGTTTAAATTGTCCACATTTATATACATCCTTTCCTCATGTGATGAAATCTTCTAGAAGGAGCTCATTAAGGGATATAGGAGAGCGGGTAGAACATAATTCCTAAAGGGATACCTTTTTGAGTATCCCTCTGAGACATTGATCTTGTCTTGAGATATTGTTGGGTTATGTTGAATACTTCTGTGGACTTTTGCTATATGCAGAGCTTCTTTTCTGATATTGGGATATGTAATACACCGAGATCGCTACTTCTGACGTGCAATAGGAAACAAAAGTGCACACATGCACCGTAAGCTCGATATTGGCGCAGGAATAGAGCGCAAGCACAGTAGCTCCCAGAGGACACCGAAGAAGCATGGAGAGTGGAAACGGTTCTTCCTGACATTTTGGAGAGATGGGGGAACGTCCCATGCATAGTAATAAATGTACGTTTTGATAGTGTGGGGATTTGATTCCTCCTGACATGTGCACAAACCTCATCATTAACTACAAAAAATATTTGCTGTGCTTGCCAACAAGGGTTTTGCCACCAAGTATTAAGTCTTGTTTGCTAGAGGGATCAAATACTTATTTCTCACTGCAAAATGCAAATAAATTTATATAATTTATACAATGTGATTTTCTGGATTTTATTTTGGATATTCTCTCTCTCAATGTTAAAATTAACCTACCCTTAAAATTATAGACTGTTCATGTCTTTGTCAGTGGGCAAACTTAAAAAATCAGCAAAGGATCAAATAATTACTCCTTTCACTGTATAAAGGTACAGTGCTTAATTACAAAATAACAGACATACATAAAAATGTGCAGAACAGTATAAAAACAAATGGGATAAAATAACGGAAAACAGACCTTCACCAATTCGATTAATACAAAAAGGTCCCGCTGAGGATTGCAGCACGATAAATATTGGTAACTTCTGGATCTAACAATGGTTTGTAACCTCCAAGGTGTTTTATGGGAACTCCAAAACCCCCTCAGCCCCTCCTCTGGCTTAGGTCAAAGAGGGGATGGCTAATTACTCACCGGGGACACTAAGAAAGTCCTAATTTCCAACTTCTGTCATACCACATGCTAGGAGTCTCCTAGCCAGATATCATGTCCGCCAAATTCCCAAATATGCTTTCCCAACCGGGCTTTACCAAATGGAATATGCGATTCTAATTTGGGCCAATTTCCATTTCTGTGGTTCCATATAACCGAAAACTCTTGCGAACGAGACAGGAGCTGTGGCTGGGTTTCTTGGCCATAATCTCATAAGTGAGTTAACAAAATGTGTTTGTACAGTATAATTCTTCCCATTGTCCTATTCCATGTGCTCAGGGTCCTGGTGACAGATCATTTGGTTATGTGTATTCTTCTCCCACCTTTCCTTGTTATCACCTCTGTGCTAATTAGCACAAGGACCAAAAGGACTCGCCAGGAAGGGGCCTGGAAAAACAACCACTCCTCCACTCTTTACTGGTATCAGATGACTGCCACAGTTTCATTAAAGGACATGATAAAATGACTGCCACATTCCAAAAAAAAATTTATGAAAAGTATATACAAAATATTTAAACAAAACACTTAGGCAAACCAGAATTAAACCATCGACCCCCCCCCTCCCCACACACACACACACAACCCATCCCTCAAGGCTCATCATTCTCACAACTGCTCTTACTGTTATTCCTACTCTTTTCAGGAACGGAGACAATCTCTGGAAGCTCTTCTTCAGCATTGCTGTATCTTTCTTTTATTCCCCCTTAGGCAGTATATTTTTCTATCTTTTGGTGTTGTTGGGCTACTATTTTCCCTGTTATCCTTTTTCTGAGGGAACACCTATTCCTATCCAGTCACACATTTGGGTACTGCAGTCACATGCCTTAGTTTCCAACCCACCTAGGTCTTCTTGTTCCCCTCTGGGGATTGCTTTGGAACGTTCCTCTTCTGTGTCCCCCAATGACACAAGTGACAAAAATGGAATTTTGTCTTACTCATCTGTAAAATCCACTTATTTGGCTTAGTGTCACCTCATAGTGGCAGCTGCCTATACCCATAGTCTTTTGTGTCCCCCAATGAACAGAGTGAGAAATGGATTTTACAGGTTAGTAACACAAAACACCATTTTTATCCTGATTTTCCCTGTAACTGGGGCTTATATATTACCTCCAGTTTCAGAGGCAATACAACGCGCTGATCTGAGTTGAAGACCTAGCAGCATCTGCAACTACCGATCGGCCCCCCGGCCAGAAATCGGTATAAACAGAATTGCAAGAAAGATTAGGGGGATAAAAATACCCATCCCCTTCTCATTGAAGCTCTAGAGTCTAGAACATCTGTGTAGACTTAAATAGCCACCACCTGGATGTTAATCAAATATGGATGGTTGGCAAGTAGTTAAGCTGTGGTATGTTTATTTCTGGGGTTTGGACCTTATTCATGTTTCATTCAAAAAGCCAACACAAATTTTTATAAGCCTTGTGGATACTTTTGCTACTTTTATATATGGCAGAGGTTACTTGGTTTGGGAGCATTGACTTGACTATTTTTTTTTAGATTGGTCACATGAGGGCATGGCACATAAGCGCTTCAAGCAATTGAACCAGAAATCAGTTGTGGGGCTGGGGTGCTTGGAGCAACATGCACATTTTTTCACTAAATTATGTAATATGCATCTGTCAGTACATTTTCTTATAAGGTCTAGATAATCCATCACAAATCCTTTTCCAGAGGAAAATAAAAACCTACATCTAATGATAATAAATAAATTGAAATGGATACTCAACTGCTTCTGACTCACTGCAGAAATCCCCTAACACAACCAAGGACAAGCTGACACAGCACATAAATTACATTAGCATGTCCACTGCTGGTGGCATCTAAAAATGGATGCAGGATTTAGGGGGTTTGTGAAAACACTATCAGTGCTAACTTAACAAAATTAAAATATTTAAAGTTTGCACTAAAGACATCAACACTACACACGCTTATATTACAGTACCTAAAAAAAACCAAAAAGGCACTTGTTTAAATCAATGTATTTTTGCACCTGTTCCTGCTGTTAACATTGACAATTTAAAAACAAAAAAAGTAGAAGAACAACACATAATCACAGCTTTCCTGTTAATGTAATATCAAGTGATGTTTTTACTTAAAAATGTAGATCATTCAAAAATATATACTACATGAAAGATTGGTTACTAAAGGGGTTTTGCCCCAATCTCATTTCATACCTCCTGCATCCAGCTATTCAGCTCTGTGTGCTCAGAAGGGGGCGTGTGTGATTTGTTTGAATTGCATATCATGTGACCCAGCAGGATGACATCACCATGCCTTTCCTCTCTGCGGTCAAAGAAAGATCTGTTTATGTGTAGAACTGTAAGTAGTTACATTGTAGCTCAGTGGTAAAACTTTTGCCTCCAGGCACAAGGGTCCTCAGTTCAAATCCCTGCAGGAACCAAACCTGTGTTTTTTTTTTCTCTTTATCAATGCATACACCTCATTGAGGCTTCTTTTTTTAATTTATTTGCACTGTTTGACTAATTACTAAGGAGTACGGAGGACAGGAGTAGAGTGACAGCACCTGCGGTTTGAACACTTAGTAGCTTCCTGGGAGAAGAGGTGATGTCTGAGCATGTGCGACCAGGACTGAGAAGCTCTCAGCCCTGGTCGTATCCCCTGGAGACGAGCTGTAAACAATGGATCACTAAAGGAGCAGCTAAAACAAAAATGACCCAGAATTTTTAATAATGATGAATGGTGAAAATGTTCATTATTTAATGTACACACGTCCCACGTCAATTTTACTTTGCGGCAAAAGCCCTTTTAGCTATGTCTGCATCTATAGTACATTTGGGCTGCTTGAGCTGTATTGGTAAACTAGAAAAAAAAATCCCTCAACCCCACATGTTTTTACGTTTTTGTTGTGTCTGTGCACAGTGTTCCATATCTCTGCCATTTTGTAGCATTTATTCCTCATCTTAAGAAAACCTAAGTGAAATCTTTACTAAAACAACGACTTTAAAATACAGAGCCACTGACGATGGAAGTTGGTCCCACTGAAGTTGGATTAACTGATGCAGTTAAGGCCTTACAAGAGAATGAATATAAATGAATCTGTGCAAAGCATGAACACAGTATGACACACGTGTCCTAGGGCCTGATTTCTAATTAATGGGGATACAATCAATGGGACCAATACCAGTCTAATAAGAAATTTAATAATCACAGAAGCATCAACCTTTCTATCTGTAAATTAGTAAAACATAACTTTTAATAGGTACAGTTTAAACCAGAAGTTTTCATTCACTATATAAAAAGACACATATGCATGTTTTTTTTTCCACTTTCTTACATGAAATCAGAATTAACCTTACCTGTTTTAGGTCAATTAGGATTACCAGAATTATTTATATTTGCTAAATGACAGAAAAATTAGAGAATTTTTTTTTAAGGTATTTGTATTACTTTCTGCAAAGTCAAAAGTTTACAAACACTAGGATTACTAAGCCTTTAAACAATTTGAGAGGGGAAAAATCTCTCCTTGGGGAGAGCCATCAATAATTTGTTCGGTGTGAGGATTTACTTGCTTTTCAGACCTCACTGACTGTTTTGCATAAAGCAAAGGCTTATGGGAAAAGAGCTGAAGAGCTCCACAGCACAATCTATTGGATGTAGTTATCCTCAATTCACATGTAGCTCACAGGAGCTTTGCAATGGCAAAGTGATTTGAACCAAACCAGTTTAGGGGAAAGCCTCACTGACTGTTTTGCATAAGGCTTATGGGAAAAGAGCTGAGGAGCTCCACAGTGCACACTATTGTATTTAGTTATCCTAAATTTACATGTAGCTTGCAATGTGAAAGGGATTCAGACTTCACTGACATACCGGAAACACACTGCTTCTGGGTATAACATCATGGGAAAGTCTAAAAAAAATCAGCCAAGATATCTGGAAGAGAATTGTGGACTTTCACAAGTCTGGATTATCCTTGGGTGCAATTTCTTCATCCTTGGGTGAAGGTGCCGTGTTCATCTGAAGAAACAATTATACACAAGTTCAAACAAGATGGGAATGTCCAGCCTTCATACGAGACGGGTTTTGTGTCTCAAAAATGAATGTGCTTTGATCCAACATTTGCATATCAACCCAAGAGCAGAAGCAAAAGACCTTGTGAAGATGCTGGTGAAAGCTGGTAAGATTGTGTCATTATCCAAAGTGAAACGAGTATTGTATTAACATGGGCAGATAGGCCAATCTGCCAAGAAGAAGCCATTACTCCGAAAGAAACATATAAAAGCCAGATTAATGTTTGCAAATGCACACAGGAACAAAGACCTACATTTTTGGAGACATGTCCTGTGGTCTGATGAAACTAATATCGTGCTGTTTGGCCGTAATGACGATCGTTACGTTTGGAGGAAAAAGGGAGAAGCTTGGAAGCCTAAGAACACCATCCCATCTGTGAAACACAGGGGTGGCAACATCATGTTATGTGGTGTTTTGCTGCAGGAAGGACTGGTGCACTTCACAAAACAGATGGCATCATGATAAAGAAGATTATGTGGCAATACTGAAGCAACATCTCAGGACATCAGCCAGAAAGTTAGAGCTTGGGAGGAAATAGGTCTTCTAATTGGACAATAACCCATAGCATACTGCCAAACTGGTTACAAAGTGGCTTAAGGATAACCAAGTCAATGTTCTGGAGTGGCCATTACAAAGCCTTGATCTCAATCCTATTCAGAATTTATGGGCAAAGCTGAAAAGGCAGGTGCGAGCAAAGTGACCTACAAACATGGCTCAGTTACACCAGTTCTGTCAGAAGGAATGAGCCAAAATTCCTACCAACTATTGTGAGAAGCTTGTGGAATTATATCCAAAACTAATGAAATGTATGTAAACTTTAGACTTTGCAAAAAGTGATAAAAATGCCTTAATTCTCTCTCTCTCTCATATTATTCTGGCATTTGGCAAATATAAATAATTTTGGTAATCCTAATTGACCTAAAACGGTAAGGTTTATTCTGTTTAATGTCAGATAGTGAGAAAAACATGCATATGTGTCTTTTTATATAGTGTATGTAAACTTGGTTTCAACTGTATATATTAAGATCAATATTTTAGTATATTACACAAACATAAATTCATTAAATGAGTATAATTATCCTAGAGATAAGGGACTATAAACAAAACACCTTGAGAGTCCTGTACATTACCAGAATCAGTTATGTGCCCAATATAGTCTTAGATAGAAAAATTTGTATTTATAGGTCAGTCAATGCATTTTAAAGAGAACTGGAATAATAGAGGAAACCACTGAAAGGATGGTTATTATCACCTATTCCTAACAATACCCCTAACATCTTTCCCTAAGCTGGGTAACCGCCCAAAAGGGTGAACCCCCTCCCACCCCAAACTGTCTTAGTATTATTGATCTTAGTACATAACTAATTAAAGTTATGTTTTACGATTTATAGATCAAAAGGTTGACTGTGTTTGACTCCAATTAACCAGAAGTTTAGGGCATATTCTATGGCTACATATGCAAACACAAACGCTGTCATCTCAAACTAAAGTTGTTTTTCATGTGTTACCCTTTAGAGAGTTAATACATTTGAAAATGTTATCCAAAAGAGAGTTACTAGTCTGAATAAAGTAGAAATGGGGTATTGGAACACATCCAAAGTTTCAGAAGAATCTTAAGCTTGGCAGGGTTTCCAAGAGGGTTAATGCCCGGCTGGCCTTTAATGCAATAGTGAAAAAAAGGTGAAAAAAAAATCCAGCACAAATGTCTTCATGCAATAATACGTGTATTTCTAGCTGTGTGAGTTGAAAAACCACGGAATCGGAATAAAAAACGAGTATTAGTACATGAAGATGTCGGTTCTGCACATATTTCAACTGAACTAGTGCATCATTGAAAAGTCTGTAATTCAAGTTAAAGGGGTTGTCTCACTACATCGATTCATCTTACCTCAGTCCTGTTTTCTCGGTTTCATTTTGAATTAAGGGGCGTGTTTACAGTCCTCTACTAGGCTGCAGTAGAAGCCAGGTCTGTTGCTATAGCACACTATATACAAATTCAAGTGCCGTTATGCTATATGTCTTATTTTAAACTTTTCTGACAAGGAAAGTCCAGTCCTCTAGTAGGAGTTTTCTCTTCTCCTTCAATGCAAGACAAATATCAACATAGAGACTGAGTCAAAGTTGCATATAAAATCTTTAGATTTTTACTTTACGTATGGAATATGAATATGGCGGTGTGCCTACGTACTCCAAATCATCATACTTTTATGCATTAACAGGTCAGTATTTAGCTGTAGCTGTTGCCATTACAATCCAGGAATTTCACATTTCAGTGGCATGCAATCTCATATTCGAGCTGACAAGCAGTAAGCAGGGTGCTCCATGTTGCACACAGCTGGAACGTTTCGGAAAATCTATTTCCTTCTTCAGGCATGCATACACAGAGTCACATTCACTGATATGTGATCACATTAAGCAAACAGGTGAATATTAACTCTAAATTACCCTTACACTTTTTATTGCACCAATACCATAAACATATCTAATTCTAATCACCTATTTATCATACACCACATTATCCTATATTTTATACTTTAAGATATAAATCATTATTAGTGACCACTATTTTAAACCCAAGCCTTTATAAAACAAATGTGACTCTGTGTACGCATGCCTGAAGAAGGAAATAGATTTTCCGAAACGTTGCAGCTGTGTGCAATATGGAGCACCCTGCTTACTGCTTGTCAGCTCGAGTATGAGATTGCATGCCACTGAAATGTGAAATTCCTGGATTATAATGGCAACAGCTACAGCTAAGTACTGACCTGTTAATGCATAAAAGTACGATGATTTGGAGTACGTAGGCACACCGCCATATTCATATTCCATATGTAAAGCAAAAATCTAAAGATTTTATATGCAACTTTGACTCAGTCTCTATGTTGATATTTGTCCTGTTGCTAGGCTGCCAGCACTGGTTGCTATTGTATATCAGGAGAGATCAAACAGGTCTGTAGCTATAGCGACCTGAGGAGCTGATGCAGCCCATACAGGAGGGGATATCTCAGAATAGGTAGAACACTGTTAATGGACATATATTGCAAAGTGACTTGTTTTTGCAAGATCTTTAACATAAAAAGCAATCCTTGTAGTGAGACAACCCCTTTATGTAGAGAAACCCATATATTGTATACTAACAAAGACAAATAAGGTATGTGGCTCACCTGCTCTAGCTTGTGTGTATGCGTCTCAGTCAGAGAATCTATATATGTGCACAAATATTCCACCGGCCTGCAATAATTCTTTCATTGAATATTGCTGTACACATGAAGTATTTAAAATCTTCTTTTTATTCATCCATTATAAACTGGACAATAGACCAGCAGTATCTGGCTTATCGATTTCAAAACCATATGTGTTCTTGATCACATCTATACATATATTGTATAAACTCATTACACACAGAGCCATATATTTTAAACTTTTATTTCTTTTAATGTGAATGATTAGGGCTTACAGCTAATAAAAACCCCAAATTTAGCCCATGATGCCATATGGGAGCCCTGACTTTCCTACTGGGAGCGATCACGGTCTTAAAGAGCCTACCCCTGCTAAGTACAGGGTCTCCCCGCCCCCCCCTCTACCCCTCCACCCCTGTGTCTAGTCTTGTGCCCGCCTCAGTCTGTCTTGTCTGTTTATTGCCTCTTTACACCAGGTTATATGGTTTTATCCGAATATATTATTTTAGGCCTCGTTATACTGGCAGACATTGACGCTTACTATTTGGATTTTGGTGTCTATTGTTTTACAAGCTTTCTTTTTCTGTAATTATCTTTATTTAAACAAAAAACATTAATAAAAATACAGTTCTAAAAAAAAACAACCCAAATTTAGTAGAAAATTAGAATAGTGGATAAGACCAATCAAAATAAAAAAATGTAATACAGAAATATTGGCCTACTACAAGTTTTACAGTATATGCACTCAATAATTTGTCAGGGCTCCCATGTGGCCGATCAAGCTCAGTTATACTGTCGTTATTAAAACAGCTATTGGTACTTTTGACAGTGTGGGCAGGAGCCACGTTCTGCTTGTATATTAAATCAGCCTCTCCATAAAGCATCTCAGCAGAGGGAAGCATGAAGTTCTCTAAAATTTTCTGGTAGGTGACTGCGCTGACCTTGGACTTAATATATCATAGTGGACCAACACCAGCAGATGATGTGGCTCCCAAACTATCACTGACTGGGGAAACTTCACACTGGACATCAGACAACTTGGATTGTGGCCTCTCTCCTCATCCTCCAGACTTTGGGTTCTTGATTTCCAAATTAAATGCAAAATGTATTTTCATCTGAAAACAGGGCTTTGGACACTGAGCACAGTCTAGTCCTTTTTCTCCTTAACCCTGGTAAGATTCTTCTGATGGTGTCTCTGGGTCATGAGTGATTTGACACAAGGAATGTGACAGTTGTAGTTCATGTGCTGGAAGTGTCTGTGTGTGGTGGAATCACTGAGTAGCCTCAGTCCACTCCTTGTCAATCTCTCCTAAATTCTTGAATGGCATTTTCTTAACAATCCTTTCAAGGTTGTGGTCATCCCTGTTGCTTGTGCACCTTTTTCTACCATATTTTTTCCTTTCACATAACTTTCCATTAAAGGGGTTTTCTTACCACATTATTTACCTTTGCCTACATGGTTAAAGCTAACCAAAGGCTTTAATGAAATACATTGCTGTTTTGATTTTGATTTGTTTATGAGATAAAGGAGATTTTATCTACCGTCTTGTGTACAAAAGTTTCTTCTCTCTGTTCTGATTGCTCCAGAAGCCCTGTCCGACCATGGTGAGTCACTTCAAGCTGAATGTTTTCTGAAGCACAGGAACTTGTTTGTCTATGTTACTGGCAAGCTTTAACCCTTTAAAGCTCTATAGTCTTTTGCACTACAGTTCAAAAACCTCCAGCAGCCATGTCACTATAGAAGGATCAGCTAGAAACAGTACAGCTGATATGTCAATCACTGCTGTAGAACTACCCACAACCTAACCAACCTAAGTGTGAGTCTGAAGCTGGCTGTGGCTCTGGTGAGGCAACTCCTTTAATCTGCTTTCTGTAAATAGCCAGGTTTTTTTTTATTTTTTTTTTTAGCAAAAACCTTTTGTAGCTTCCCCTCCTTGTGAAGGGTGTCAATGACTGTCTTCTTAACAACCCCAAAGTATATTGACTTCTCTCACATCATTCTAGTTTTCTGATCTACTGAATTTCTTGTTTTCATTAGCTGTAAGCCATAATAATCCACATTAAAAGTTATAAACGCCTGAAATATATTTTTCTGTGTGTAATGAGTATGTACAATATATAGGTTTCTCTATTTGACTTGAATTATAGACATAAAATTAACTTTTCAATGACATTCTAACATTTTGTACTAGTTTATCAAATCTGTGAAAGAATTTCATGTTACTTTAACCCTTTTGAAGACTGCTCCACTAAGAGCACCTCTCTAATACGCTTTATAAATCTGTTAAAAGGAAATACAACAGTCTATATGATTTTGGTAAAATTTGTTTAATCAATGTGGCCAAAGTCATGTATTTTTTAAAGCAAGTATTATTTCATCTTCATGTCACCATTGCAATTACGGAACTATAAAATTGCTGCCCTAAAGATGCAAATGCCCTATGCTGAACCTCCATATGCCTTCAACTTTACACTGAATCATGCATTTTACCATATTTCATATTCTTTTAGCCTGTTAGAGAAGACTAAACAGAATTCTTCAGGCACAATTCTTTATTTAGAGCTGCATCATTTATAGAAATGTGTATGAAGTCAGCTATTACCACATTTAAAAATTCAGTTTATCTTCATTTAATGGATAAGTTAAACAATTCTGCTTAAATATTTAGTGGCTGCAGCAATTCCAAATGTAATAAAGTTATGTCACTGCAATGAGTCTTGTAATACAAATCTAACTTCTCCACAAAGTCAAAGAATTGTCATCTTATGTGAAATCAGCGATTTTGTATGAATACTCTGTCAAGAAGAGAACTAATGTTTCCTTCAAAATCTTAAACACTTATTGATATTTGACGTACAGGTACAGTGGGGAACAAAAGTATTCAGTCGGCCACCAATTGTGCAAGTTTTCCCACTTAAAAAGATGAGCGAGGCCTGTAATTGACATCATAGGTAGACCTCAACTATGAGAGACAAAATGAGAAAACAAATCCCGACAATCACATTATTGATTCGGAAAAAATGTATTTGCAAATTATGGTGAAAAATAAGTATTTGGTCACCTACAAACAAGCAAGATTTCTGTCTCTCACAGACCTGTAACTTCTTCTTTAAGAGGCTCCTCTGTCCTCCACTCATTATCTGTAGTAATGGCACCTGTTCGAACTTGTTATCAGTATAAAAGACACCTGTCCACAACCTCAAACAGTCACAATCCAAATGCCACTATGGTGAAGACCAAAGAGCTGTCGAAGGACACCAGAAACAAAATTGTAGCCCAAGCACACCAGAGCAATGAAGGAGTGGCTTTGTAAGAAGCATTTCAAGGTCCTGGAGTGGCCTAGCCATTATACAGATCTCAACCCCATAGAAAACCTTTGGAGGGGGGTTGAAAGTCCGTAATGCCCAGCGAGAGCCCCAAAACATCACTGCTCTAGAGGAGATCTGAATGGAGGAATGGGCCAACATACCAGCAACAGTGTGTGCCAACCTTCTGAAGACTTACAGAAAACGTTTGACCTCTGTCATTGCCAACAAAGGATATATAACAAAGTATTGAGATGAACTTTTGTTATGGGCCAAATACTTATTTTCCACCATAATTTGCAAATAAATTCTTTCCAAATTGGACAATGTGATTTACTTGATTTGTTTTCTCATTTTGTCTCTCATAGTTGAGGTCTCTCTTTGATGTCAATTACAGGCCTCTCTTATCTTTTTAAGTGGGAGAACTTTCACAATTGCTGGCTGACTAAATACCGTATATACTCGAGTATAAGCCGAGTTTTTCAGCACAAAAAATGCGCTGAAAAACACGACTTCGGCTTATACTCGAGTCACTGTCGGCGCTGCAATGGCCCAGGCACCGGCAGGGACACTTCTGCTATATGCAACTCCTCAGGGAGCGCATATAGCTGAATGCCGAGTACCTGACAGCATACGGGCTCGGCTATGGCCCGGGCGCTGTCAGCGATCCCTTCACCTGCATGCGACTCCTCTTGGAGCGCATACAGGTGAAGATACCACTGCGGAACAGAGAGTGAGTGCTCCCTGCTCCGCAGTAGACTCCGGACTGCCGCAGACTCGCGGCTGTCTGGAGTTTCCGGCACAGGCAGCGTGTGTCATCACGCTGCGTGCGCGGCCTGATGACATCACCCTGCCTGTGCCTGGACACGGAGCAGAGCGCCCGGTATCGGAACAGCGGGGGAGTGAGTTAAGTGTTTTGTATTTTATTTTAATTGCCTATGGGGCCATATACCTGTCTAGTACCTGCCTGTGGGGCCATATAACTGCTTATTACCTGCCTATGGGGCCATATACCTGCCTCTAACCTGCCTATGGGGCCATATACCTGCCTATGGGGCCAGATACCTGCCTAGTACCTGCCTATGGGGACATATACCTGCCTATCAGGCCATATACCTGCCTATTACCTGCCTATGGGGACATATACCTGCCTATAACATGCCTATGGGGCCATATACCTGCCTATAATCTGCCAATGGGGACATATACCAGCCTATATATGTCTATAACCTGCCTATGGGGACATATACCTGCCTATACATGCCTATAACCTGCCTATGGGGGACATATACCTACCTATGGGGGACATTAAACTGCCATAACCTGCCTATGTCATTTTATTGGTATCCATTTTAATTTTTTTTAAATTCAGCAGTAGCCGCTGTATTTTCCACCCCAGGCTTATACTCGAGTCAATAAGTTTTCCCAGTTTTTTGTGGCAAAAGTAGTTGCCTTGGCTTATACTCGGGTCGGCTTATACCGAGTATATACAATACTTTTTTCCCCACTGTATTGTGTAAAAGCAGTAAAAAAAAAATATACAAATTGGGTATCGCTGTAATTGGATTGACCTGCTGAGTAAAGCTAGCATGTCATTTATACCGCACGGTAACCGCTGTAAAAAATAAAAATAAAAAACACTACCAGGATTGCTGTATTTTGCTCAAAATGCCTCACAAAGGACTTCCGGGGGCGGGGCGTCTGGTGCGGCCGCGTTTTAGAGGAGCTCCTCTGTGGCCACTTGAATCTGGGAACATCGGAGCCATTTAGCCCTTTACATCCCCCTGCATCCACCATCAGAGGTGCAGTGGGTCGCTACAGCCCAGAGGACTCCGAAGAATTTGAGCCCCGGAGGCACACGGCGACTACGTGAGCCGCGCATCCCAGCACACACTCACCTGACCCGTCTGAGGCCCGCACTTACGCGACGTGGGTTCGACGGCCGACGCGGAGAGGAGCAGGAGCTGTAGTGTCACCGGACTGCGAGACGGAGGCTCGGGAGCCAGCGGAGAGAAGACAGAACGAGCGCGGGTGCAGCCAGGTGCGAAGCGCCCCCTCGTGCAGAGGATAGACGCACCATCTTGAGGCCTACAGTGCCGCGGGCGGCAGTTAAGGTACATTCGCGGCGCGGACAGGGGGAAGCCACGCTGCTCAGCCTGCTTCCGGAGACCGCAGACGGCAATCCTCCGGCCGGGAGAAAAAATCTGCTGCCCCACTACATCAGAGAGGTACGGAGCTGCCCTTACTCCCCAGGCGCAGGAGGGATCACAGGCGGGACTGTACTTAGCTCTCACTCCATTATTAGGAGTTTATCCCCATAGCTTCAGAGGCCCTGCACGAAGCTTAGTGATCTAAAAGCCAGGTGGAAGATTTTGGGTCTACAAGTGGACTGTTATTCGGGGTTTGCCACCTGCTCAGGTGGGTCTAGCCGTGACACAAGATATCTTACAAGTACCCTACTGGATGCTGTTAACTGTTTAAGAGGACACTTGTGACGAGCCTTTGATATTATTTGCCAGCACCTAATTGTGAGAACTGAGCCTGACAGGGTTAATTTTGGTGCACAGGAATCTTTTTTTTTTTAGTCTGTAGGCATTGGCTAGGGTCCTTTGCTGCCACCAAGTGGCCTCCAGAGGCAGCTTACCTGAGGAAGAGACTGTCTCTGATCTTTAATTGGATATGGCCCTAAGTAACACATGCTGCAGCAGTCTCTGCTATCCTGAAATGTAAAATTGCAACAGAAAGAGCCGCCCTGCAGGCCACCTAGCGCTCTGCCACTTTGGGTAATCCTGCTCTTCCCACTGAGATATATGGAGTAAAATATTTACTGTTGAGTTCTTCCCACGGAGGCCCTGTACGCAGTTGCCCAGGCCTAGAGGGCACTTTAACACGCCAGGTCTTTGCCCTCAAAGCATGGACAGATTCGTAAAAGTTTCTAAACCTAAACGGCATACAACTCCATAGCTGCTGCTCCAGCTGCGTCTACTCCTTCTCCAAAACGATCACAGCAAGCCCTGGAAGGGGGGAAAAAAGCATAAGCGAAGGTGTCAAAACAAGCGAAAACAATGTCGACGACAGCTCCCAAGAAGGCGCCTGCGGCCTCGTCAGGATCGCCGCTCAATGAACCTCGCCAGACAGTATCCATCAAGCTGAATTGATGGCCCAGGCGGTCTCTAACATCATCTTACCTATCTTAGACAAAAGAATAGATCTTATTCAAGCATCGGTCAATGCTGCTTTGGCCCAAATCACCAGTAATGCGCAGAGAATTGTCGAGTTGGAGACCCGTACAGTGTCGGTGGAGGAGACTATGACAAGATTGGAGGAGATTTCAGCGTCTCACCAGGTACAATTGGAGAATCTGCAAGCCAAAATCGACGACTTGGAAAACAGAGAGCGGCGCAACAACTTAAGGTTCATCGGCATATCAGAAGATGTTGCAGCAGATACACTGGCTTCCTACTTGACCAATGACCTGGCCATAGCCCTTGGGCTGGACACACCTAGAGACCCACTGATTATTGAACGGGTTCATCGTATTGGAGCAGTTAGACAAAGGGGTAAGCCAAGACCGGTGATCGCGAAGTTTCAAAACTGGGTGATTAAGGAAAAATTTCTCAGAGCCTACAGACAGAGCAGGGGCCTCCAGGTGGGGGAGGATAGGATCCTGATATTCCAGGACTTTTCAATGCAGGTCACTCAGAAAAGGAAGGCGTTCCACCTAGTCTGTAAACACCTCCATGACACCGGGGTACGCTTTCAACTGCTGTATCCTTAGAGTGGTGGAAAATGGTCAAGTGGCCATCTATGACAAGCCAGAAGAGGCGACAAGACGATTTCTGCCGCATGCTCCTGTCTAGGGACTTGTGACTTCTTCATTCATGGACACAGCGATTCTTGTGCTTGACAGGATAAGGGGAGCCATGAGTAAGATGCTGGGAGACTCCACTGGCGGAGAGGTCTTTAGGCTCCCTTCGCTCCTAATTAATTGGACAGTCGCCTGAGATTATGATTATGTTAAATGTATGCCGTCCTTGATTAATAATTTTGTAGGCCGGATGCCGGGGGTTGGGAGGTGTCGTCCCCCCCCCTTTTTTTTTCTTTTTTTCTCTCTCTCTCTCTCTCTCTCTCTCTTCCTCTTTCTCTCCCTCCTCACTCCTACATCCTATTCCCCCCCTCCCCCGCCCCCGGGGATCCGGTGAATAATAAGAATCTTGAGTGGCTTCTAAGGTCTTAGATTGAAGGCTGCGGGGCGTGCTCCGTGCATTGACGCCCTACTAACATTTATATGAATGTTCGAGGGGGTCAACAAGTTCGGCCAAGAATGGGCCGCTGTTTTCTCCAGTTTCTATTCTTGTTTTGGTTTAAGTTAGTGTATGCCAAGGTCTATAAATTACAAAGGCATTGTCTCCACCCTCTTACTGGCTTTCTAGAGCTGCAGGCTTCTGAAACTAGGCTGATACCCCCCCCCACCAATGGGAAGGAACCGCGAAGGCGCTCGCTGGGATGCCTTTTGGGTTCTCGCTAATGTTTTGATCTTGCCATTGATACTGCAGTGGCGTGATTCGGGATGAGTACGCCAATAGGAGGAGAAAGAGGCTGCCTACCTGGCCCACAAATTAAGTTTATGTCCTAGAATGTGTCAGGATTAAATATTCCAGAGAAAAGAAGAAAAGTCCTGACCCATATGAAACGTATGAAAGCTGACGTGTTTTTCCTGCAGGAAACGCACTGGCAAAAAGACAAGTTCTTCCCGATCAGAGCTCCATGGTTAGACCCACTGGCTTTCTCTAATTATAAATCAAAATCTAGAGGCGTAGCAATTTATTTTAAAAAGGGGTTGGTCCAATCTGTCGTTGAACAATACTCGGACCCAGATGGGAGGTTCCTATGCATGAAAGTGAAGATAGCTGATAACAACTACACGCTATTAAATGTATATGCCCCAAACACAGGGAACAAAGAGTTCCTTTCCGACATAGTCACCTTTTTGCATTCCCGATCATTCTCTAACCTCATCTTACTGGGCGACTTCAATACGGTATCCAATCCCTATCTAGATAGATCGCAGGCTCAATCGGGAGGTTTGTGGGTGACTCCCCCTTAGATGATCTGATGGCCAAACTCAGTGTCTTTGACTACTGGAGGGCGGTAAACCCAACGTCGAGATCTTACACCTTTTACTCGGCTGTGCACTGTTCCTTCTCGCTCATAGACTTGGCATTGGTGTCCTCTTCTCTGTATCACGCAGTGGTGGACGCGGATATACTCCCTATCACGATTTCTGACCACGCTCCCATAACAATTGTGGTGGGAGGTAGAGTACTCCTCCCAAAGTCTCAAGGGTGGAGATTCCCAGGTTATTTGAGTCAATCGGATGATTTTACGGAGTTTCTCAGGGTACATTGGTTGCAGTTTCTGGAAGACAATGCGGCTCACGTCATAAGTTATGTAAGCATGAAACTCAAGAATCAGAATAAAAGATTCCAGGAACTGCACTCAAGCCTCCGAGACCTCCAAAATAAATTTTCTTTAGACCCCTCGTTGGATAATAACAAAAACTTTCAGGCGGCACAACAATTGCTCCACACTTTTCTTCAAGGAGAGGCTAAAGCACATTTATGGAATCAACAAAGCAAATTCTACAGGTGGGGAAATAGAACGGGCTCACTTCTGGCAAACGTCACAAAACCCTGGCAGGCAAGACCCCCCATAGCGGCGATAAAATCTCCAATCTCGGGGGAAATACTGACCGGCCCGTGTGAGATAGAGCAAGAATTTATAGATTTTTACGAATCCTTATACAGTGCTGACCCCTATGACACCCAAAAAGTATCATCCTTTTTAGATTCACTGAATATGCCGGGCATCTCGAGAGAACAGAGGGAGCAACTGGAGGATGCAATTACAGAGGAGGAGGTTCGTAGGGTAGTGGCAGGTCTGGCGAATGGAAAGTCTCCCGGGCCCGACGGCTATTCGGCTGAATTTTATAAGTCCATAGTAACAGAAATTACCCCCTTTCTCACAAAACTATATAATGACATATATGTGAGGTCTGTAGAGGTCGATTCTTTCCACGATTCTCGAACCATACTACTTTTAAAACCTCAAAGAGATCCGATCCTGCTGGCCTCATACTGACCAATATCTTTGATAAATCAGGATTATAAAATATTGGCCAAAATCCTGGCCACTAGACTACAAAATCTCCTGCCCCAAATCATCCATCCTTCACAAAATGGGTTTATTGCCCATAGGCATTCCACAAAAAATGTTAGAACAGCTATGGCGGCAATAATGCGGGTCCGGGAGGCTGGCCAACCTTCATCCATGCTCCTTAGCCTTGACGCAGAGAAGGCGTTCGACAAGATGTCCTGGCCTTTTCTCAAAGCCACTCTGCTGCGTAGAGGGTTCGGGGGCCTCTTTTCTGGATTTGTAGAATATTTACAATCCAATTCCACTACCTCCCTACTTATTAATAAGCTAGTCTCGCCGGTTATTGATCTTTTTAGAGGTGCTAAACAAGGATGCCCACTGTCACCTTTGTTTTTTAATTTATACATTGACCCACTATTATACCACATTACTCAGTCCCCTCTTTAACGGTGTATTTCTTTCCCACCTAGAGACATCAAGATCACGGCATACGCTGATGATCTCCTCTTAATGATAGCTAACCCTAAACAGACATTGGCCCCGATACTTGAGGATGTGATGGATAAGGGTGCGCTATCGGGATACACAATCAATCAATGTGGATAAATGTGAAGGTATGCTCCTGCAGGGTCCGGCGGTCCCGTTATGGTCCACATCACATACGATCCGGTGGTGCAAACAGGAAATTAAATATTTGGGGGTGTGGCTAACTAGGAACCCAGATACCCTATATAAGAAGAATGTGGATGCCTATCTGGGTAAGCTCTCGGAGACCATGAAAAGGTGGTCAAAACTTCCGCTGTCTTTTTTGGGGAGGTGTAATCTCATCAAAATGATGGAGTTCCCTCGCCTACTTTACATCTTCCATATGCTCCCTATTTACCTACGCCCTGGGGAGGAAAAAATTATTAATGCCCAGTACAGGTCATTCATTTGGGACAATAAAAGAGCACGTGTTCCCCTGTTCCTCTTACACCAAAGCAAACTTAACGGAGGGGTGGGGTTTCCCAATATACGCTTATACAATCTAGCCGCGTTGGGTCGATTTTTGGATGATTGGGCGCAGTCTACGAGTGTCTTCACAGACAGCATGTTAGACCAGCTGAACCTCCCCCATATCTCCCTCCTTAATTTTGTTCATCAGCCTTTTGGCAGGCTATCGCCACTATTGAAATCGAACCACCTACTGATGGCCATATGGCGAGCATGGCGGAAAATTCGGCAAACATCTGAACCCGGATTACTCCCTATACCTGTCCTTAGTGTCAAATCCGGACTTTCAAGATGGCAAGCCGCACAATACGTTTAAACTCTGGCATGCGCTGGGCGTACAACAGGTTCGGCACTTGATACACCTGGACACTAAACAAGGTCTCTCCATTCAGGATTTGCAACAAAAATATCAAACACTACCAATTCCCTTCTTTAATTACATGCATGCTGCAAGCTATGTTACCAAAGTGACACAAAACTTTAGGGCAGCGGATTGGGATATGACTTTTGCGCGAACATTGCTGTACCCGCCCTCGAGAAAGGCGCATTTATCGATAATATACAATTATCTCCTTGATGATGTCGACTATGAACAAGCGGGTTACAGCCTGACTAAATGGCAGACTAGAGACGCCTCTTTGACGCCATCAGTGATACTGGAGGCGTTACAAGACAAGGGCAATATTTAGTTTCGTAGACAGGGAAGGACAACAATTATCTAGACGGGAGGGTAGGCTACTGCATATAATAGCAGCAGCCGCTCGCAAAGCAATATTACAGGTGTGGTTACAGCCTAGGGCCCCGACCTTTACCATATTCTGGGACAAACTTAATTATCTGATGCAAATGGATTGGGTGGAGGCCGCTGCGCATAAAGAGGCGAGCGTGAAGAAATTCTTTTCTCTGTGGGGCACATTCATAAATACATTGCCAGTGGACACTAGAAGAAGAGTTAAAACGTGTTTTGGCTTGACCTCATGGTATTTGGAAAGACAAATGCTGGGAGAACAGCCGGTAATAGGAGAATGAGAGGGCCATATACAGGACATGCTTAGTAGACAGAGAGATATGTCACCTTAAGCTCACAAATTGTTGAGAAGTTGGAGGTTCACCAGGACAACGGGTCGTGGCAAGGCAGTCTTATCCGCCATGGGCTGGGGGGAAGGATAAAAGTCGCACATACAAACCGTCATCATGCCAGAGTAGAATTGATGTAACCTTGGCAGTTAGAGTTGGTTAAGGTTAATTTGGTTATGACTAAGTACAGATTGTGCACGTAACAATTTACCAGGAATATATATTAACAATGGTACAAAATGTTAACAGGTTTTTGCATTGTTGGGTTAGGGTAGAATAAGGGGGGGGGGGGGAAACCCCCACTAATGTCTTCAAGTAAAATCCATCTGCCAGACTGTTTTACGACACTGTTACCGTGATAAATTGTCGATCTTGTCTGTATTAATTTGCATCTCAATCTGAAGATGTTCAATAAAAACATTGTAAAAAAAAAAAAGCCTCACAAAAACCTTAATAAAAAGTGATCAAAGCGTCATATGCACCCCATAATGGTTCCAATAAAAACATCAACTCATCCCACAACAAACAAGCCCATAATCAACTCCATATACAGAAAAATAAAAAAAGCTATGGCTGTCAGACTATGACGACATAAAAATGCAATTTTTTATAAACTCATTTCTATTGTGTAAAAGTAATAAAACATAAGAAACTGTAAAAAAATATGTATCATTGCAATTGTACCAAACAACATAGTGAAGTTATCCAGTCATTTATCCTGTACACTGTAAAAATGAAGCCCAAAAAGCAAATACAGAACTGCGTTTTTTTCCCTCCATTTTCATGGCCCATTGCTAAAAAAAATTGTGAAACACCTGTACACCCAAAATGCACAATACATGCCTAGATGAATTACCCGAGAGATGTTGAATCCAAAATGAGGTGACTTCTGGAAGGTTTCACTTGTTCTGGTACTTGGGGGGCTTTGCAAATGCGACATGGCCCAACCAAAATCTGCATTCCAAAAGCCAAAAAGCCTGTCATGCGCCCAAACAGCAGTTTACACCCACATGTAGGGTATTGCCGAACTTGGAAGAAATTGTGTAACACATTTTGAGATGCTTTTTTTTCCAGGATCCATGGAAAAATTAAACATTTTCAGCTAAAATTGCAGATTGTTGGAAAAAATATTTTTTTGGATTTTCAGAGCCTAACGCTAAAAAAATTTGTGCAACACCTGTGGGGTCGACATACTCACTACACTGCTGGATATATTCCTTAAAGGGTGTAGTTTCCAATATGGGGTCTTTTTAGGGGTGTTTATTACGTTTTAGCACCTTAGGGTGTCCGCAAACCTGGAATGGCGCCTAAATAAAATCGTAATGAAAATGAGACCACAGAGTCTAGTAGGTGCTCCTCCTATTTTGGGGATTGTGGTTGAGCCAAATAGCGCACTAGGGCCACATATGGGATATCTCTGAAAACGCCAGAATCTGGGGAATTGATGTTGAATTGCATTTACCTGGTTATATCTACCGTGTTCCAGTGAATAATGGATAAAAATTGAGAATCTGCAAAAAAAAAGTGACATTTTGAAATTCCACCTCCGCTTTAATTTCTGTGAAATACCTAAAGAGGTAACAAACTTCCTAAATGCTATTTTAAATATTTTATGGGATGTAGTTTCTTAGATGGGTCATTTATGGGTGTATCTAACATACAAGCCCCTCAAAGCCATGTCGGAACCGGACTGGTCCCTAAAAAAAATCTATTTTGCAAACTTTCTTCAAAATGTGAAAAATGACTACTAAATTTCTAGGCCACCTAATGTGGTAAAAAAATAAAAAATTATGCCAACCTACAGTAGACATATGATAGATGCTAGTTATAAACTATTTTGAGTGGAATAACTATCTGAATGAATGGTTTTCATTCACGTGACAGCAGCAGCCAGACCGGCCGCTGGGAGTGAACAGGACCGTCCGGGGGGTAAGTATGTATTTTATCTTCTATTTTTACTTATGCTCAGGCAGACAAACGAGCTTTCTTAGGTCCCAGAACACCCCTTTATTCTTGCAAAACACCCCTTTATTCCTCACTTAGGACCATGGATTAAAAACAAAATACAGCATCCAGAAAAGCTGTGTTGTGTCCCATCACCCACTATAGGCACCTTTGATAAGTGATGCCCCAAAGTTGGGTGCTTGCCGTGGGAGATGTCTCCTTGCTTTGCTGTTTGCTGGGTAAGATATCCAGCATCCAGGAAAGCTGAGTAACCCCATCCATCTACAGCAGCCCATCCATCTACCCAGCTTTACTATCATAAGAAAGCTGGTTGCTGTGAAGGATGGGGTGTCTCCCAGCTTTCCTGGATGATAGATAGGTTGTTCAGCCTATGGATGTGTATGTACAGGTTTTTTTTTTTACAAGTTTTCTTTTTTGGACTAACTCAGACTTGTTGTACTGTGTTGATCCAGACTTTGATCTATATCTATTGCATTTCTATGTTTTGTTATTGTTTTGTTTTTAATATAAATGTGCCTGAAAGATACCTCACCATTATTAGCTTTGGGGCTTAGATTCAGCCAGCAGTGTTTTTTGTAACCCCAAGGCTGACACTAACCTTGTCTCACTATTCTTTCAGTACCCAATGCACCTGTTGTAATGGGAAAAGCTAAATTACCATCAGAAGCAGACCCTCTAATATGATGATCTGTTTTTGGAGTAGTGGTGGTCTGGTATTTTAAGGGTGGGAAGGACCCAATATCCATGGACCTTCCTATCCTGATAATATCTGGCTTCAGCTGCTGGTTTTACTTTGGCTGTTTTTTTTTAATAATTCGTTTCTTCTCAGATTTTGAAATAATATTCTGTAATCCTAGCCTAACTTCTAGTCTGTGGTATTTTCTCTGGTCATTGTGGTCATTGTGGGGGTAATCAATAATTATACTTACCTATAATTTTGTTTTAAACTATGACAGCACATTATATTCCCAAGCTTTTGTCAGGGCTAGACGGCGCTCAGTCTGTAGGGAGCAACAGTCTGCAGCAGCTGGTTTGGACCCCGCCCTGATAGACAGTCTGCTGAGGCTGTGTGAGTGACAAAGGCCCAGCCACTCGCACCAGCCAATAGGATGTCCCAGAGGCCGCTCCAATCAGCTACAGGGGCGGTATCTGGGAACCATATATAAACACACTGCAGGCTGAGTGCAGCGCCTGTGATATTCTCCTTGCTGCCTTTATTACCAGTGCTTGTTATTCGTTTGTTTGCTTATCCGTGTACCAGACCTCTGCTTGTTTCCTGACCCTGTCTTGCGCTCTGATTCTGTACCTCGCTCCCGTCCGTGTTTTTGACCCTGGGCTCGGTGTCTGACTTCTCTCTCACTTTCTGATTTTGGCCTTGACGTTACTGACCTGTTATCGACCCGGATTGTCTGACGCTTCTTCTTCTTGACGGCCCCAGCACTCTAGCAGCGCAGGGACTGTCTCCCAGTTGGCGTCTGCCGCCTAGGGCAGCATGTCACGTAGGTAGGGACAGTGGGCTGGGTTCCAGTCAGGGTTCACTGTACCCCCCTTGACATGACATTATCACAGGCCGAAACCGTCACTGCTCTCCACTCGCTATGAACCCCATGACAGCTCTGGTAGAGCAGATGCAGGGGCTTACCCAGCTAGTTCAGGATCTGGCACAGCAGAGGGTACAGCATCAGGAGACTTCCCCAAGTCAGAATGTTCCTGCATTACCTGCCTCCCATGTGGAACCCTTGATTCAGTTGCCTGATAGGTTCTCAGGCAACAGAAGGGCCTTTTTGATATTAAGGGAATGATGTCGCCTGTATTTTAGGCTCTGCCCACATACCTCGGGCAATGAGGAGCAGAGAGTGGGAATAGTTATGTCCCTTCTTCAGGGTTCCCCCCAGGAGTGGGCATTTTCTTTACCACCTAATTCACCAGAACTGTCTTCCGTGGACAGGTTCTTTTTTTCTTTAGGCATACATTTTGATGACCCTGAGAGGGAAGCTGTGGCCGAGGCTCGGTTAACCACTTTGAAGCAGGGTAAAAGGACTGTGGAGGACTATTGCTCCGAATTTCGTCGCTGGTGTGTTCTGTTGGGGTGGAACAACCCAACTCTTAGATGTCCGTTCAGATTAGGGTTAGCCGCCCATGTGAAGGATATGTTGGTGGCTTACCCTACCCCTGGATCTTTAGATGAGGCTATGGCACTAGCCGTTCGTCTGGACAGACGTTTTAGGGTGAGACGTCGAGAAAATGTTCTCCCTCCTGTGTCCCACTCCATGGTTCTCTCTACACCCGCTGTTTCTGGTCTAGACCCAGAGAAGCCCATGCAAGTGGGGGCTTCTTCCGCGACTTCTGCCAGTGACTGTAGGACTTCTCGTCGTATCCAGGGATTGTACTTTTACTGTGGTGAGGATGGACACGGCATCCGGGAATGCTCCAAAAGGAGACCGGGTTGGAAACAATCCAACATTGTACTCCTTAGCTCGAGATGTTGGTTGGGTCCATACATTCGGAGAAGTGTATTCTATTTATCATGGAGGGGCTGCCCGCTAATGTGGTTTTGGGGCTGCCCTGGCTTCAGAAACACAACCCAATGTTTGACTGGAATTCAGGAGAATTAGTCAAGTGGGGACAACAGTACTTTGACATATGTCTCCCCATTATACTGGGCAGTTCAGAGGTGGAGCAAATTCCTGTTTTCATTCGTGACTTTGCTGAAGTATTTTCTCAGAAACAGTCGGAGATACTACCCCCTCATAGATCTTACGACTGTGCCATTGACTGTGCCATTGATTTATTGCCCGGATTGAAGTATCCTAAGGGGAGGATATATAATCTTTCAGGTCCTGAGAGACAAGCCATGAAGCAATATATTGCAGAATGTTTACAGAAGGGGCATATCCGACCTTTGGTGTCCCCCATGGGTGCAGGGTTTTTCTTTGTAGGAAAAAAGGATGGAGGCCTCCGTCCATGCATAGATTACCGTGAACTGAATAAGATAACGGTAAAAAACTAATACCCTTTACCCTTGATTCCGGATCTGTTCAGTCAAATCCAGGGAGCAAAGTGGTTTTCCATGTTGGACCTGAGGGGGGCCTATAACCTCATCCGTATCCGAAAAGGGGATGAGTGGAAAACTGCGTTTAACACTCTTGAGGGTCATTTTGAATATCTGGTCATGCCGTTTGGGTTGTGTAATGCTCCCACGGTCCTAAAGAACCTGTTTAATGATATTTTCCGAGAACTCCTTGGTCGTTGTATGGTTGTTTACCTGGATGACATTTTAATCTATTCGGATTGTTGGTCGTCTCACGTTAAACACGTACGACAGGTATTGCGAATCCTGAAGGAAAAAAGTTTGTTTGTCAAGCTTGAAAAATGTGTTTTCGGAGTGCAGGAGGTACCTTTTCTTGGGTACATCCTGACTCCTAACTCATTTCGTATGGACCCCTGTAAAATTCAAGCTATTCTCAATTGGGTCCGCCCATTATCCATGAAGGCTCTTCAACGATTCCTAGGCTTTGCTAATTACTACCGTAAATTTATTCGTAATTTTTCTGTCTTAGTTCGGCCGTTGACTGACATGACTAAGAAGGGGGTGAAGTTCAGTAATTGGCAACCTGAGGTCGTAGAGGCGTTTGAGAAACTTAAGCAGTGTTTTGTATCAGCTCCTGTGTTGATTCAAGCAGATCATAATTAAACTTTTGTTGTCGAGGTTGATGCTTCTGAGTATGGTGCAGGGGCGGTCCTGTCTCAGGGATCCGTGACTATGACTAACCTTCGCCCTTGTGCCTTCTTTTCGCGTAAATTTCCTCGGCTGAAAGGAATTATGACATTGGGAATCTGGAGTTATTGGCTATTAAGTGAGCCTTCGAGGAATGGCGCCACTTCCTCAAAGGTGCCCAGCATCAAGTCACGTTTCTTACTGATCATAAGAACCTCACCTTTTTTTTTTTTTTTTTTTCATATTTAAAAGTTTTTTATTTTCAAGACATAAAAAACTCACATAGAAAGAATGCAAGTAATAAACAAGGCAATACAGATATTGTCAAAGTGAGGACAGGGGCTTGTGCAAAATTTAAAAAAAAAAAGGGTTTAAACCCAGTGCTTAAACCCCTAAATTCCCCAAACACGGAGTTATCTCACTGGTAATTTTGCTTTAAGGGAGCGACTAAAACTAAAAAACCCGCGTTTGAGTGATGAAAACCCCCTGAAAAGGGCGGGTTTTTGTTTGTGGCGCCCGAAAAAATTTTAGTCACCCCAGAAAGCCTTTAAAAAGAAACTTTGAACAGATATAGGGGTTTAAACAAAAAAGGAAAACAGTAAAATGGTTTAAAATGTTTTGGGAGGGCGACGGGGTCCCCCAAAAATCTAACAGATAAAACAAAGGTGTTTTAAAGGCTAACTTGACCGCCTGAAATATAAAACAAAGCAAACAATCCAAAATTCCAGCCCCATAAAAGGACCTGCTTTTCATACAGGGAGAGGGGGAGGGGGGAGGGGGAAAAGATGGAAAGGGGAAACAGGGGGTAAAGGGGGCGGGAGTAAAAAGAGCCCCTGGAAGACCTTAGGTCTACCCCCCAAAGGGGGGGGTGGGGGGGAGCGGAGAACACTAAATTGCAGCCGGGCGTCCACCCCCTTTTTCCCACACCTGACCCTGTCTTCTGTTGTAGCTAAAAAGTTCTTCCATGTGAAAGCCCGGGGAAACCCCTCGGTAAAACCACCCCTTCCCAAATTGGGGGGGGTTTCGGGGCGTTTTCCACCCCTTTGGGGAAAACCGGTCTTAGCCCCCTTTCCCGAAGGTGCCTAAAAAGGGACTTCTTGAAGTGGAGGCCTATGTTAAAAATTTAAACATTAGCTGCTCCCGGGGGTTCTTGGGTTTTAAAAAGAAAATTCCGGAGACGTTTTTAAATTGACACATAAAATTTTAAACTCCAAAAAAGGCCCGACAGAGCAGGAAAAAACCCCCCCAATATGTGGAGAAAGGGGCCCCCCTTTTAAGTACCACACCCCAGAAAGTATAAAGGGCCCTGGGGGAAAAACCACTTATAAAGTACGGGGGGACCAGGTACCATCGATTCAGTTTTTGGGTAACTTTTTTTTCCGGGGTCTTTTTTGCCTATAACGCCTTATGAGTGGCCTAAAAAACACTTTCCCCATTGCTCAGGGGAAAAGTTTGCCCAAGTCTTTTCCCATGCAGCCCCCAAAAAGGCGGAAGGTTAGCCTGTAAAACCCCCCCGGAAAACTAAGAGAAACAGTGTAGATATCGAATGTCTGGGGGGGGAAATTTTCTGACAAAAATTGTTGGGAATTTAGAAAGGGGTTTTTTGTGCATGGAAAGTTTTTCCAAAAGGGGAAACGGGGAAGGTTTAAAAATTTGGTTAAAACCGGGTTTTTTGGGATGGGGGAATGACCTTTATTCCCCCCTGTTTAAAAAAAGACCTGATAATGGGGATAATCTGATTCCCCGCCATCACCTGATAAAAGTCGAAAAGGGGGCTAGCTTAAGGGTTTCCCAAAAAAAGGGAAACTTGGGCCCTTTCCGGGTAAGAATGAGGGTTTTTGTCCGAAATGGGGAAAAGAGGGGACCAGTCCTATCAATGGGGGGGTTTGGTACCCCTTATGAAAACCTAACTAAAGTCGGGGTTTTTGTTTAAAACAGAAAAATGAGACTTGAAAGCGGTTTTCAAGGGCAGGGGCCCAAAGATCCGGGGAAGCGAGGGGGGGCGAAATAAAAGATACCTACGCGCAAAAAGGGCCCCGAGCTTCTAAATCTTTGGGGGCCCCCCAAATTTTCCAGTCCTATAGTTGCGGCAGCCGGGAAAATTTTTCTTACATTTCAGGGAGCCCGGGACCACCCAGGGTTTTATGTTAGTTAAAGGGGAAAAAGATAATCTGGGGCGAGTGGAGGGCCAAACAAAGGAGGGTGAAAGACCTGTACCGGCCCCAAAAAGGGATTTTGGAATAGGGTTTTGGAAATTGTTTGCAAAGGTATAAGTTTCGGGGTTTATATTGACTTTTTCAATGGGGACCCTTCCAAAAAAAGAGAAGCACCTTTTTTGTCCAGGAAGTTAGACCCCGCGTTATTTTTTCTAAGAATACCCTTAAAAAATTGGGGGGGAATAAGTTCGAAAAGGGGACCCGGGAAAAGGAAACCCCCCCAAATTTAAGACAACCCCTTAGAAGGCCACACAAAAGGGGGATCTCGCTTAATCAAAGAAAGGGCCCCGGGGGGGGGGGCAGGCCCCCCTCTATTTGCTTCGGACTTGGGACATTTTTTTGAATTTTGACCATGTCCCCAAAGGCTTGGAGCACTGCCCTAAGGAAAAAGGGGACGTGAGCGGATTAGTTATGTAAATGAAAAGTAATCCGCAAAAGCAGAACTTTTATATTCGCTCCCCGCCGTTTAGTAACACCCGTAATCCCCCTTGCCCAGCACGTACGCCGCAAGCAGATTTCCATGACCGGGACGCCCAAGGAGAGGAAAAGGGAAACCTTCCCCTTTTTTAACCGTTTGGATCAGGAAAAAAGCCCCGATAGAGTGCCTTTAATTTTCAGTTTGGGCGGAGGGAGAAAGGAAAAGGGGCCGAATTTTAGATGTAAAAATGGCCCCAAACCCTTTTCCCCCGCCGAAGTGAAAGCGGCCGGGGAACCCCAGGAAATCCTATAAAGGGCTTTTTCGGCATCCAGGATGGGATAAAAAAAAGGGGGCCCTTGGGCGATTTTGGGGTGGTGTTGTTACCCCAAGATTCCCCCAGAGTATTGCCCCCCGGGTTTTCCCCACCCTGGGAAAAAACCCACTTGGTCCGGGTAAAACAAAGATCGGGAAACCCCCGTTTTAAAGTTTTTTTCGTAAAAGTTGGCTACATTTTAATGTCTACGTTTATTAAAGTTTTTGGGGGCGATAGTTATTGAAAAGGGGGGGGTCCAAACCCGGTTTTGGGGTTAACAGAGCAATAGGGGCCCCACATCGTAGAGGCAGGGAACGGGTTACTGGCGCCACAAGGTTAAAGGCAGGGGAGTAACAGAGGCGCCAATTCCCCCCAAGGTCAAAAAAAAAAATTTTTTAATCGGTGAATCCGTGGGGACCCGGGTTTTTCCCCCACTGGGTAGACTCCGGATGACAGAAAAAGCTCTGAGTCTGTTAAACTGGGATTCAAACTGAAAAAAGATAAACTCCATGGGAAAAACCCGGGAGGGGGAAGTGGGGAAAGCGGGGGGGGGGGGGGCCCCCGGGGGGAAAGGGGCGGTTGTTTTTGGGGGAAGAGTGTACATTTTAGAAAAAAAAAGCTTAAAAATTTTTTTCCCCCAATTTCCTCCTTTTCTGTGGGGCCAGGGAGGTCCCGGCCCCTGATCGGGGGTCTGTCCCTTGGGTAGAAAAGGGCGTTGTCGCAATGTTCTCGTTTCATTTTGTCCGCATTTGTCACTATATCATATAAGCAAACTTGGGCCCAAACCGGGAAAGAAATCGTTTCCACGAAGCCCCAGTAAACGCTTCACCCCCAAACCCAAGCTGCTAAGAGATTCGCGGGGTTGTCCCCCCGCCCAAGAGCCTGTTTTTTTGTTGAAGCTCCACATGGAAAAACCCTTGGGATAGGGCAGTTTTGCAGTTTGGACCCCTTTTGTCCCTCTTCAACCCCCCGAGCCATGCCTGATCAACCGCCCCTATGAAACACTTAGCGGCCTCCCACTGGGTCATGGAACCTAGTATCCTTTCTATGGTCCCTTGGGGCAAAGTCCGCAATTTTCTTAGAGATATCCCCCCACCAAACAGGGCCAGCAGCAGAGATTCGTTTTTAGGGCCACGACCTGGGAGGCCCCAGAGGGAGAAGGGAGCTCCAACGAACAGTAAACAGGTGCATGGTCAGGGTAAAGAATATTGCCCACGCCGGGAGATGAGACCCAAGACAGCCCCCCCAATTTTATACCAGAATATAACCCCCCCCCCCCCCCCCCCCCCCCCCCCCCCCCCCCCCCCCCCCCCCCCCCACCCCCCCCCCCCCCCCCCCCCCCCCCCCCCCCCCCCCCCCCCCCTTCCCCCCCCGCCCCCCACGGGGGCCCATAGACATTTTGAGGGGGGGAATAGAAAAATAAAATCTTTGCCCCCCCATGCCGTAGCCGCCAAACATCACAGAGTTTTGGGGGGGTGTAAGCTTTTTTGATAGCTTTAAATTTACAGTAAGAGAGGATGAAATTTCCTTTAGGAATTGTCTAGAACCGGGTCCAACGTTGCTTTTTGGTCCCCCCCACAATATTATAGGGCCCTGGGAAATTGGGGTGAATTTTTTTCCCTTAAAGGACAAAAAACCCCTTGGGCCCCCGATTTGGGCGTAAAAATTGATTAAAAGGGAAAGAGGCGACCCCCTATGTTTAAGGATCAGAAAGTTTTTGCGCCCCTTGACGTCGTCCAGCATGCCCCGGGACCCGATGCACTAAGATTATGAAAGATTGGCCACTCCCCCGGGCCTGGCCCCCGGGCCGTTCCGCAAAAAACCTGTTGGTTTTTTACTTATTTTCCCTTAATTTGGGGGGAAAAGGGCCCCTTTTTTGAAATGGTCTCCTTTAAGACAAAAATATTTGGACTCGCTTTTTGTGGGAAAATGGGGAGATAATGGGGCCGTTTGCTGGGGAAAAAAAGGGGCCTTGCGCCCTTGAAGGGGCAACAGATATGTCTGCCATAAGTCCTAGTAAACAAATGGGCAGAGGAAAAGAGGGGGGGGAAAGGGAGGGCGTGAGGGCGGGAAAGGGGGGGGGGTAATTTTCCAAAACCTCGACACCACCAACCCCGGAAGCAGGGGAAAACAAAGGCCTGCCCCCCCGGAACTATTAACCGGCTAACACGAGCCAAATGTCCCTAAAGCCCTTTGAAAAGACTAAACCGGGACCGAATCCTATTGGGGGGTTCAAACAAACAAGTTATAAACAACGAAAAAACGCGGGGGTAACCCGGGGCTCCAAACGCCATGGAATAAATTTTGGGCCCCCCCCCAATGGAGGAAAAGCCCCCCCCCCCCCCCCCCCCCCCGGGCCCCAACTCCAGTATGAGGGGGGAAACCCGGGCAAAAGATTTGAGCAGAGGAAAAGGGGGGGGAGAGAAAAAAAAAAAAAAAAAAGGGGGGGGAGAGGAGTAGGGGGGGGAAACAAAGGTTTTAAAAGGGCAATGAAGGGTGGAGTTAAGGGGGGAGGAGGGCCCGTGGGCCGATAAAAGGTCAGGGGTAGGGGAAAAAATAGGCGTCCCTCAACAACCAATAGTCCATAAGGAATTTTCGAGGGTCCCAAAGGGCCGCTCAGGGTTAAACCCCCCCAAACAGAGGAGTCAAACCCCCTTTTAAAGGGGGGCTTGGAAAGGCCCCAATATAGTCCATGGGGTTTGCGACGTCTGTTCCTCCGGGGGGGAAACCCTTTCCCTTTCCCGGGGGTATCGGGGGGCTTTAGGGTTATAAAGGGGGTGAAAACCCCGGGGAGGGCCCCGGGAAAAAAAATAAGTCCTGGGTTGAGTTCCTGGTATTGAGGGGAGGGCATCAGGAGATCGAATTGCAAAAGACCCTTTCTTCACCCCGTATAAATAGAGCAAAGGGAACCCCCCAACGGTTTAAGGGGTATGGCGCTCTTTCAAAAAACAAAGTTGGGGCTTTAGGGGAGCTCTTTTTTGGGGCCCCCGGGGTGCCTGGAGGATCCTGAAGCAAGAGGGTAGGGTGTCTTTGAAGAAAAGTTCCTGTCGTTGGCGGGAAAAGCCCCAGGATATCATCTTTCCGCTGGTAAAAAAAAGGACCCTAAAAGACGTCCTGGGGTTTTTTTGGGGCCCAATGTCGGCGGGCGGAGGGGCCCCGTGGGCTTGTCGTTTCAATAGGAGGATGGGTTTTTTCCCCGCAGGTCGTTTTAAAATCAGGTGGCCCCGGGAGGAGGTCGTAATTAAAATGATTCAGGTAGGCCCCGAACCCCCCCGTTGTTTTCCCCCTTTTTTTCCCCCTATTTTCCCGATCATCTATATGTTTTTTGAAGGGGAAAAATCTGGGGGGAAATGTTGGGAAGAGGAGGGCTGAAAGGGTTTCATAAATCAGCGGTTAGTTTTTTTGGGGTTTGGTCAAAAGAAGAGCCCTTTTGAGCTTTAAAGGGGGATAATTGGATCGAAAAAGAGAAAATTTTCCCGTTTTTCATTCAGTGAAAAAATGCTTACCCAAAGGGCCCAAAAATATCTTTGGAAAGGGATGGCCCGTATAACCCCCTTTTTCGGCAGAGAAACGTTTCCGGTCTGCGGGCCTCCACAGGGTTTCCGGATGGGACCCTGAAGAGCTAATAGGAAAGTCCCGTACAGGGGGCAAACAAAAGGTGCTTCAGGGTGTTGGCCCGGCCCTTTAGTGGTGTTGGAGCGCATGGCACGTGACCAGGTGGGGAGGACTTTGGTAGCGTCTTTTACCGGCAGGGGGCACGCCCAGGGGTGTAGTGGGTGGTGGCAGCCACTGCGGTCAGGCTCCTGCAGGGGGCCTGTTTTGGGTTCCCCCCCGGAGGAGCCCGGTTTAAACCCTCGGGGAAGGGTCTGTGTAAATTGGGGAAAAGGCGGTGTGCCAGGGGCAGCGGTGAGCAGGCCTTGGGGAGGGCATAGTAAGGGGCAAGAGGAAACCGTTTAGGGGTTGGGTTTCCCGCTCCCCTGTGTTTTTTGGAGCTTTGGGTCCCCAATGAAAGGGGGCAAAAATTTCGCCCAATCCCCATCTGGGGTTGGAAAAAGGGCCCTTTCGGGCCCGGGGGTGGAGGTATCATTTTGCTCCAGTTATTGGTGGAACCAAGGGGTTTGGGCCATGGGGGCCTGATAAATTGGGGGGCATCAAGGGCCCCCGGGTGATGGGGCTTTGGGGGGGAGTCCCAAAATAGAAGCGTGCAGGGAGTCCTCGTCCCACCACCCACCCCCCCCCTACCTTTTCGGCCCGACCGGGCCGCCTGTCCGGTGCTGCCCGGGAAAATTTAGGTGTAAAAACCAAGGGGGTTTCCAGGGGGGTTTCCCCCGCTGTGGGCCCGGGTCGGTATGTTCTTGGTCCGGCCCTCACTGAAACAAAGGCCCCCTTTCCCCCAGGGGCGGGGATGGCCCCCCCTTCTGCATCGCGAGCCGGGAAATTTAAAAGGGTGAGGGCGCGGAGAGGCCCGGGGGGCCCCCCTTCCCTTTTCCACGGCGGGCAGGGGTCCCCCGCTTGTTTTCGTTCCCCTGTCCGCGGTGAAAAATCCCGGGATTCGGGGGAGCCCGGTGTTCGGAGTCTTCCGAAAGGCCCCGGGGTTTAGTCAAAGGGGGGCGGGTGCGGAAGGGGTCGCTGGGTTTGGCCGCGCTTTTCTGTGGGCCCTCGCCCGCCCTGTTGCCCAGCGCCCTCCTTGTTGCAGCCGAACGGGGTGAGGGACTTCCTGCCCTTTAAAGAAAGCTCCGATGGTTCCCCCCTTTGGGGAAGGGCGGGGGGGGGGGAGGACGTCTGGGGGTTTTTTTTTGGAAAACTTTTCCCCCCTTTCAATAGGTTTAGGGGCGGCCCAAACTATTTTGGGAAAGGGCGAAGCTGGGAAAAACACGTCCTCCCCCCGGGCCCTGGTTTGGACACGCCCCTCAAAAACCCTCACCTTTTTTTGAGTGCCCAAAAGGTTGAATCCACGTCAGGAACGTTGGGCATTATTTTTTACGCGCTTCAACTTTGTTGTTACTTACAGACCAGGTTCTAAGAATGTTAAGGCTGACGCGCTATCTAGAAACTTCTGTGCCAGCCACGCATCCCAGGAGAAACCGGTACCTATGTTGCCCAAGGAGACAACATAGGTACCTGTGGCTAAATCCCCTGATTTAGTCACTGAGATTAAGACCCACCAGGATATGAGACCTACCAATTGTCCTGTTTCGAAGGTCTTTGTCCCCACTCAGTTTTGGCTACAAGTATTAAAAGAATTTCATGATTCTGTGTTATCTGGACATCTTGGGGTGTTTGGCACAAAAAGACAGATTTCTCGTATTTACTGGTGGCCGTCATTATCTTGTGATGTTGAGGCCTATATGGCATCTTGTGAAGTCTGCGCTCGGGCAAAGGTTCCCAGAACTCGTCCTCCTGGCGAACTTTGCCCTCTATGGGTACCTGAACGTCCTTGGACCCACATCTCCATGGATTTTATGACAGACCTTCCTATTTCGGAGGGCAAAACGGTTATTTGGGTGGTGGTGGACCGTTTCAGTAAAATGTGCCATCTTGTTCCTTTAAGGGGGTTACCGTCGTCCAAGAAACTTGCGGAACTTTTTATTAAACATATTGTCAAACTACATGGGTTACCGGAGAATATTGTTTCTGACAGAGGGGTTCAGTTTGTTTCTTGATTTTGGAGAGCCCTCTGTAAGGCCCTGGGTATCACCCTCTCCTTCTCCTCTGCCTTCCACCCAGAGACTAATGGGCAGACAGAGAGGGTAAACCAGATGGTTACACAAAAACTGCGTTGTTATGTATCTGATTTGCAGGTAGATTGGGTTAGTAGGATAGGATAGTAGCTCCTCTGGCACCTCACCATTTTATTGCAAATATGGGTTTCATCCAAGACATGCCTCATTTTCCAGTGCTACGTCTGATTACAGTGGGGTGGATGTTATCATTAAAGATCTGTGTTAATACCCAGAACATCCAGAAGAGAAATTGCGATAAACGGTGTATTTGTTCCAGATAGTTTGCTGTTGGGGATAAAGTATGGTTATCCAACCGAAATTTGCGATTAAAAGTTCCTTCTGGTAAACTCGCGCCGCGATTTGTATGTCCTTATGTGGTGCTTGAAGTGGTCAATCCGGTGGCATATCGGCTGAAATTACCCTCTTGTCTCCGGATACACAACGAGTTTCATCGCTTACTTCTCAAGAGGTATATTCAGCCGGTGACTCCGCCCTCTAGTCCTCCTCCTCCAGTTTCTATAGATGGGGAATTAGAATATGAAGTCGGCCGGATCTTGGACTCCTGGAAAGTTCAAGGGTCACTACAGTAGCTGGTCCACTGGAAGGGTTATGGTCCTGAGGAGAGATCGTGTGTTCCGGCTAAATCTATCCAGGCCGATCATCTTGTGAGGGAATTCCATGAGTTCTATCCGGACAAACCCAGACCAGGGAATGGTCCAGTGGCCCTTCCTAAAAGGGGGGGTACTTTCAGGGCTAGGCGGCGCTCAGTCTGCAAAGAGCAACAGTTTGCAGCAGCTGGTTTGCGACCTCACCCTGATAGACAGTCTGCTGAGTCTGTGTGAGTGACAGAGGTCCAGCCACTCTGGACAGAGGCCGTGTCGCACCAGCCAATGGGAGGTCCCGGAGGCCGCTACAATCAGCTACAGGGGCAATATCCGAGAACCATATTTAAACTCCCTGCAGGCTGAGAGCGGCGCCTGTGATATTGTTCTGGCTGTCTTTATTTCCTGTGCTTGTTATTCGTTTGTTTGCTTATCCGTGTAGCAGACTTCTGCTTGTTTCCTGACCCTGTCTTCCACTCTGATTCTGTACCTTGCTACCGTCCATGTTCTTGACCCCTGGCTCGTTGTCTGACTTCTCTCGCTTTCTGATTTTGGCCTTGACGTTACTGACCTGTTATTGACCCGGATTGTCTGACGCTTCTTCTTCCTGACAGCCCCAGCACTCTAGCAGCGCAGGGACTGTCGCCCAGTTGGCGTCTGCCGCCTAGGGCAGCACGTCAAGTAGGCAGGGACAGTGGCCTGGGTTCCAGTCAGGGCTCACTGTACTCCCTTTGACGTGACACTTTTTTTTCTTTTTTATTCACATGATTTTTCTGGAAGTAAAAGAAGTGTAGCAGAAAAAAAATATTTGTATGCATGCCAACTAAAGAGGCTATCTCTAGTCTCAGTAATTCACCAAAGACACTAGAGGTGAAGCTTTTTTGTCTTCAGGTTTAATTTCTCTGGAGATGGACCCTCTCTGCTTGGTGCTGTCATGGTTTAAGGTAAACAAAATTACAAGTAAGTGCATTTGCTTTTTCTCTATGTTTTTTAAAGTTAGAAATCATAATTAATGTTGAAAACATGCATGCCATTTTAACCCTAATGTTTCTACAATTAAGTCCTTAAGCACCAGGCCTAATAAGGACTTAATGACCAGCTACATTTTTCAGTTTTTGCTTCCCTGGGTATCAACAGTCATAACTTTTTTTTATTTTTTCAGTGATGCAGACGTGTGAGAACTTGTTTCATGCAGGAAAAGTTGTATTTTTCGGGGGTGTAGTTTGCATTTACATATAAATTGCTGTGCAATATTTTTCCCTTTTTTTGCGGCATGAACTTAACAATGGTGCTTTTCTGCATTTGTTTTTTTCATTTTCTTTTACACTATTCACATTTCACACCAAAATAACCGGGTAAATTTATACTACAGGTAACGGTCATTTTGCTACCTAATATGTGTAGGTTTGATTTTTTTTTTATGTGTAGTGTATGCACAATCATTTTTTGCTATTAAATATTTATTTATTTAATTTTTTTTTTTTTTTTACAAATTTATTTGTTTAGAACCTTTTTTTTAACAAAAAATGTAATTCCATTAAGGGATCAATATTTAGCACTTTTTTTTTTTTACACTCAGTATTGTATACATCTGTGGTAGTATAACACAAACTGCAGGGCACCACACAGTGTGCCCTGACAGCAGTCTTGCTATATAAACAGCTCTAGGGCTACTCAATGTCCCTATGGATAACTGTACAGACATTCCCTAGGCTCCATGAGCTACAGTGAATCCTGTTGACCCAATGGTGAAGGGATATCTCCTTTGATCATGCTGCGGTCACAGCCTCTGGCAATCAAAGGGTTACATCATGTGGATCGGAGGCTTCCTCCAATCCAAGCCATGCACAGAGACTGCTCTAGGAACGGAACTCTAAACTACAGCTCTGTTTCTAGCACAGCTGTGATGCTTGGAACCGCAAACTCACTCTGAAGGTGGCAATGTCTTTTAGCCACGCTGTAGACAGAGAACATGAACCGCCTGCTGTCAAAGGATAGTGGGCAGTCGTTAATGGGTTAAGGAATGCAAAATGGTTGAAACAATATCGACCACAGGTCCACCACACACATCTAACATGATCTTCCAAAAATAGGAGTTTCTTAATGGTTTTTGTGTTTTTTTTCTGGACTGTAAGGAAGCTAGGCTATGTTCATCAAATCACCGATAATGTTCTTACCAGCGGTTTTATCTATAAGTTATAATTTACATCTTATACATTTATAGCATATCAATAAGAATATTCCATAAATGTTTGATAGCTGTGGGTCCTGCCTCTAAGACCCGCACCTATTTTGAGAACTGATCCCAGAAACTTTCTATTGAGACTAATTAGTTGTTCGCACATGCTCAGCACTCTCTTTTAATTTAACTGGAGTTCTGAGTACGGCCGAGTTGGCGTCCTCGGCTGCACTCTAAACTCCCATAGGACAGAATGAAGAATGCTGCACATGCGCAACCAGCTCTTTGTTCTCAATGGAGACTTGCGGGGGCCCGTTTTCAAACTATATACTGGTCTTATAGGTGAGACCTACACCTCATACATATTTGGCATTTCCTACTCATATGTCATATATGTGTGAAATGGAAAAACCGTTAAAAGGGGTTGTTCACCTCACGGGGATGTCACCATTGCGGCGGCTGATTGACTGCATTGGTCGCCATGCCCCTAACTTGCATCACCCTTCACTTGATGTTTAATAACTTTTATAATTCTCTCATAACCCTTGACATAAAAGGGGTTCCTTGGTCAGTAACGATCTCGTTTGGTATACTAGTAGAGGAAAACATATGGAACAAAGTCTTCACAACACTTTTAGATGAAGTATTCCACAAAGGAACAGCCTTAGGGTAGGGGGTAGTATAAGCTAACATCACCAATATATACTTTGGCCCCTAGCAGACTTAACTAGTGGGCCCACTAGATCCATCACAATCTTCTCAAACGGTATCTCTATGATGGGTAATGGCACCCCAGGACTCCAGAAATGGGGCATCAGAGCTGTTACCTGACACTCCGGGCTGGACTTACAATACCACTTTAAATCAATGTACACCTCTGGCCAGAAGAACCTCTGGAGAATGTGCTCTTTGTCTTTCCACTCCCTAAGTAACCTCCTAACACATGCTTGTGGGCGAGGTCTGCACACGGACTTTGTTAACCTGATATAACAGCTCTTGGTTGACTGCCATGTGTGGAAACATTGTATCATCCCCTAGGTATTGAGGCTCCCCATTTATAACCTTCACTATTTCCTGGCTTTTACCAAGGTGGGATCTCGGAGCTGAGCAGTCCCAAAATTATACCGCGAGACCTGTAAGTTATAGCAACCATTTCCTCCCTCCAGAATTGCTAGGGGAAAATTATTGCAAATCTCTGCGGTCACCTCTACTGCTGAAACCATAGGATCGGGGTCAAACAGTTTTGGGTAAACATGGTATACATTAACACCACTATTAACATTTACCGTAGACGTTACATGGTTCCACCACAAGTCCCAAAATAAGGGGAAATCTCTCCCCAGGATCACAGTGTGCAAGAGGGACCTAACCACGCCCACAAAATGAGATACAAGTCCACAAAGATTCTCTTGTTTTACTAGGGCGGTAGCGTACTCATTGGTGTCCCCATGAACATGCAGGCTGGCATGCACCAGAGTGACCAAACTCCCCAAGCCACTATAGGATAGTCATTCACCTTTAGGGGATACAGTTGCTGATCAGTCTCTGACAGACTGACTGTGCAAATAAAGACCTCTGGCTAGCTGAGTCACACTCCATCGGCTCTACTATAAGGGGACAGGTTAATGACACCGCCAACATAGTACACGGCCCCAGTCACCTTGAGACTTTGACCTAGATCCGACTGTCCATTTGGGACTCTTTTTCTCCTCCACATGATCCCCCTCTAAGCCACCTCTCTTTGGGATACTTTTCACCTCTCTTATATAAAGAACTGTTTTACCAGACGTTCTGGCCGACTTGTTGTTGCCGGGGTTGGAGCCCCATTGACATGCATTACTCGCGGCATGTAATTGCCACGAATAATTGACATGTTACTTATCTCCCCACGCATACAGTACGATCGTATTGTACGCGCGGGGGGACAAGGTGTAATCCATAGCTCTCTACGAGAACTATGGATTACCATGATTGCGGTGCGCATCTCGCTGCGTATTAAGTGCAAATACGCTGTGAAATACGCGCCGAAATTACGCCGTGAACATACCCTAAGTCTTGGTGTTTAGGAAGCCTGAGACACATCAATTGACCTATTGGTGACTTCATTAAAAAATGGATTGCCTTTAATTATAAATCATAATTTAGAAATAAGCAATTTGTCACACCCATTTAAAGAAGTACCTATAGTTTTAGGCTCTGTCTCCACTGCACAGAAAAACGTCCGTTTTTTCAGTGTTTTTAGTTTTCTAAAAAGATCGACTGAAAACAGATCCCATAGACTTCTATTGTAAAAACGTGCTGCTGTCTCCACTGAGCTTCTTTTTACTGCTCATTTTTTTTTACTGGTCATCTCTTGCAACATGTTGCAAAAAGCGCCAGAGCCGGGCTGAAAATTTACTACAGGATTCTATGTAAAGCGCCGAACATTTTTCGGCGCGTTTTTTGCAGTGATTTTTCAATGAAAACCCACCTAGGAGATTAAAGTCCCACCTAGAGTGGGTGTTACCAAAGTTAATACTTTTTTTCAATTCTGCATACAAATGTCTGATGTGTCCTTGTTCGTACTGTTCTTAATAAAGTGATTATGCTTTTGTTGCTAACGTTCTTTGCGCAATTCAAGATTTTTGCGCTAAAAAAGTTCTTACTTGTGACGCTAAAAACGGTTTTGTACGGATTTTGGCGCTGGAATCCTTTCTATTTACAAGTTTTGGCGCTAAAATACTTTTCTTGGAAGATTTTGGCGCTAAAAAATTGATCTCGCTTGTGATGCTAAAAATACTTTTTTTTACGAATTTTGGTGCTAGAATCCGTTTTTTTACGGATTTTGACACTAAAATCCTTTTCTTGGAAGATTTTGGCGCTAATAAAGTTATCTCGTTTCTGACACTAATAATACTTTTTTAACGGATTTTGTCCCTATTAAAGTTATCTCGCTTTTGTCGCTAAAAATACTTTTTTTTTACAGTTTTTGGTGCTAAAATACATCATTTTACGGATTTTGACACTAAAATACGTTTTTTTTTAATGGATTTTGGCGCTATTAAAGTTACTGCTTTTGTTGCTAAAACTCAGTTTTTTTATGCGCCAAAAAATGCAAATCGCGGCAAAAAATGGATTTTGGTGCTAAAATACTTTTTGTATGAATTTTGACGCAAATAAATTTATCTTGCTTTTGTCAGCAAAAATAAGCTTTTTTACGGATTTTGGCACTAAAATACTTTTTTACGGATTTTGACGCTATTAAAGCTATCTCGCTTTTGTAGCTAAAAATCCGTTTTTTTATGTGCCAAAAAAATGCAAATCGCGGCAAAAAACGGCCGTTTTTTCAGCTGCTTTTGATAGGCAGTCGACAAAAAACTCAGTTTTATGAACGTTTTTAGCATTTGCTTTTCAGGTCGTTTTTTGTAGACATAGCCTTAAAGGTTTCAAAGTAAATGCCTCTAAATCAGAGTTATGAGATCTCTCTCTTCCGAATTCATTAGTATCTACCCAACTCAAGTCTTTACCAATTACGGTTACTAGAACCATTATTAAATACTTAGGTGTTCTCCCTATTTAGATACCAGAGTCTATCTACCAACTTAACTATCCCCCTTTGTTTGAAATAATTCTTTGGTGAACTGGAGACATGGCTGCATTTCTCTTTTGCTTGTTGGCTAAATGTCACTTATTAAAAAGATGATGACCTTCCCAAAACTTCTACGGTTCCATTGCTTCTTAAACATGGGGATATTTCTAGTCTCCTCTCCTGCTTTTCATCTTTTCTCTGGAAAAAAGTGACCTTGAATTGCTATGCTCCCGAAAGAAAAAGGTGGCCTTAACCTCCCGGACATAAGGATGTACAACTTGACCAGTCTTCTATGGCATCGTGCTGATCGGAAGCTGCCCTAGCAGCCCCTTGGAGTCTCCCTAATCTCCTTTACGTCAAATTCTCAGCTCTTGCAAGGACAGCTAAAGGGAGTCTTATCTTAAAAGATACAATTGGGGCCTGGAAGGCTTGCAGAACATTGTTTGATCTCCCTTATCAATCTAGTAAATATCTCTCACTATGGGGAATCCCTGAAATTAAAGCAATACTAGACAATGACCACTTTCAAATCTGGTGAGAAAAAGTAGTTCATCTAGCCTCTCGCCTGTTTGATCCTAAATCTAACCAACTTTACTCATATATAGACTTCTGCTCCAAATATGGTATCCCATCCACCCATTTTCTGCAAGCCTCAGCCTTCTGTAAAACTAAAATTAATAGGCCAGCCCAATCGCTCTCTCCTAACAACTTTGACCATGTCCTGGGTACTTCCACCTCCCGCCACTCATTTTCTATCCTTTACACAGGCCTTAGAACTTCGTTGAGCGAGAAAACTTCCACCAAGGTATTCACCAAGTGGGAAACAATCTTCCCTCAGAAAATTTTAAATGGTTGGATTGCTATCCGTAAACATAAAGTTAGCGAAAAATGGAGAGATACATACTTTTGCCAAGCCCACTCAGCCATTTTTGGCTTCAATATACCACCTCACCCAGCTGCTCCCAATTGCCTCATGGCCTGCCCTAAATGCGGTTCCCTGTATACTGATTTTTCACACAGTATGTGGTCATGCTTGATATCAAGCTATTCTGGGAAAAACTGATTGATCTGATTAACTCTAAACTATCTACAAATTTAACTCTTGATCCCTCACAACTTTTATTCTACAATTTGCCTCAGTTTAAATCCAGTCGATCAGTAATGCATATATTTCTATTAGCAGGTAAGAGATGTCTCCTCTCTAAATGGCCTGATACATCCTTGCCGTCACTACATGAAGTCATTTTCTAAGTCAAACATTTTCTAGACATGGATAAAATTGAAATTATTAGGACACAGTCAGCTACATTTCTCAGGAAGTGGGAGAACTTTGTCAATTTTATTCCAAATCAGAAATAGACCAAATCACGAGAGAGACCTTTTCTAGTCACTTCTTTGTACCTTTCCACCCAACGAGCGGGGAACTTTGGTCACCTCAGTTCAAAATGCTAATACCCACTCTGACTCCGCTCCTTCTACACTTTGATTTTTGCAGGTGGCGATCCTTGATGGGCGTCCAACATCATGCCTACCCTTTTGTTTACCCTCATATTTTTATACATGTACTATCTGTATCTCTATTTGAGTTTTTCCGATATGGGACTGGCGTCTTAGTTTATTTTTTAAGGCTTTTTCTTGTTATGGTCAAGCCTCACCATTATTTTTTATATGTTCCTACATATTACATAGATGCTCTCAGGGGTAGCCCCAGAATCTTACTGTACTCCTATAGCTATGGATGTCAATATTATGTATCTTTTGCTTTTGGCTCTTAAAGAGTGTAACTACTATGTTTCTGATCTTTGTTTCCCCAAGGGGTTTATGATTTCATGCACTTGTATGTTTTTGTCTGAAAATTTAATAAAAATTATTGTTAAAAAAAAATAAAAATAAAATAAGCATGTTGGATATCTGCTACCAGACTTAGGATCAGTCCAGCTCTTTGTTTCTCCTAAGGTGGTTGTTAAAATGAGAGCTGATTCGAAGAAACTGAAGTGAGAAACTGAATACTGACCTGGATCCCTCCTTCAGTAAAAGTGCCACAATAGATGACAGGTCAATGGGAACCTTATCTCTTCTGCCCTGATATTTGCACCGTCTTCAAGACGTCGGCGCGCCAATAATACTATGCGTCTTTTATGCATTATTCCCCAGGCGATGCCAAGCTGGCAGCAGCAACTTCTATTCTCTGTGTGCAATGTAATAGAGAAAAAGCAAGAGCAAAAAAACAGCAGGCTGACGCGTTTCGGAAGTCAAACTTCCTTAGTCGTAGCTAAACTCCAGAATGACATACACTGCTTTAAGTATCAACGAAGGGAAGTCACATGATAGAACTCCTCCTATGGGAGGTTAGACACAGGTCCTTAACTAACACATCATAAAACATATTTCATAAAGCAAGTACAAATACATCTGAAAAGTTTACAAGAGCACAAAAAAGCTAATAATAATACATAATATCTTGACGAATATTAAGCCCATTCTGTACTCTAGTATTTAGATCCAAGATCCAGCGTGATTCTCTGCTGAGCAATTTACGTAGCAGGTCACCCAGAAAAGAGAAAGAACTGATATCTCCTTCATAGACTTCCAAAAAATGCTTGGAGACCATGGAGATATTCATGATGTTACCAACTTAAGAAGAATCTGAAAGATGACATCTGATCCTAATTTTCAGGGGGCATGAAGTGCACCCAACATATTGGACCCTGCAGCTGTCACAATTAATTACATAACAACAAATTTACTGTTACAATTGATAAACCTATTGATCTTAAAAGATTTACCTGTTGCAAAAGAAAAAAATTGATCTGTACTATGGCAAAAACGGCATGCCGTACACTTTTTATGTCCACATTTGTAAAAACCTACATTACTCAGCCAAGTAGATTGATTCACTGAGGCAGAGCTATATAGGCTCGGTGAAAGCATGGACCCGAGGGTAGGAGCCTTCCTAGATATAAAACGAACCCGCGTTCTCAAAAGCATCTGTATATCCTCAGGAACTTGCAACACAGGTAAGTGTTTCTTAATGATAGAAACAATTTGTCTAAACTGTTTACTATACGTTGTACTAAAAGTAACACTATTCCCCGAGCTATCATTCTGCCTGTTGTGTTCTTTGTTTCTCAAAAGATTTTTCCTATCACAGGCTAGTATTCTTTGGCTAGCTAAATCCAAGACCTTATCTTTTTAGCCCCTTAACCCCTTAAGCCGAATGCCTGAAAAGTAGTTAATGACCAGAACATTTTTTTAGTTTTTGCCTCCTTGCGTTTCAAAAGTTGTAACTTTTTTATTTTTTCCATGACGCAGTTGTATGAGGCCTCGTTTTATTCGAGACAAGTTGTACTTTATGGGGGAATAGTTTAAGTTCACTTATAAATAATTGCAGTATTTTTTTTTTTTTCCCACCATTCACATTTCACACTTAATAACTTGTTAGATTAATTCTACAGGTTATTACTGTCGTGTGGATACCAAATATTTGTAGTTTTCTTTGTGCGTGTAATTTATGCACAATTATTTTTTATTAAATATTTATTTTTATTTTATTATTTATTTTTTATTCTTTTTTTACACTTTTTATGTTTTTTTTTTAATTTTTTTTTTTAAACCCATGAAGGTAGAAATGTTTAACATTTTTCTAATTTTTTTTACACTTAGTAATGTATTAACATATTCATATATGCTAATACATTCTAATCTGTGTCAGTTTGAGACAGGCAGTGATTAGGACAGCACACAGTGCGTCCTGGTCACTGGCTTAGTACACAGACAGCTCTGGGGCCACTCTAGGTCCCCAGGGCCGACTGTGCAGCCGTTCCCTAGGCTCTGTCGGGTCAACGGGTGTTCCGATCACCCGACAGAGCAGGAGAACCCTTTGATTGCGCTGCGGTAACGAACCGCCGCAATCAAAGGGTTAAAGCATCGGGTTGCGGAGGAGGTGCTCTGGGATCAGGGCTGTGTAGTACAGCCCCGATCTCAGCACAGCTGCGGCGCCGGGCGCCGCAAACTTCGATGTCTGCAGCGACGCCAAAAGACGGCGCTGCAGACGAACGACCCGCACCAGCCGACGTCAAAAGTCAGTGGGCGGTCGTTAAGGCGTTAAACATAATCTACTCCTAGTTTCCGCTAAACAGGAAGCGAATTGTTTATCCTTAGTACAGTTCCTACGGAGTCTATGAAATTCTCCATACGGTATGTTCCTAGTCACATGATCTGGGTGTCATGAATTGGCCAGGAGAATGGTGTTCCTGGCCATATCCTTTCTATATGGAGAGACCCATACTGTGTCACCATCATTCCCTTGTAGAGTAACATCTGTGTGCAATGTAGTGTCAGTTAACGATAGACCATGGTAATGGACTTTTTCTTATGGCTTCTCAATTTAAATGATCTTTCTGCGTAAACGGTTATGAATAGTTGAGGCACAAGCTTAACTATATATGGATTATCATTACATTGTGTGTGCTATCATTTTTGGCGAGAACTTGTGTGGCAGTATAATTTTTTGTGGAGCTCTATGGGAGACATGTATGAAGGAAGGCGATTCGAAGTGGATTGTCGAGTCTCGTTTTCCGTGTATAATGTGCCTGATGTATGAAAGTGTTTTTTGTGTGATTATAAATGGAGTCTAAAGAATAGCATGTCAGTGAATAGAAACTATGGTACTGATCCTGCTTCGTGGACCACACGTCCCAGCAAGACCTGTGCTGTGCTGGCTCTTGCTGTATATAGAATAAAGGGTGAGAGCAGCAAAAATTAATTTCAAATTTAATTTAGTAAATATTAAAAATGTTAAAATCTGGACAACAATATCAGTGGGTTATTTAATGTAAAACTAGTTTTAGATTCTATTAGATTTAAATGCATTTTTTAGGAGATATTTTTATATTGTTGGGATATTATATATTATTATATTAATGTTGTATGATAACATTTTTATTAAATTTAAATAATTAAAATTTATATAGTTTGATAATTATCAGAAATTACTTTTTTTGTTGTACTGGTGTAAATTGAGAAATAAGGGACATTTTTTGCCCTAATGGCAAATCTTGCTCCACTTTGACTCCTCTGGCTCAGGCAGACCACATTAAAATAGATCTGCTTGTCTGAGCAGTAATGCACCTAGTTTGCCAAACCACATTCATATATGTGTCTAATAATACGAGTGTGGTTTGACACGCCCCCAGAACGCCCTCAGAACACCCCCTCATGTTAGGCGCATTAAAAAGTGTCGAGTCTTACAAACAATGCACCTAACACATGCGTTTAGCGCATTGGACATTGTAGACTGCTCACTTTGGCGCATTTTACGGCAGAAAATTGTGAAAAACCCGATCATACATGTCTCCCTATGGGTCTATTATGTTTTGGGGGCATCTTTGTGGAATTGTCACTTTGCAAAGGGGCAGATTGTGGCATTAGAATATTCAGGAAGTGCAGTTTATGGCATTATGTTCTGAGGGCAAAGTGTGGGGCGCTATTATATTCAGTAGGCACAGTGTTTGGTACTATAATATTCAGCGGACATAGCATGTGGCATTATATTTAGGGGGAGCAGATTATACTGTATGCTAAAAGCTTGGTTCTTGTGCTGTACATATATTATGAGATTGGTTCCAATACTGTATTTGTCTAATGATCTGCATTCTGGTTCTATGTGTACCGAGCTTGGTTCTAGTACTCTATTCATGTTTTGATTTTGGTTCTGGCAATGGAACAGGTACAAAGGCGGGCAACAAAAATAATAAAAGGACTGGGTGGACTACAGTACACAGAAAGAGTGGCAAGATTAGGGTTATTTAGTTTAGAGAAAAGAAGGCTTCGGGGGGAAATAATAAATATGTTTAAATACATCAAAGGTCAATATAGAGATCTCTCCCAAGATTTATTTATACACAGGGCTGTATCTAGAACAAGGGGGCATCCTCTACGTCTTGAGGAACGTGAGTTTCTACATAACCATCGAAAGGGATTCTTGACTGTGAGAGCAGTGAGACTCGGGAATTCTCTGCCAGATGGACTGGTCATGGTGAATTCAATAACAGAGTTCAAAAAGGGTTCGGATGCATTTCTGGAGCGTAATAATATAACAAGTTATAGTGACTAGGATTCAGGAGAGGGGTCATTGATTCAGGGATTTTTCTGATTGCCAGATTGGAGTCAGGAAGGAATTGTGCCCTAAAATGAGGACAATTGGCTTCTACCTCATTGGGGTTTTTTGCCTTCCTCTGGATCAACACCTTAGCACAACAGGCTGAACTAGATGGACGACTTGTCTTTTTTTAGCCTTACAAACTATGAAACTATGAAACTATGAAATTTAACTGTGTGTTAAACTTGGATCTGTGCAGTTAACAATCAAACTTTTGCATTTAGGGGTGAAAAAGGGCTGGGAACTTTTGGCTGAATGCACTCTGCATGAATATGTCTATAAATAAGTCTATAAATAAGTAATGGATAAGATTAATGAAATAAGCATTAGTAGGTAGGTATGTAAATATATCTAGTGTGGCAAAGTTTTTGAATTCTAGGCCGTGGTTGAGGGAGGTTACACAATTTTTTAAATGTAGACAATATTACTGTTCATAAATATTCATTTAGATTCTATATCAATATATAGGGTATTTAGAATATTGTAATTGTTAATAAGGTTAGAATAATTTTCCCTGGCATTCTGTATTTTGGGCATGCCAGACAATAAAGAACCTGTCATAAGATATATAAACCAATCCCTGCATTTGACTGCTAGCGGCCTCTCACTATTACAGTAGCTCCATCTTCTAAAACTTAAATGAGAACAAATTTCCTGCACAGACGGTTCATAAGATTTAAACATCATTCAGCATAAAATGAACCATGAGTAAAATATTGATGTTTCTTTCAGTGCAGATATTTGACCTAATATGAAGACATATGGTTTATATCAGTTTCCAGTAGAATACATGATACCATGGTGATCTTTCCAATACATAATACCAAGACATTTGTTCAAACAGGCAAAGATATCCAAGGTAAAATCATGTTTCCCATCTGAAAAGAAGAACCTTTTCAAATAATAGATAGATGAAAAATAGAAAAGGACAAATGCCAGACTCTCCAGCATTAATCTGCATGAACTGCTGGCAGCCCCTGACAAGGACAAGCAAGCTGATTCTATATACGTAATGAAAAACAGACCTTAAAGGATATGAAGATAGATGTTTCATAGTTGAGATAAATTGGCAATTAAAAGAAAAGAGATGCAAAGCGTTACTGTCAAATTTTAAAATTCATTGGCAAAGTGAAAAGTCGGACACTCAGAACAATAAAAAGGTCAGAATCATCATATGTGCTGCTCTCATCCTAATGGAGGAAATGGATTTAATCCTTTTTTACACTATTTGGTCATTCAGATTTTGCTCTAATGATATTAATAAATACATGCTGCACACGCTGAGCTGACATAGCAGACTTCTGCTGCTGCTTTTATATCCTAGTAATCAATACAAAGCACTGGGGTTATTTAAGGATGTTTATGTCTATCAGTGTCTCAGATAAACAGTGCCACTGGATTTTTTTCATAGCATTTAGTGATGGAATAATAAACCTGATCATTACTCTACTACAGGGGTGTAAAACTCAGGTCTATGGGCCAGATTTGGCCTGCAGCGTAGTTATATTTGGCCCGAGAGTAACGGACAGACAATGTACAGAGGATAAGAGGAAGAAGACAGAAGATCTCATTACACTGCTCTCCTTTAGCTTCTCCTCCTACATAGAGCAGAAAAGGGACCAGCAGGATGACTGGTAAGAAGAGCTCACAGAGAGAAGTGAGGATCCAGAGCAAGAGATGCTGCATCGTGCAGCAGATAAGAAGAACTGTGAAAGTACAGGACACAGTGAGTTAACTGACTGCGGTCAGTACAAACATAGTATGTACCAGACTGTTTCTCTGGCCCTTTTTCAATAAATATAAAGGTTGGCCCACGGCTTCATCCAAGTTTTCAGTATTGACCCCGTGTGTACTACATGTGCATGTATGCCTACAAAGGTTAAAAAAATAATCCTTTTATAGACACCAATGATGAAAAGCTTAACTTGATAATTAAAGCGGTTGTTTGGTTTAAATAAAAATTAAATCGTAAGGTACTGGTGCCAAGCAAAAAAAAAAAAAAAAACCCATACCTTTCTTCACTCCTCTTCTTCAGCTTTTGCTCTCCTCTGTCTTCTGTTGGCCTATTCTTTACTTTTGAACAAGACGTCATCACTGTAGCTTATAAGGTACTACTTCTCAGACATCACCATTCAGCTCCAATGACAATTTAAGCAGTGGTATGTACCACTGCAGTGGTCCTGTTCGGAAGCAAAGGGAAGGGAAACATAAGACCAGGGAGACTCAAAAGGTAAAAATGTGGGACATAACCAACTAAAATTAAAAATGAAACAATCTTTCATTTATTTAAAAGTCCAGTAAAATGCAGTGAATGATGAATCACATAACGCGTATGTATTTCAGACCTGTACGGTCCTTGTTCACAGCATAAAGACGACTGGGGAAAGCCAGCACTGAAATGGAGGAGCGGAGAAAGGAGAGTATAGGCATTATGAATTTTGTTTGGCATGGGTTCCAGACTACTTCATTTTTATTTCAACCAAACAACCTCTATAACATCTTCCTGTCGCGTGGTCAAAATTTTTTGGATCTTTGTTCTTTTCCACCTTCCAAAAGCTGTAACTTTTTCTATTTTTCCATCTACATGGACATACAACAGCTTGTTTTTTGTTGAACAAGATGTACTTTTTAACCCCTTCCAGACATTGGACATACCCATATGTGCTAGCAGGATTTATGGGTACATCCTGAAGATCTTGCTGGATTGCAAACGAGCCCCGTATAATTGCGACATGGGACCAGTGGTATATTACCACTGGCCTCATGCCGCATCACCCACGGCATGAGTTATTAACCCCTTAGCTCCAACGATCTATTAAGATTGCTGGAGCTAAGTCGTAGGCAGAAGAAGGGAGCTTCTTCTGCCTGCTCTTGGCAAGCAAGAGCACGATCATGTCGTTGCTGTCTCCTATCAGACAGCCCGGGAGTGTAATAAACACCACCCGGGCTGTCTGTTACGTTACCATGCCTGGCAATGCATTGTGGGCATTGCCGGGCAGGGTGATTGACAGTCATCATGGAGACCAGTATAGAGCATTTCTGCTCTGTACTGACCTCCTATTGTATGAGTGATTTGAAGATCACTCATACAATTCCCCTATGGGGAAAAGTGAAAAAAGTGTAAAAAACAAAAAAAACAAAAAAAAAAAAGTGAAACACAAACACGAAAGATAAAATAAAAACATGTACACTGCCCTGTTCCCCTTCACAAATGCCAATCGCCCCAAAAAAGATAAAAATTAAAGTACACGTATTTGATATCGCCAAAAACAATCAAAGAATTGCATTTTTCGTTCATCTCGCAGCACATAAAATGGTATAAAAAGCTATCAAAAATTCACATAAACGCCAAAGTTGTATCAATTAAAACATCGGTTCATCCCGCAAAAAAAGTCCTTACACAGCTCTGTATATGGAAAAATACACAAGTTATGGCTATTAGAAGATAGTGATGCATAAATATTGTTTTAAACAATAAAAACACTTTTTTTTTAAAAAGCGCTTCAACATAAAAAAAATACATAAATTGGGCATCGCCGTAATCATATCAACCCACAGAGTAAAACGATCTTGCCATGTATACTGCATGGTGAGCGCTGTTACAAGTAAAAATAAAAACACTACTAGCATTGTAGTATTTTCTTCACCCTGCCTTCCAAAAAAACAGATTTAAAACTGATCAGAAAGTCTTGTCCCCCCAAAAATGATGAATAAATAAAAATTCAACTCATCCCGCAAAAAACAAGCCCCTACACATCTCCGTACACAGAAAAATAAAAAAGTTATGGCTCTCAGACTATGGCGATGCAATCCTGTGTTTTCCTTTTTGAATAAAAGTGTTTTTATTGTGTAAAAGCAGTAAAACATAAAAAAATACAAAATGGGTGTCTCTGTAATCGTATCGACCTGCTGAGTAAAGCTAGGATTTATATCATTACAATTCTACCGACCTGCAAAATAAAGTTATCCTGTCATTTACACTGCACAGCGAACGCTGTTAAATTGAAGCCCAAAAAACGATGACGGAACTTCGTTTCCCCCCCCCATTTTCATGGCCCAACACACCTGTGACCCGAAATGCATAATACACCCCTAGATGAGGGGTGTTGAATGCAAATTTGGGTGACTTATGGAAGGTTTCGACTGTTCTAGTACTTTAGGGGCTTTACAAATGTGACATGGCACCCATCAAAATCTGTGTTCCAAAAGCCAACTAACGCTCCCTCCCTTATATGCCCTGCCATGTGCCCAAACAGCAGTTTACACCCATATATAGAGTATTGGAAGAAATTGTGTAACAAAATTTGGGGGGCTTTTTTCCAGGATCCTTTGTAAAAATTAAACATTTTCAGCTAAAATTTCAGATTGTTGGAAAAAAAACATTTCTTCATTTTCACAGCCTAACGCTAAAAGAATTTGTGGAACAACTGTGGGGTCAATATACTCACTGCACTGCTGGATATATTTCTTATTGGGGTGAAATTTCCAATATAGGGTCTTTTGGGGTTGTTTTTTAAGTTTTAGCACCTTAGGGTGTCCGCAAACCTGAAATGGTGCCTAAATAAAATTGTAATGAAAATGAGACCCCAGAGTCTGGTAGGTGCCCCTCTAACTCTGAAGACTGTGGTTGAGCCAAATGGCGCACTAGGGATATCCCTGAAAATGGCAGAATCAATATTAAGCTGCATTTCCCTGGTCACATCTACCATGTTCCAGTGAATAATGGATAAAAATTGAAAATCTGCAAAAAAAGGGAAATGTTTAAATTTCACCTGCACTTTACTTTAATTCCTGTGAAACACTTAATGGGCTAAATACTGTTTTGAATACTTTAAGGGGTGTAAATTCTAAGATGAAGTCATTTATGGGGGTATCTAACATACAGGCCAATTAAAGCCACGTCAGAACTGGACTAGTCACTATAAAAATGTATATTACAAACTTTCTGGAAAATGTGAAAATTACTACTAAATTTCTAAGCCCCTTAATGTCATAAAAAAAGACATTTAAAAAATTATGCCAACCTACAGTAGACATATGGTAGGTGCGAGTTATAAACTATTTTGAGTGGAATAACTATCTCTTACACTCAGACATTTTTGAAGTTTGAAAATGGTAAATTTTTCTAATTTTTCATGATACTTTCATATTTTTCACAAATAAACAAGGACTTTTTGGACCAAAATTTCTTACTAACTTAAAGCACAGTGTGTCACGAGAAAACGGTCTCTGAATCACATGGATAGAGAAAAGTGTCAAAAAGTTATTCTCACATAAAGTGACACATGCCAGATTTAAAAAAATGGGGCTCTGTCAGGAAGGCCAAAACTGTCTGTGGCGGTAAGGGATTAATGGTGACATTGAACAATCCATAGAATAAACTGGGAAACCGAAATAAAATTCTAAGTGAAAGGAGAAAAAAACGTACTTGTGCTATTTTTGCAGGGGATTTTGTTTTTATGTCACTATTCAGTATAAATGATCTGTTATCTGTATTGTACAAGTCAACACAATTCCGTGATACCAAATATGTAGGACTTTGTTTTAATACTTTTTAAAAGATAAAAACATTCTCTATCTCTTAAATTTGTACTGCAGTGCCTTTTTCAGCAACCAATGACTTTTTTGTTCTTCCACCTATGGACTTACGTGAGGGTGCATTTTTTTTGCGGGCTGAAGTGTAGTTTTTATTGGTACCGTTTTGGGATAGATGTGACTTTTTGACTTTTATTCCAATTGTTTGGGAACGTGAAATGACCAAAAAAACCCAACAATTTTGACGTTTGGATTATTTTTCTTCTACGATGTTCAGTGAATGTTATTGATGTTAGAGTTTAATAAATCAGACTTTTACTGCTTTTATTGATGCTGTAATGCCAATTATGTGTAACTTTTTAATTATTTTTCTTTTTTATTTGTAAATTGGCAAAAGGGGAAGGATTTTGAACTTTTAATATTTTTTATTATTTTTTTATACTATGAAATATTTTTTTTTTTTACTTTACCATGCAGTCTCCCAAGGGTACTTGACCACTAGGGGGTGCGATTGCTAGTACACCCTTCTGCATTATGTAAATAATGCACAAGGTCGTACCAAGATGGCGGATCCATTACTTACATCGGCAACCGATTTGCACCCTGCAATCTCGTTGTGTGAGAAGGGGGCGATCAGAGGGGGAAAAGGTGCACAGCTCTTCATTCATGTAGATGCAGTGGCCGCGATTGCTGTGGCTTCTAAATGTTTAAACTGGGATTGGAGCCAGTTATTAGCGGGTGTCTGCTATAATAATCAGCCAGCACCCAACTTGTTTAAAGCAGGTTCAAAGTGTAAACCTGCTCCATATTCACTTACCAACATAATGACGTAAATTTATGTCAAATGTTATTATGGGTTTAACACATCAATGCTTTCTAGTGGCTTTTGTTGTATTCTAAGATCAGATTACAAATTGCAGCAATATAATACTGCCAGATAAACTTTTCTACAACTGTAACACAGTGTACATCTACAGTATCTGACAAGAGTAAATTCTTGTAATTTTGTAAATATTGTATTATATCTTTTCATGGGACAACACTGAAGATATGACACTTTGATACAGTGTAAAGTACTAAGTGTGCAGCTTGTATAACAGTGTAAGTTTGGTGTGACCTCAAAATTATTCAACACAGCCATCAATGTCTAAACAGCTGGCAACAAAAGTGAGTACACTCCTAAGTGAAAATGGACAAATTGTGACGAAAGTATAAATATTTTGTGTGACTACCATTATTTTTCAGGACCGCCTCTCTTGGGCATGGAGTTCACTAGAGCTTCACAGGTTGCAGCCACTGGAATCCTCTTCCACTCCTCCATGACAACATCACAGAGCTGGTGGATGTTAGAGACCTTGCACTTCTCCACCTTCCATTTGAGGATGCCCCACAGATGCTCAATAGGGTTTAGGTCTGGAGACATGCTTGGCCAGTCCAGCACCTTTACCCTCATTTTCTTTAGCAAGGCAGTGGTCGTCTTGGAGGTGTGTTTGGGGTCATTATCATGTTGAAATACTGCCCTGTGGCCCAGTTTCCGAAGGGAGGGGATCATGCTCTGCTTCAGTATGTCACAGTACATGTTGGCATTCATGGTTCCCTCAATGAACTGTAGCTCCCCACAGCCAACAGCACTCATGCAGCCTCAAGCCATGACACGTCTACCACCATGCTTGACTGTAGGCAAGACACACTTGTCTTTGCACTCCTCACATGGTTGCTACCACACATGAAGTAAATAGCAGTCATATTTTCCACTGATAGGTAAAATATTGGTGAGTCCAGATCATATAGTACAGTGGCACACTGCATAGCACAAGGGTCCCAGTTTGTGTATATGTGTATGTGTTCTTGAGGTACACAGATAATGCCCCTTTTTATTCAGATTCCAGTAAAAATATTCATTGGTCTGAACTGGTATTGGAGTCGTTTATCTTGTCTGTGACTTCTTTGTATTCTGCAAAGCCCACCTTGGTACATGGCTTACACATTCTTGACACAATCAGAACCAAATAAGTTTACCTTGGTCTCAAAAGAACACAGAACATGGTTCAAGTAATCTATATCCTTAGTCTGCTTGTCTTCAGCAAACTGTTTGTGGGCTTTTTTTGTGTATCATTTTTAGAATAGACTTCCTTCTGGGACGAAAATCATGCAGACCAATGTTATGTACTGTGCAGGGTATGGTCTGAGCACTGACATTCTGACTATCCACCCTTTTAACCTATGCAGCAATGCTGTCAACACTCTTGTCTATTTTGAAAACACAATCTCTGGATATGACGCTGAGCATGTGCACTCAAACTCATTGGTGGACCATGGTGAGCCCTGTTCTGAGTGGAACTTGTCTTGTCAAACCACTGTATGGTCTTGGCCACCATACCGAAACTCAGTTTCAGGGATTGGAAATCTTCTTACAGTTTAGGCCATCTCTTTGTACAGCAACAATTATTTTTTTCAGATCCTCAGACAGTTCTTTGCCACGTGGTGCCATGTTGAGAGTGATAACACAAAATTTAACACATCTGCTCCCCATTCACACCTGAGACCATGTAACACTAATGGGTCACATGACACATTGGAGGCAAAATGGCAATTTGGGCAAAATGTGTCCATTTTCACTTAGGGGTGTACTCAATTTTATTACCAGCAATTTAGACACTGATGGTTATGAGTTATTTTGAGGGCACGCCAAATGTATACTGTTATACAAGCTGTACATTGACTACATTGCATTGTATCAAAGTGCCATATCCTCAGTGTTGTCCAATGAAAAGATATAATACAATATTTATAAAAATGTGAGGGGTGTACTCACTCTTGTGAGATACTGTTGTTTAATTTTATGTATCTGGAAAGATCTAAATTCTTTAATAATTCATTTTGTACTGCATCTACCACAAAGGGAAGCTTAACGTCTAATTAAATTTAAAATGTTATCATTTCAAAATAATAAATGTTAAAAAAAAAAACAAAAAAAAAACCCGTAGACCTCTTAGGGCTTGTTCACACAGCGTTTTAACTCCGTGTTACAAGCGCTTTTTAGATTCGTCTCAGAGACCGACAGAACGGGCCCAGAGACGGATCTAACAATTAGCAGTGAGATTATCACTGCGGGCTATGAGGAAGATGCAGCGGCGTTCACATGAGAGATCGCCGCTGCGTGTTTCCCTCCTGCCTGTCGGCTCCGTCTTGCGGATGCGATCAAAGAATTGCATGTCAATTCTTTCAAAGACAGACCCGAGCTGCGTTATGGAAACACGAAGTGGCGATCTCTCATGTGAACGCCGCTGTGTCTTCCTCATAGCCCGCAGTTATAAAGTCACTGTTAATTGTTTAGATCCATCTCTGGGTCTGTCCTTTCGGTCCCTGAGACGAATCTAAAAAGATCTTGTAACACGGAGTGAAAACTCCATGTGAACAAGTCAGTGGAGCTCACAGGAAGAAGAGTCTACTATAGCCTCTTTTAAGCAGTTTAGAAAACTTCGTCTGTCTTTGGATAAGAAATTCAACACTTTCCACCCAAAATCACTGTCACTGTGATTGGCTGTCTGCACTCTCTGTGCTTACTCCTCCCTAAGTTGTGTGAAACTGAAAGTGAAGGCTGCTCTGCACCTTTCCCATTGACAGCTCTGATGTGAAGAATCTGAGCAATACAAGGTTCACTCCCTCCACCCATATAACACACATATAATACACTCTGCTAGACAATATGTCACTTTCTGTAATATTAGGGAGCTGTATGTATAACTGTTTACACCATTACAGGGGTTCTGGTTACAAGGATTACGTGTGGAGGGAGGTGACAGCTCTTCAGGCATGAGAACTGACCATTGCAGGAAGTCTTCCGGTCTGTGAAATTCTCTCCCTTCCCCTGCTCACAGAGAATGAGGACTGAGAGCAGGAGCAGGGAAGGGTGGGATGAGGTCACCAGTTTTCAGTGAGGAAAGACATGGCTGCTGAGAGGAGAGACACGCCCCTAGATTTTCAGCTGTAAGACAGAGAAAATGTGAAGATGCCTGTGAAAGCCTTTACTGAGAAAACCCCTTTAAACCAAAGGGAAAGTACAAAAGCTACAATACTGAAACATCATTTTCCTCTATGTGTGATTAAGGGTGGCGAGTGATTCTTGGTAGTCTGTGTCAGATTTCTTATCCAGTGTGCAACCACATTTTCCTGAAAAAAAAAAGTTGTTATTGAGTTCAGTGGGGGCTATGTAAACCTATCTGTGGTCATTTGTAGGCTAAATTGCCCTTAGTGCAGGGGAAAAAATTCTCCCCTTCCCCCTACATTAACGTTGCGCCACACCATTATGCACATATCACCATTAACCGGTTCCTCACTGGGCCCCCTTTATCCTCCTTTTTCTGTCTTTTTCATGATGTATAAGGCTTTATTTTATATAATTTTTACATTACTTTTTTTTTACACATTGATGGCTGTGTTGAGTTATTTTAAGTCACAACGCAGACTGGAAAGCCAGTCACACTTGCGCACAGCTCTCCATTCAGTTCTATGGGAGTTCTGAGTAGAGCCGAACACACCATTTGGCTGTACTCAGAACTCCAATGGAACAGAATGGAGAGTAACTGTGCAAACGCAGCCAGCTCTTCAGTCTGCGCTGTGACTTTCTCGGACCCATACCCAAGATAGGTGCTGCTCCCAGAGGTAGGAATCACACCTATTAGACAATCATGCCATATCCTAGCGATAAGTCATCCTTTTCTATAGTGGCAAAACCCCTTTAAGGTCCCACTACAACATTTCACAAAGAGTGTGAGAAGATTCATGTTAAATTTGTATATCTATCAGCCTAATCCAAGAAAAGTCTTTACAGTCCCATTTGGATACCTCTAATTTCAAAACTAGGCTCTAAAAATTCCAGAATTTGTTCCCCATGACTCTCTCAATATTTTTTTTTTCTGCTTTGTTTTACATTGTTTACCATCCAGGATAAATAATATTATTCTTTTTTATGTTTTTTCAGTTTTAAATATTGTTTTCTTTTTTTGAATACAATTATTTCACAATTATTTCCCCTAGTGTACTTGACTAGGCAAAGCAGCTAATACAATATACTTAAATTCTGTTATAGGAATACTAAACACATCTGGGAGTCTCCCTTAGGCCCCCGGCTGCCATACCACATATTAGGCACCCCACAACCACAGTGGAGAGATTTGGGTGGGTGCCAAAAGCATCTTAGATCAGAATTTTCATGGTTGCTGACAGCAAGTGTCAGCTGTAAAGGGTATGTTCACACGGCGTATTTGTGGGGCATACTTTGGGGCATAATTGCGCTGCAATACACCTGAGGTACTCTCCACAAATACGGTAAAATCATAGCACTCATTGAGTGCTATGGTTTGCAAACGGATTCCCTGGTGCGCACTGAGCGCCGGGAGAAAATAGTGAGAGTCGATGGGACCGCTGTGGGAAGTACACGCTGGCCAGCGTGTACTTTCAAACAACCGGCATATACTGTAGGTACACACCACTATACACAGTGTGAACCCAGCCTATTTGTAATGGCATCTCATTAGGGTAACCCAAAGTAAGGCTGGATTCACATGCTGCGCTACTGCATGTGCTTTTGTTGTGTTTCTTAGCTGCATCAAAAACGTATGTAAAGAAAGACGCATTTAAAAAAATACACCAAAAACTCAGGTGGTAAAAAAGCGTATGGTTCTTGTGATTGCAGGTGCTTTTGTAGTTCTCTCTAACTTAGAACACTGGTAAAATCTAGATTAATTAATTGTTTCTCTTTTTGTTGCTTGTGTTTCTGATACAGTTAAAAAGCTAAAAAAAAAAATGCAACATGTGAATGCACACTGAAAGGGGTTGTTCCACCAAAACAAGTCCTTTAAGTAGTTCCTGACTGGCTGTTTACCCCCCTTCTTGACCATGCATATTTTCCTTTTCCATAGTATACGTCGGTCTCAAATCTGTAGTAATTTCTTGTGCTCGGTTATTGTATTAGTTTTTTCATCATTTTTCAGTGATATGGGAAAAATGGGATATGTCTTTATTTTTATGTCATTTTTTATATTAGTTTTCTTTTTTTCAATACGAGGGAAAAAATAAATAAAAAGTTAGGTTTTTTTACATTTCCTTATTCAATTATTTTTTAACAGCAAAAGTGGTGGTTAAAATAAAGTTTTGTAATTGTGTCATAATAAAGTGATATAAAGTTTTAGGTTTGAATGGGGATACGATGGTAATAAACCATCTCTATCTTCTCAGTGAAGAGCCCAATTATCACTGATAACCAGCTCTCCACCCAAACAGCTGCACAATTAGTGTACAGCTGCGTTCTCTGTATGGATGTTCCAGAACAACTCTGCAGAGATGCACTGCCCCTACCTGCAAGTGTATAGACAATGGGCAGACGGCACTGAGATAATATGATTGCCCAGTGTCGTGAGAGACACAGAGCAAAATCAGCTCATTTCTGCAGTAGAAACCTTAATGGAACATGGATAAAACTATAGCTACAGCAGCCATAAAAACTGCTATGGGGCCAAATCATAGGGGGCCCACTCTGGTGTAGGACATTGTAACTTTTTGTAGGAAATACCAAGTTGGGGGCTTTCTGCTATCCAGCAGTACAATTAATTGATTAGTTTTAAACATGTAGACCACGGTAAATAAACACTATTACTAAATACATTGCTGTTGTAATTTTGTTTCATTTTCAAGTTAGAGCAGTTCTTATCTACTGCTAGTTTACAGAAGGTTACCTAGGATACCGACCATCTCTCTCTGTTCTAGAAACCCTGGCCAGGATGGTGGCCTCACTCCCTGCTGTGTCTTAGCAGCACAGGAGCGTGTTTGATCTTTTGTACTGAAACACTTTAACCCTCTGTAGCTTTTTGATCTGCTGTAAAAACCCTTCCGTTACCAATGTCCTTCTAACAGGCTCAGCTAGGAATGGTAATGCTGACATGTCAGTCAATACTATAGAATTGCCCACTGCCTGAAGTGGAACTTGGAGCCTGAAGCTGGTTGTGAAGAGCAGTCTCTATGAAACAATCACATGGGAAAACCCTTCTAATTCTTGCTATTTATGCTGCTGCTTCTGTTTTCTGCCAGTGAGTTGTGGGGTCCTATCTCATTTGCATACGCGGCCCGATGAATTTTATTTATGCCCCTGGGGAGAATGTGGTAGTACATGAAGTCACTTACATAAAGTGCCATCCATTTTAAACATAAATGCATCCGATCCATTATAGCAAAAGCTGCTGGTTTGTTTTCTGCCCTAACTTTTAGAGGAAGCTCCAGAGCAGAGGTATAAGATGAAACAACCCCTTTACTCTGTGCAGCTTGGGTATATTCACATAGGATCTTATGTATGAAAACTGTCTAGCAGTAAGGGCATGTTCACAAGACGGATTTGAACGAGGTTATGGCCGCGGGTTCCGGCGCGGTTTCCGCGGCCAAAACCACGTCCAAATCGCGCCCACTTTATTAACATGTTTTCCAATGGGAAACCGCGTTAATATTCACACGCCGCGGGTTTGGGGCCGTGGCCTTGCCGCGCGTGTTTGCATGGGGGCAAGGTTAGGGGCGAGGTTAGGACGAGAGCCGCAGCAAAACCCGTAGCCAAATCCATCGTGTGAACATGCCCTAAGACTTTCTTTGTTGCCCATAGCAACCAATCAGAGCTCCCCTCTCATTTCATATAGGGCTCTGGTAAATAAAAGCTGAGCACTTACTGGTTAGACAGTCTTAGGGGATGTTCACACGGTGTAATTGTGGGGCGTACAGTACGCCCCGCAATTACATCGGGTGTTTGGGAGTCGCGCTGACTGTCATTACATAGGCATGTCACTTATCTCTCCTCGCGTACAATATGATCAGATTGTACGCCCGGGGAGAGTAGGCATAATCCACAGTTCTCTATGAGAACTATGGATTACCGTAATTGCTGCGCGCATCTCGCCCGTATTAAAGCGCAAATATGCGGCGAAATGCAAGCCGCAATTACACCGTGTGAACATAGCCTTACTGCTAGACCATTTCATACATGAAGCCAACAGGACCACATGTATGAAAACTGTCTGGGTCTAAGACTGTCTGGGTCCCCTTTCATTTTTTCAGAGCACTTTATGAAATGAAAGGGGAGCTCTGATTGGATGCTATTGGCAACAGAGAAAGCCTTAGACCTAGACAGTTTTCATGCATGTCCCCATAGTGACTGCTTTTTTTTGTTTGCAGTACTTCATCAAAAATAGCAGAAACCCACACATTTATTTTGCCCTATCCCTGAAGAATTTTGTGTGTGCCTTTTATGGATGATCTCACATGCACTATAATTTTTGATGCAGGTTTTGAGCCAAACACAGAAGTGGATCCAGCAACAAGTGTAACTTCTTACTTTATATTTTCATTTGTTTTCAGTCTACCTTTAACTTTGGCTCAAAAAACTGCAACAAAAACTGAAGAATGTTTCCAGAAAACACTGTGTGAAATCATCCGCATATTTACCACAAGTTTGAATGAAAAGAAAATTGATCTAAAACCATTATACAGTCACATTATTTTCAATAAAATCGGTTCTAAGAAATCTATTCCAAACATATTTTACATATATTATATTGCATAACATAGTTGATACATTCAATGCATTTATATGTAAATATGTACACAGCTTACAATGGAAATAACTATTTATAGCAATCATCTGTATCACCCGTCCTCACTATAGAATAATGTAAGCTATCGTTTTTGAGCACCAACCCATGTAGGGAAATCAATGACAGCGGCTCCAACAAAGACAGAGAGAAACATCAACATTTTTTCACTAGTGCATAGGTCAGTGAATACAGACGTAACTTACTGCTGTGCCAAATGCTATTTGATGTACCTAGCAGGGGACGACAACACACACAATAATCTTAAAAGTCAGACAAGCAGGAAAAGCTGATCATATAAAACCAGGGAATCTATAATCAACTTTCTATAGAACAACTTTCTGACAAAAATGTGCTAGCGACTCAGTAGGAAGGATTACAACATAGAGAAAAGCAGAGAAGAGTTTATTTTTATATATAAGGCAGAGTTTCCCCACATACTTTGATCTAAAGATGTGTATTGTTGAATATTTGTTTTTCTTGCAGAAAATTTTAAACAGAAAATGCTTTCATAAAAATTTCACAACTAATAGAGGGGAATTCTCATCACATTGATGAGATTTATACATTTTAGCAAAGGTAAAGACTATTACCAAATATATTGCTGTTCTGATTTTGCCTCTTTTCAGAGCTAGAGCAGTTCTTATCTCCTGCTTGCGTACACAAGCTTTCATAGGTTACTCTCTGTGCTCTAGCATCTGTGGCCGAGATGGTGACATCACTCCCTGATGTATGTTATCAGCAGCACAGAAGCTTGTTTATATTTTTACTGACAAACTCTAACCCTTTAGAGCTCTGCAGCCTTCTGCCCTGCTGTTAAAACCCCTCCACCACTGATGTGACTCTAACAGGCTCAGCTAGGAATACGGTAGTAGAACTGATATGCCAATCACTGCTGTAGAACCGCCCACTGCCTGAACAGGAAGAGGGAGACTGAAGCTGGCTATTAAGTGCAGACTCTGTGAAACAGGCTGAATAGAGAACCCCTTCAATTCAACATTTCCTATTGTTTTTTTTTCCAATAGGACTTTTGCAGACCTATGTATTTCTATGGTAACACACCACAAATAAAATCTCTGTGCTTCCGTTCCATTTTCCCCACTTGTGCCTCCTTCATATATCCAATGGATTAGCAAGAAGTAGAGGACAGATAAATGAGACTGCAAGATCAGCTAAACAAAGGTGAATAAGCAAAAACATTTCCAGAAGTTTCAATTATAGGAAACCTATTGTTAATCTAAAAACATGCATTAAATCCAAAGGAACTGTCAAAAGTTTAGACTTTCAAGCTTTATTTATAAATCAAACAGCAAAAATATTATTTGGAAAAACATAAGATGTAACAAATGGTAGCACTAAATTACAGCAGTATTAATAATATTCAGCACAATTACAAGATCAATATGGAAAATAGTTTTGCTCCATTCTTCTTCATGGGGAGCATTGTCCTCATATCTTCTTTCAAGCTGGATCTCTGCAAGAATCCGTACCTTCCTACAGGCAGATCAATATGTTTAACCCTATACCCTTTGTCAGCTGTTGGTATGTGGACTGAAAAAGCAAATAAGTAGGCATAAAATTTCAACTACAGTTGCTTCTTATTACTGCAGTAAGTACTAACAGATGTCTGAATAATACAAGCATAGTGAGCTGCAGCGGAAATACTAGAATAATTTATTTAGACATAAACATTATTCCCTTCCTACTGAACAGTTGGATGAGTTGTCATTTTAATTGGTATCTTTTTTTTGGGAATAAGACTTTTTGATCAGTTTTAAATCCATTTTTTTGGAGGCCAGGGTGAAGAAAATACTGCAAACCTAGTAGTGTTTTTTATTTTTATTTTTAACAGCACTCACCGTGCAGTATCCATGACAAGTTAGCTTTACTCTGTGGGTCGATATGATTACGGTGATACCCAATTTATATAGTTTTTTTTTGCAGTGTTTTAAGAAAACAATATGTATGCATCACTGTCTTCTGAGAGCCATAACTTTTTTTTATTTTTCCATATACAGAGCTGTGTAAGCACTTTTTTTTGCGGGATGAACTGAAGTTTTAATTGGTACAACTTTGATGTCTATACGAGTTTTTGATCACTATTTTTTCCATTTCATGTGCTGCGGGATATACAAAAATTGCAATTCTTTGCTTGTTTTTTTAAATTTTTTTAACAGCGTTCACCGTGCGGGTTAATTAATATGACATATTTATAGGGCAGGTCGTTACGCACCCGACGATACCAAATATGGGTACTTTATTTTTTATCTTTCTTGGGGCGATTGGTGTTTGTAAAGGGGAAAAGGGCGGTGTACGTCTTTTTATTTTATTTTTTGTGTCTGTTTCACTTTTTTTCACTTTTTTTTTACTGTTTTACACTTTTTTTTACACTTCCCCATATGGGATTTGTAACAGCAATCTTCTCCTGCCTGCGACTTAGCCCTGACGATCTTAATTGATCGTCGGAGCTAAGGGATTAAACACCCGCGGCCGGGGCTCACTCCGGCAGTGGATGATGCTGCATGAGGCCAGCGGTAATTTACCGCTGGTCCCATGTTGCGATCATGCGGGGCTTGCCTGTAATTGGTTGTTGAGAAAGGGGGCATGTCTTCCCCCGAAACGTGGCGAGTTAGACACAATGGACTCGGCAGCTACAGTAACATGATAGTTACTCTGCACTGAGAAGCTGAACAGCGCTGCTACATAGGCATCAATGCCGGACGTTTCGGGGGAAGACATGCCCCCTTTCTCAAGCTTGAGAATGGGGGCGTGTCTTCCCCCGAAACGTGGTGAGTTAGACACATTGAACTCGGCAGCTAACACGATAGTTACTCTGCACTGAGAAGCTGAACAGCGCCGCAACATAGGCATCAATGCCGGACTTGAGACTCAGAGACTGAGCTTTGGATTACAGGTTTATTATTGATACATACAAAAATGATATTGCAAGTTTACTGAATATATGTTTTAAAGTTTGCATATTAAAAAGAAGTATTTTTGAAAGAAAGCCACAGAGTGGAATGTGAAGTGACAGCATAATTATACTATAATAATGCTGGACTTGTAGCAGTGGGGAGTCTGCTTAATGCCGCATATAAACCTGTAATTGAGAAGTGCTCATTAAGGATTGTTTGCAAATATACTAAAAGGCACTGTTTACACTTCAGCTCTGGTCCTTCCAATGAAATTCTCCTACTTGCTTACCCTTAAATTTAAACTTGACACTCATAAATACATTTAAAATTTAGAGCAGACCCCTAAATTAATTTAAACCCCAGAACAGACAGCAAAATAAAATCAGATCCGGTGTCACAAACTGCTGAGTGACTTGTGTCTGTGGACCCCAGTGTGGCTACTGACCTCAGCACTGCTCTTTGCGGTCTTCTTTTTGCAGCCACTTTGTTGGCCCAGTCTTCCATATCCGCTACAGCAGCCCCCTAGTTCCTCTTTGATTTAACCCCTTGAGGACCCAGCCAGTTTTAGCCTTCCTGACACAGTCCTATTTTTGAAATCTTTTTAATGCTTTTACTTATTCATGTGATTCAGAGATTTGTTTTTTTCATGACACACTGTGCCTTAAGTTAGTAAGAAATTTTGGTCACTACAATCCTTAAAAAACACCACCATTGTGCGCCCTGTTCACAGCTCAATAGCTGGACTAGACTGAGCCCAGGAGCAGGCATCTAGCCTTACATGCTCCTGGGACAACATGGCAGGTGCATCTGATTGCTGAATAACAACTCATAGATCCCACTGCTAAGGGAACACGTAAATGATACAGACTGCACATTAGCTTGGTACCTGTTCATGACCTGTGAACAGGGCCCACAATGGTGGTGTTTTTTAAATAAGTAATGTCCCCTTTTTGTGTGTGTATTTTTTTGTAAATTGTCAGTGTAGGAACTCGCAAGACATGAGGACCGGTTGCGAGCTTGCGTACTTGGGGCCCGGTACCAGCTAATACCTCATATTTAATATTTTTCCAGTATGACATTTTTTATCTGCCCAGTAGTGCTGGGGAGCTAAGGGTGACTACTATCTAAAGTTTTTTTGTTGTGGCATACCCAGAGATGCTGGGCAGCTGTAAGCCGGCATGGTGCACCACATGTTTTGCACCCTTATGTATTGCTTTATCTATATGCAATTGTAATACCAGTAGCCACCCCCCTCATGCCCTGAGAATGTGTGAGTGGTTGGTTAATGGGTATTTTTTGCATTTGTGCAGTCTCTCCATGCTTTATACTGTGGTTATTCAGAATACAGGTACCAAGCTAATGTGACGTCTGTATCATATAATGTTTCCCTTAGCAGTGGGATCTTTGAGCTGTTATTCAACAATCAGATGCACCTGTCATGTTTCCCCAGGAGCATATAAGGCTAGAGATGCCTGCTCCTGGGCTCAGTCTAGTCCAGCTATTGAGCTGTGAACAACTCCCACAATGGTGGTGTTTTTTAACTAAGTAATGTCCCCTTTTTTTGTGTGTGTTTTTCACTACAATCCTTGTTTATTTGTGAAAAATATCATAATTTTGTGAAAATTTTGAAAAATATGTCATTTTCAAAGTTCTAAAATTTCTTTGTGCAAGACATATAGTTATTCCACTCAACATAGTTTATAACTAGCATCTAGCTAGAGACTCAGGGGTGTCTGTTTCCTCTGCCCCTCCTTACAAAATAAAAAAAATGCTGTGGGTGAACAGGAAAAAAAAGCAATTGTGCCTTTTTGTTTTATGAGTTTAGTTGTTGTTGGAGTTTATGCTGAACAGTTCAATTGACATTTATCTGTATTCTGTGGGTCAGTAACTATACAAGGGTCACATTATCATCACTATATAGTGACTTATACCACCATAATGACAATGACAATATATCAAGACCAATAATACCAATAACAACAAGGACCAAAGAATACTGCCATACCCTTACCACATATCACCACCATAAAGAGAAACCATTGTACTGTTACGGAATATAAACCATTATACTAAGACCACTTTTATCGCCATACAGTGACCATATAGCGGTAGATACCAGTGTACACAGGTTCTGCAGACTGTATATTACCACCATACAGTAACCATATAGTCATACCTCCCAACTGTCCCGAATTGGGCATGACTTACCCGATTTGAATTGGAGGTCCCGCCTTCACGATTTACATAGCAAACATCCTGCTTTCAGTTACTCACGGCTCTGAGCTGGCCAGGCCCCCACCTCTCTGCTCTGCCTGCTGAGCTTGTAGACACAGAGCTTGTAGATACTCCTTTGCTTCCTGGTGCTGTTATCTTCACACATAATTGGACAGCACATGAGTGCTGCTCATATCCTCTTCCTCCTGCTGGCTCTGTATCCAGTGCTGCCTGGTAAATGTAAGTGCCTGACTGTCCAGTAGTACAGAGAAGAAGTTCATCTGCCTGCAGTAGCAGACTGGCAGCCACCCTCTCTTCACTCCTGGCTCATACCCCACTTAACCCCCCCCCCTCTCTCTCCCTGACCGTCCACTCCATACCTCCCAACTTTTGGAAATTGCAAAGAGGGACACATTAGCCACACCTCTAACCACGCCCAACCAAATTACATCACATCAAGTCACGCCTCTAACCACGTCCAAACAAATGACATCACACCAGGGCACGCCTCTAACCACGCCCCACCAAACAAAATCATGCCCCGCCCCTCCAGCACAACAGCGCAAACACTACATCACATCACATAATTCTGCCACACCATGACAACATCACCACGACATAGTGACTGAGTAATACCACCACACCGTGACCACATAACACCACCACATAACACCACCACATAGTGACTGAATAATACCACAAGACCATGACCACATATCACCACCACATAGTGACTGAATAATACCACCGTACTGACCCTGAATATAAACCATTACACTACTGCACTACACTACATTACACTACCAATATTTCTGAAATACCGTAACCCCTCCCTCCCCCTGACCTCCCACTCGACCCCCCTCTCTCTCCTTGACCTCCCACTCGACCCCCCCTTTCTCTCCCTGACCCTCCACTCGACCTCCCCTCCCTGATTCCTTCCCCACACACCCCTCCTTTACATACTGACCAACACACACACACTGTTTGCCTCCTTGCCACAAGGCCTACCCAGCTTTCCCACATGCTGGATGGACTATCCAACACCAGGGAAAGCTGAGTGGCACCCATCCCCCACAGCAGGCACCCATCTTTCCTGGACGCCTGCTGTGACCCATGTCACCCAGCTTTCCCAGATGCCGAATAACCTATCCAGCTGGGAAAACCCTCCACAGCAGGCGTCCAGGAAAGCTAGGTGCCTGCTGTGGGGGATGGGTGCCACTCAGCTTTCCTTGGTGCTGGATAGCTCATTCAGCATGTGGGAAAGCTGGGTGAAAACCCTCCACAGCAGGTGTCCAGGAAAGCTAGGTGCTTGCTGTGGCAGATGGGTGCCACTCAGCTTCCCTGGACAACTGCTGTGGGGTGTCACCCAGCTTTCCAAGGCGCTGTGTAGGCTATTCAGCACCCTGGAAAGCTGGGTGACATATCCTCCACAGCAGGCACCAAGCTTTCCTGGGTGCCTGCTATGGAGAATGTCATCCAGTTTTCCCAGCACAGAATTGGCTTTTCAGCATCCCGGAAAGCTGGGTGATGCCCATTTGTAGGGTTGGTGATTTTTTACAGGTTACCCCTTTGGACTACACCGGACAACGTTGTATCTATTTCTATAATAAAATGGATAACGAGGGCTGGTGTCGGTGAGTGTTTATTTAAATAAAGTGTTTTTTTTCTGTTTGTGTGTGGTTTTTTTTCATTTTCTTCCAGTGACAGTAGTGGGTATGTCTAATAGATGCCTCCATTACTATCGCTCGGGCTTGGTGTCAGCCAGCGGTGGTTTTTGTCACCCCGAGGCTGACACTAACCCTGTGTCACTACTACCCCAGTACCCAACGCACCGGGGTACTGGGAAGAACCGGTAACTGTCAGGAGCGGACCCTCCAATGTGATGGTCCTCTTCTGGAGCAGCTGCAGGCTGGTATTTTTAGAATGGGAAGTTACCAGTATTGATGGTTCTTCCCATTCTGATAGTATTAGGCTGCCACTGTTGGTTTTACCTTTGTTGGTTATGAAAATGGGGGGGGACCACACGTTTTTTTTATGAATATGTGTTTATTTAGGGAGAATTTGCACACGGGCATCCACTGTAATGATTACAGGAGGTGCCCACTGTAGGATTCTCAAAAAATGAATGATTTAAAAAAACAAACAAACGACGTGGGGTCCCCCCTGACTTCCATAACCAGCCAAGGTAAAACCAACAGCTGCAGCCTAATACTATCAGAATGGGAAGAACCATCAATACTGGTCCCTTCCCATTCTAAGAATACCAGCCGAGAGCCGCCACAGAAGCGGACCTCACATTAGAGAGTCTGCTTCTGATGGTTACTGGCTCTTCCTGGTACCCCTGGTGTGTTGGGTATTTGGGTAATAGTGACATGGGATTAGTGTCGGCCTTGGGTTGACAAAAACTGCAGCTGGCTGACACCAAGCCCGAGCGATAGCAATAGAGGCATCTGACAGACAGCTCCATTACTATCACTGGAATAAATGGAAAAAAAAAATAACACAGAAACAAGATAGCAGTATATTTAAATTAACTCTTCCTGACATCGGCCCTCTGGACCATTTTAGTTTATAAATAGATGCTACGCTGATCCAACATAGTCTAATGAATCCAATAGTACTATACTCCATCCCCTGCACCCCGAAGGTGACGGCTGTGGCTGATCATCTGGGGGTGCAGGGAATGGGGAAGAGGCCAGAGCCTCCGGGGGGGGAGGGGAGGGGTTGGTCTTCTGTCTCCCCCCAGGAGACTGTGCCTGTAAGCTTTGGCCTGTACCTCCTCTCTTACCCCTGTGGCCTAGTGTCAACATGAAATGCAACCCTCACCTGACACTTTATAACCCCCTGACCACTATGTATCGCCCCATATCGCCTTACTCCATCTATCCCCATATGAGAAGTTTGTACAGAGGTGGAAATTGGTAGGGAGGTGTTGGAGAAGTGTAGAGTCTAAGATGTTTGTGTGGTTAATTCTGCAGGGACAAGGCCGGGAGAAATCATCATGGTGATCTGGAAGGAATGGAGAATGGGATTTACTCCCAACAGAGAAGATGTCACTTGTGAGTCACTAAATTGTATTGTACTGTAATCTCTTATATGTCTGGAGAGCCTGTGTACAACTGCTATCTACCCCCATATGGTCACAGTATGCTGGTATATACAGTCTGCAGAGCCTGTGTACAACTGCTATCTACCCACCCATATGGTCACCGTATTTCAGAAATATTGGTAGTAATGTAATGGTTTATATTCAGGATCAGTATGGTGGTATTATTCAGTCACTATGTGGTGGTGATATGTGATCAGGGTCTTGTGGTATTATTCAGTCACTATGTGGTGGTGTTATGTGGTCATGGTGTGGTGGTATTACTCAGTCACTATGTGGTAGTGATGTTGTCATTGTATGGCAGAATTATTTGATCTCTGTATAGCGGTATCATTGATAATATTAGTCTTGGTGTGGTCAGTAACAGTACGGTGATATTTGCTCCTTGTATTATGTGGTCACTGTACAACTATTATATAGAGGTATCATCCATAGAACATTGTTTTACAGCTATTTGTATGGATCTCTGTATATACTGTACATTACTTTATATAAATACATATTTACAGTCCCTAGTGGCGCTGCTGATGTGTTGGCGCTGGTCTGCTGGAGGGGCGGGGCATGATTTTATTTGGTGGGCGTGGTTAGAGGCGTGTCCTGGTGTGATGTCATTTGTTTAGGCGTGGTTGGAGGCGTGACTTGATGTGATGTCATTTGGTTGGGCGTGGTTAGAGGTGTGGCTAATGTGTCCCTCTTTGCAATTTCCAAAAGTTGGGAGGTATGATCTTATTGTCACCTTAAATGACACACTTACTTGACACCTGTGTGATTAACCCCTTAAGGACCATGCGTTTTTTTTTGTTGACACGTTCGTTTTTCCCTCCCGCCTTCCCAGAGCCATAACTTTTTTAATTTTTCCACCTACATAGACCTATGAGGGATTCTATTTTGTGGGACAAGATGTACTTTCTAATGGTGTTATTCACTGTACAATAGAATATACTAGGAAACCGCAACAAAATTCCAAGTCGGACAAATTGTGAAAAAAATCTTACTTTCGCCATGTATGCAGGTGTTTTGCTTTTACGGCGTTCAATCTTCGGTAAATATAATGTGTTCTATATTTGAAAGTTGCACTGCGGTGCTATTGTGTGCGACCAATAACTTTTTTGTACTAACACCTACGGACATCAGTGAGGCTGCATTTTTTGCAGGCTGAAGTGTACTTTTTATTGCTAGCAGTTTGGACTGTATGCAACTTTTTTGTTCACTTTTATTCCAATTTTTATGCGACGTGAAATTACCAAAAAACACAATTTTGGCATTTGGAATTTTTTTCTTCTACGGTGTTCAGCGTAAATGATATTATATTTTTATAGATTGGACTTTTTCGGACGGGACAATAACAAACATGTGTAACTTTTTAAAATTATTTGAGTGTTTTTATTTGTCTAGTGGGGAAAGGGGGTGATTTGAACTTTGATTACTGTTTTTTTTTTTTTTTTTTTTTTTACTCTTTAAAACTCTTTTTTTTACTTTAACATTGAGTCCCCTTATGGCGATTCACCACTAGGGGGCGCAATCGTTAATACAGCCTTATGCATTGCATAGACAATGCATTAGGCTGTACCAAGATGGCGGTTTCCCCACTTCCTGGCTGGGGCTGGAAGTGGGGCAAACGAGAACATGGCAGAGATGGAGGCCTTCACAAGGCTTCTTGCTGCCATGTTCAGGCATTGGGACTCAGTGATCTCACCGCTGATGTCCCGATCGGAATGAAGAACTGTGCACGGCACTGTTTTTTATTCATTTAGATGCCGCGGCCATCTTTTCCGCGACACCTAAAGGGTTAATCAGTGTGGGCAGACGGCAACGCCCCACCTGCGCTGATCGGAGCTAACACCCGGCGGCTATGTGGCGGCATCGCTCTGCGATCCAGCTGCAAAGCCCCTTAGCAACCCTGGGACGTAGGTATTCCCACAAAGCCACTTCCTGCAAATAGGTTGGCCTCAGCGAATGGGTAGACTGCTGTGATTGTGCAGTTTTCCCCCATTGATTTCTATGGGCGTTCTGAATATATAAACTTTGAACGGGGGAGAGCTGCGCAAGTGCGGCCACCTCCCCATTTGCTGAGGCCACATCATAGTTAGCTAAGAGCCAACCTGTTAGCCTTCTTTAAGGATTTCATAGCTTACATTTGTCAGGCAAAAACATACATACAGTCGATTCACATTATTACGTCTGCTTCCTTCATGTGCGTAGCTCATGAAGGAAGTGACGTATGGCGAGTTGGCTTGGTGGGTACATGATAGGCTGTCTGCACACATATCCCTCGTTGCTGTCAAGTTTTAAAGGGGTGATTTATCAGAGTTTGAAAAAGGGATGATTGACTTCCAGGCCAAGGGTGGCAGTATTTCTGAAACTGTGCAGTTTGTGAACTGTGTGTATGCTGTTGTTGTGAAACTTTATTGTGAGTGGTCAAATGGCACTTTTGAGAATAGGTGACGTGGAAACTCTAGAGCTCCACATGCCATTGATGAAAAAGTCAAACTTTGGCTACAAAGGAGTGCAAGGACGGACTAACTGGCTACAGTGGCGCAGCTCATCGACAAAGTGATGACTAAATCACCCGATTAACATCAACATAAGTTACAAGTGAAAACTATTTTGTTTGCACTCATATTCCTGTCAAAAGTAATGAACTGCAAAACAATCCCATTGTAGTGAAATTTGACGTTTTAAGATGTAAGTTTGTAAAGCTTACATTAAAGTAAAGGAAACCTGTCAGGTGGTTTATGGTATCCCACCTGAGAGAAGGACTGCCAGGTCTTAGCAGAGCGGATCGCTGCCTGACAAGCCTAAGGCCTTATGCTTTAAGTCTAAATGGCGTCCGCCCCTAGGGATTACGTGGGTGGTGCAATTATGTCATATCAATGCTGGCTGGCCGCTTTCGCGGGTTCGTGGAGACAGGTGAGTTTTTTTTAAACTAATGGACCCTACCTTAAGCCTGCCTACCTATATAGGTCACCCTATAACCTACCCTTAAGCCTGTCTACCTATATGTGGCCCCCAATAACCTACCTAAACCCTGCCTACCTAAGTGGGGCCCCTTTCTAGCCTACCTAAAGCCTGCCTATATGGAGCCCCCTATAGCCTACCTAAAGCCTGCCTACCTGCATGGGGCATCCTATACCCTACCTAAGGCCGTCCTACCGATGTGAGGCCCCCTATAGCCTACCTAAAGTCTGTCTGCCTATGTGGGGCCACTCTATAGCCTATATACCTACCTACGTGGGGCCACTCTATAGCGTATATACCTACCTATGTGGGGCCACCTATAGCCTATATACCTAGCTACCTGGGGCCCAGCTATAGCCTCCCTATATGGTGCCCACCTATAGCCTACCTACCTAGCTACCTGGGGCCTAACAACAGTCTACTTTGCTACTTGGGGCCTATCTACAGCCTGTCTACCTACCTGGGGGCTGCCTACCTAACTGGCGCCTAACTATTGCCTACTTAGGGCCAATCTATCTACCTACCTGTAGCCTGCCTACCTAACTGGGACCTATTGTGTAATTGTGTAAACTGGTATCTACCACTATATGGACACTCTATGGTGGTAATATACAGTCTGCAGAGCTTGTGTATACTGATATCTACCACTATATGGTTACTGTATGATGGTAATATTGGACTTTGTATATTGATCTTTATTCAGTAATAGTGTAAGGGTATGTGGTGGTAATTTGTGGTTGTTTTCTCACAGTATAATCAGGTCCTGTAGTGGTGTTATTGGTAGTGTTTAGTAATTTTGGTCTTGGTATATAGGGATTTGATTGGTAGCAGTACAATGGTGATATGTATGGTGAGATATTTTCTCCTTGTATTATCTAGCAACTGCATGACTTATTAAGAGGCGGACGGGACATGAGGGTGAGTATGAGAGGGACCCCCAACCGAATGTTTGCCATGGGGCCCAGGCTTCTCTAGTTACACCCCTGCAAGGTAGTCACATACCTGTCTGTCTCACATGTCTTTCTGTCCTATACATCTCTAAGTCTCACACATTTGTCACAGTCTAACATATCTTAGACATATGGCTAAGTAGCTCTATATCCCCCTCCTCGCCCCACCAGCACACATACAAGTTTTCGTTGGTCATGCACCTCGACAATTTCTAAAATAAACACCACTATAAACACAATCAAGGAAAGGCGGCAGCCGCCATGCAATGCTACATCCATTTGTGTAGGGACCCACTTTAAAGAGGTTGCCGTGAAGTGGCAAGTGGGCTTATACAGTTTGATCAAAAAGTATACTAAGAACCTCCTCCTGTTCAATTTCGTAAAGTTTTGCTGAGAAGCATTAGATCAATGTATAGTGTGAGGATGTGCGGTCCATGCCGCTCTCTTCCTAGTTTGTATACATAGGTCTATTTCTTTGCACTCATGGATCAGCACTCCTCCCCATTTGACCAAGGTGTTTTTAATTAGCAGCAGTCTGTATAGGGGTTAATGTCCTGCTCCTCTCAGTCTGCTTGCAGGGAGCCCAGGAAAGGTCAGCTGTGTCAACCTTTCCTTTTTGGGTGGTGGTGCTGTGTGGCGGCCATTGCTGCTGTGATGTTATGCTTGTGGGGTGGTGCAGCCCAGAGCCGGGGGGCTAGGCCTTGCAACAGTGGTGCTTGCCTAAAGGGGGCTCTAGAGACTGAGGGGGGAACTATTTGTCTGCAGGGGGCCCTAAAGACTGGGGGCAGAACTACTTGCCTACCGGGGGCCCTAAAGACTGGAGGATGAAACTACTTGCATACTGGGGGCCTTAAAGACTGGGGGGGGGGACTGCTTGCCTACGGGGGCCCTAATCTACAGGGGGGGACTATTTTGCCTACGGGGGCCCTAATCTACAGGGGGGACTATTTTGCCTACAATGGACCCTAATCTACGGGGGGGGGGGGGGGGGGCTATTCTGCCAACAAGGCGGCCCTAATCTACAGGGGGGATTATTCTGCCTACAAGGGGGCCCTAATGTACAGGGGGGGACTATTCTGCCTAAAAGGGGGTCCTAATCTACAAGGGGGGACTATTCTGCCTACAAGGGGGCCCTAACCTACAGGAGGGACTATTCTGCCTACAAGGGGGCCCTAACCTATAAAGGGGGACTATTCTGCCTACAAGGGGGCCTTAATCTTCAGGGGGGGAACTATTCTGCCTACTAGCGGACCCTAATCTACAGGGAGGATTATTCTGCCTACAAGGGGGCCCTAATGTACAGGAGGACTATTCTGCCTAAAAGGGGACCCTAATCTACAGGGGGGGGACTATTCTGCCTACAAGGGGCCCCTAACCTACAGGGGGGACTATTCTGCCTACAAGGGGGCCTTAATATTCAGGGAGGGAACTATTCTGCCTACAATGGGGCCCTAATCTACAGGGGGGGGGACTATTCTGCCTACAAGGGGGCCCTAATCTACAGGGGGGACTATTCTGCCTACAAGGGGGCCCTAATCTACAGGGGGGACTTTTCTGCCTACAAGGGGGCCCTAATCTACAGGGGGGGGACTATTCTGCCTACAGGGGGGGGCCCTAATCTACAGAGGACCCTATGCTACAGGGGCTCCTATTGTACCTGCATGGGAACCGTAAGCTACCGCCCGGGAGACCGAAGCTGCCTATGTCTCCCCAAGCTACCTAGCTACTGCCCGGGGGGTTGCCAAGCTACTTAGCTACCGTCCGGGGGCCATGTTGTACTTACATACTGACTGGGGGAATCCCATAATTACCAGGAGATAATTATTACCATTTGGGCCATTATAAATGGGGAGTTTGTACATGGGGGGAGGGGGCACTCAGTTGGGAAAATGATAAAAAAAAAAGTGAAGAGTCTCAGGTGTTTGTGTTGTAGGGACGAGTGGTAGATGGTGGTCTGGACCGAATAGAGAAGAAAAGGGAAAGTGAACGACTAATCACATAAGACGTCACCTGTGAGGCCCTAAATGTATGTAAACTATTTGCAAAGCACCTGTGTACCTGGTATCTCCCGCTATAGGGTCACTGTATGGAGAAAATATTGGTTTTGGTGTGATGATTTATAATCACTAACAGTATGGTGGTATTTTTACAGTATTGTTTTGTTGGGATATGTGGTGATGATGGGGCCCGTATTATTAGGTGCTTGTATATTGTTGTTGTTTTGTGATATTGGTCTTGGTATACTGGTTTAGTCAATAACATTATGGTGGGGCTAGTCAGTATATGGTAGTGATAGTTGGCGGTATTATTTAGTATTTGTATATTGTTGCTTGGCAATATTGGTCTGGGTATACTGGCTTTGTCAGTAACATTATAATGGTGACATGTGGAGGCATTTGCTGGACCTTGTATATGAACTGACCCCAAAAATACAGATAGACTGTACTTTGTATAACCCAGCAAGAACTAAATCCAAAAACAATGACACAATTGCATTCTTTTTCTTGTGACCCCAGAAACTGGTGTGGCGATGGTTGTGGGCCGGGGGATGAGTGGGGCTCTGTCGGGACGGCCGGGAATGTGGAGGGAGCAGGAGGAGCAGGGGGTTGGGTCAGCCGGGGGGGGGGGGGGGGTGACGGACTGGGGTAGGGCTCAGGCGCTCCAGCTCTATGGGGCCCCAAAATTTCTGATGGCTGCCCTGGCTGTAAGTAGTTAGGGCCCCAGTTATTTAGGCTGTAGGTAGGTAGGGCCCTAGTTAGGTAGGTAGTTAGGGCCCCAGTTAGGAAGACTGTCAGTAGTTAGGGCCCTAGTTAAGTAGGTAGTTAGGGCCCCAGTTAGGAAGACTGTCAGTAGTTAGGGCTCCAGGTAGGTAGGCCATAGGTAGTTAGAGCTCCAGGTAGGTAGGCTGTAGGTAGTTAGGGCCCCAGTTAGGTAGGCTGTAGGTAGTTAGGGCCCCAGGTAGGTAGACTGTAGGTAGTTAGGGCCCCAGTTAGGTAAACTGTAGGTAGTTAAGGTCTCAGGTAGGCTGTAGGTAGGGCAACACTACTCAAAAAAACCCCAAAAAACTCACCTCTCTTCTGGTCCACAGATGTGACGAGTGCCCGGCCGGCGCTGGCAATGACTGGTAGGCTTAAGTGCTAAGGCTTTAGGCATACTAGGTTGAATAGCAGAGCAGGGCGCCAGTGGAGCTCTGCTACGCTAAGGCCACACAGTCCTTGGGATCGAGGACGTTCTGAGGTATCATGCAGTGTCTGTACAGGTCTGTAGCTATAGCGACCACAGGAGCTGATGCAGCCCATAAAAGAGGAAATTAGAATAGGTAGGACACTGTTAATGAACACTATTGAAAGTGACTTGTTTTTTCAAGATCTTTAACATAAAAAGCAATCCTTGTAGGGAGACAACCCCTTTAAGTCACCCAAAATACTTGTGTAAGCAGCTTTCATTTACAATCATAAGCCCCGTGGGTATGCCACGCCCCTTCAAAAAGCCACACCCACTCCACCTAACGGGCTTTAACGGCTTTGGAAGAAATCCAGGTAGATGCCCTTTATAGCCAGGTAGTAGCCCCCCATAACCCAGGTTGTGCCCCTTACAGGCCCGGTAGATGCACCTTGTAGCCAATTTAGATGCCCCCTTGTAGCAAGTAGATGCCCCTCTGTAGCCAGGTAGAGCCAAATTTGTAGCCAGGTAGATGCCCCCCTTTGTTGCCAGGTAGTTGCCCCCCTCTGTTAGCCTGGTAGGTGCCCCCATTGTTGCCAGGTAGTGCCCCCATTGTTAGCCAGGTTTGTGCCCCCATTGTTGCCAGGTTAGTGCCCCCATTGTTTTCCCGGTTGTGCCCCTTTTGTTTTGCCGTAGTGCCCCCATCGTTTGCCAGGTAGTGCCCCCCTTGTTGCCAGGTAGTGCCCCCATTGTTTGCCAGGTAGTGCCCCCCAGTGTTTGGCAGGTCGTGCCCCCTTGTTGCCAGGTAGATGTCCCTTGTTGCCAGGTAGTGCCCCCCCTTGTTGCAAGGTTTTGCCCCATTTTGTTAGCCAGGTATTGCCCCCTCTGTTGCCAGGTAGTGACCCCTTTGTTGCCAGGTAGTGCACCCATTGTTGCCAGGTCGTGCCACCATTTTTGCCAGGGAGTTGCCCTCTTGTTAGCCAGGTAGGAGCCCCCTAAAGCTAATAAAAATAAATAATAAAATCCACTCCTTACCGGCTCCTGCAGCGCGGCCAGCTCCTGCCCGATCTCCTCAGCGGCGCAGGGGGAAGTGAGAGCAGCCGCGCGGTCACTCCCCTGCAGCCCCGGGGTCACTTCCCCTGCGCCGCTGACCTGTATGCCACGGCGCGCACAGACGCCGGACTAAAGGGGGAGAAGGGAGGAGGAGAACGATCCCTCCTGCCTCCTCCCCGCACAGTGAGACCGCGGGCGGGTGAGCGGCCGCTGCGGCCGCTTCACCCGCCTGTAGGAGCGGTCCGGCGGTCTGTAACCCTTTCCCAGAGCCTTCGTAGTACTGAGAAAAGGTTCCTTTTCTTTATTCAGTCCTTTAAAAAATTATAATTATTTTCAGTACAATTTCATATTTATTTGATTTATTGGAGTCATACGCTTCTTTCACACATCATAAGTTTCCTGTGGCACTGTCATAAAATGATGCTGTGTGATAAGAACGCTCCAAGAATGAGAGATGTTTAGAATTTCATTTTCTAAGGTGTCGCTGAGAATACAAATTACATTGATAGCTCTTTATTTTCCTATCAGTATAATACAGTGAACAGAAATTGTTCTTAAAGGGGTTTCCAGTTTTATGTAAAAAGGTTTAATCACTGCGTAAATTAATAGTTATGACCTAAATACATCTTACATTGTTGCTAGTTTACTTCAATGTATCAGTCTGCTGTCCAAGCTGCTTAGCAAGCTGAGAGCAGGACTAGGTAAGTTTGTATATATATAAATAAGAGAGAGAAAAGAAACAGGCAGTACAGGGCTCTTATGTAGGAACAGTAGATAGAGCCCATGCTTGTCATAGAAAACCCCTTTTAAAAAATTATTTGTAAGGTGGACACACACAAAAAAAATGTATTTAAAAACAATACACAATAATGCATGTATTTTGGAGCGGAAAACAAGCAATGGAAGTTTATAAAAGAAAAACACTACAAACTGCCTCAAAATGCAATTAACATTTTCAGAACCAGATGCAACGTGTAAAATAAGTCTTAAGGAGTACCTATCACCACCACACAAACACACAAAAATGTATAGTAAATGAAATTATAAGACTTAAATACATATCATTAGCAAATTAGATGACAATCTGGTAAGATTTCTTCTGTGGGGGATACCAACTGTGCAGGGGCAGCTGAGGACATAGCTGCTTGTACAGGGTTAATCTGAGTCTCTCACTGTACATAAATTGCAGCAGGCACAGCATACTGCAGACCAGGGCCATCTTTTCCATTGGGCACACTAGGCAGTTGCTCGTAGGCCACAATAGGGGCCACATGCGGTGTATGTATTTCCCCGAAATACAAGAAACATAACTTGGATCCCTTGGTTTCATAGTTTCATAGTTTGTAAGGCCGAAAAAAAGACGAGCTCATCCAGTTCACCTGTTGTCTAAGGTGTTGATCCAGGGGAAGGCAAAAAACCCCCAATGAGGTAAAAGCCAATTGTCCTCTTTTTTAGGAAAATTCCTTCCCGACTCCAATCTGGTTTTCGGAAAAAACCCCGGGATCAATGACCCCTCTCCAAATCCTGCCTATAATTGTTATTTTATTAGCCCCCAAAAATGCCCCCAAACCTTTTTGAATCTTTTAGTGAATTCACCATGGACAAGTTCCTCTGGCAGAGAGCCCACAGTCCCTGCCTCACAGTAAAAACCCCTTTTCTATGTTTATTGAAATTTCTTTCCGAAGTTTAAAGAGGTGCCCCTTGTTCTAGTCAGTCCTGGTATAAATAGTCGGGGAGAGATCTCTATATTGACCTTTGATGTTTAAAACATATTTTATTTCCCCCCCCGAAGCCGTCTTTTCTCTAAACAAAAAACCCCAATTTGTAATTTTCTGGCTATGTGTCCCCCCCAGTTTTTTATTATTTTTGTTCCCCGCCTTTGTCCCCTGTTAAAGCTTACAATGTCTTTCCTGTCCCTGGTCCCCAAAAAACTGAACACAATATTATGTGTGGTCTAACCGGATTTTTTAAATGGGAGAATAATGCCTCATCATGTGATCTTGCCTCTTTTAATCACCCATACCCTTTTTTGCCTTGGCAGCGCTGTCTGACACTGGCTGTAAATTTAAAGTTTACTGTCCCCAGGATTCCAACCCTTTCCCCATGACTTTTCCCCGCCTTTTTTCCCATTTAACATGTAGTCATGTAAGGTTTTTTCTCCCCATGTGCATAACCTTGCTTTTTATCTGTGTTAAACCCTTGCCTTTTCCCCGCCAGGCTCCAACTTACCAGATCCCTTTGTAATAACACATTACCTTATTGGTTGATTACCTTACAGAGCTTAGTATCATCTGCAAAGATCGTTTTATTGAATCCATGTGTAAGATGTTAATGAAAATGTTGAAGGGGATAGAGCCCAAAAATCCCCTTGTGGAAACCCCATAGAAACGCAACAGTCAGGTATGTACCGTTAAATATACCCTTTGTTTTCACAGGGGCCCAGTTGTTACCCACTTGCCACTTTTTTCCCCCCAGTCAAGATTCCATTTTACTTACCAATTTTTATGTATACCGTATAAAATGCTTTAAAAAATCTAGATATTGACATCATGCCTCACTCCGATCCTTCTAGCATACTTCCTATAAAAGCTGGGAATTGTTGACGGAGATCCTTCAAAAACCCCATGTGGAACGGCGTTTACTTTATTTTCAGTGAGATACTCCGGATAGACTTGAGAAAACCCCTTCAAACATTTTACCTAAACAGAGGCAAATTCCCGGCCTATTTTTCTGGATCATTTTTGACCCTTTTTAATATTGGCACCACATTTGCTAGGCCAACCCTTTTTGGGACATCCCCCTTTATTGGCCCTTTCCAAAATATTAAGAATAGGGGCCTATCATGACATCACTTAACTCCCTTGGATACGTGGGTGTTTGATAGGCATGGGGATTTGTTATTTTAATCTTCTTAAGACGGAGCTGCAATTCTTCTTGGGTAAGACAAAAACTTTTAAGTTGGATTTTCCTCACCCCTTTGTTCAACAGGAAGTCATCCTCCCTGGTAAATACAGGGAAAAAAAAAGGTTTTTAAATGGTTTGCTTTTTTTCTTTTGCCCTTTACTGTCTCCCCTCAGTATTTTTCAAAGGGCTAACTTTTTTCGTTTTAAAATCTTTTTACTATTTTTTAGTTTAAAAAATATTTTGGGGTGTTTTACTTTTATGACATCGTTTTTCCGCTCCACTTTTTTTTCCCCTTTATCTTTATTTTACACACTTTTTTTTTTTCCCTATGCTTCTTGTCCTCTTCATACCTCCTTTTTTAGTAGGTGAAACGCTTTTTTTTGTTTTTTATTGCCTTTTTAATCCTGTTTATCCACTTTGGGTTTTTCCTTTTTAAATGATTTTATTACCATAAGGATGTACTCTCACTTTGGTGCCTGGTGTTTTTAAAATACCCCATTTATTATTATTTTCTCCCATATTTAAAACTTTCCCATAAATAGGGTTTTTGGGCCTCCCTAAGCAGAATAAAAATTAGCCTTCCTAAAATTCTGTGTTTTTGTGGTCCTTGACATTTTTTGAAGGATAAACGGAAATTTAATTTTTTTTGGTCAATTTCCCCCGGTGCCCCTCAAATCTAACCTTTGTTACTCGTGGTTATTGTCAATATTAAAATTTGAAAAAGGCCTTTCCCTCTGCGGGTTTTTTTGCACCATTTGGCAAAGGTTTATCATTAGTTATTTACAAAAACCTGTTTCCCTTTTTGAGGCTACAGGTTTCAGATTCCCCAATTGATGTTGGATAGTTAAAGTCGCCCAAAAAATAACCTCATTTGATTAGCCCCCCTCATTATTTTCCTGGGATACATCTTCATGGGTTCTGTTTATTTGGGGGCCCTTTGCCGACCCCTTTTTAGTAATTATATTGTTATTTTTACCCCCTGTATATTTAAACCCCTAAAGATTCCATTGTTCTTAACTGTACCTATATCTTCCCGCATTTGGTTCAGACAGGATTTTACATAGAGACAGACACCCCCCCCCTTTGGGTTTTTCGTCCCCTTTTAAATAGACTGTAACCTGTAAAATTAACCGCCCGTCGTAGCTCTCGTCCCCGCCCTGTCTCAGTTTCCCACTTTATTTTTTTTCTTCACTTTTAGTAATTTTAGTATTTATTTTTTTGGTAAAAACTCCTGGCATTGGTCAAATGCAATTTAGGCTTTTCGTTTTTATTCCTTTTCCCTGATATTTTTAACTATTTCTCACCCCCCCCCTCCACCCACCCCCCGATTTATTACCCAATTCCCTCTCTTCTTTCACTTCTTGCATGTATCTTTGTGTTACCCTGCCCCCCATCTCTATTTAAAATTCCTCAAATTCCTGGCCTTTTTGTCCCCCAACACAGCTGCACCCCCCCCCCCCCCATTTAGGTGCAGCCCATCCCTAGCATAGAGCCTTAGCCAAGAAGAAGTCAGCCCAGTTCTCCAAAAACCCAAATCCCTTTTCCAACACCAATTTTTGAGCCCTTATTCCCTCTCTAAAACTCTCTCTCCTCTTTTTTTTTTTTTTCTGGGAAAAAATTTATTTTTGAAAATATTCTCGGGCCTTGCCTTTAAACTTTTGGAATCCAAACTTTTTCCTAAATTACTTTTTCATTGGTGGGCCCTTGGACCGACAGCTGGGGATTCTCACGGGCCCCACCCCCCCCCCCCCCCCCCCCCCCCCAGCAGTCTGTAAACCGATCCGCGATTGTCGAACTCGGGCCCAGGGAAACAACATACTGTTCGACGATCCCCGGATTTGTGACAATTGCCCTGTCTGTGCCCCTTATAAGGATTCCCAATACTAACTGTCTAGCCTCCCGCACTCCTTTCCCCATCTTATGGAGAGACAAAGGGTAGTGTCTTGTGCAGCAACGCTATTTCTGAGCTATATCCCCCTATTGCAAATCTTTAAAAGGGAAAAAGAGCTATGGGTCCTGCACAGCAAACAATTTTCCTTTAAAGTTTCCACAATGAAAAAAACAACTTTAAATATTATTACCCCAGTCAGGGTCACATTAAAAGAAGGGCAAATGGCTCTCACTTCCACCAATCAGGAAGAATATAGTGCATAATATTATAGGTATTTAAAAAAAAAAAAAAAAAAAAAAAAAAAGATAAGAATTAGCCAGCTCATCAACTCACAATTGACAAATACACTGGTGCCAGCTGTTGTAGCTGTAATGAAAAAAGGACATTCTACAACACAAAAAAATAAAGCAGCACCCAGTAGGCACTGATATCCATAAAATACATTAATGGAAAATGTAAGACTCATTACTGCGATCTTTTTACATGTATAAAATAGAGGTTTTTATTGCAGACTTTGATTGAATTGTTTATGCCACATCAAGGTACTCTTATCAGGTGGGTTCCTAACTCTAGATTTGCCTCTTTGTGGAGTCAAAGCCTCCATATACAGTATCTCACAAAAGTGAGAACACCTCTTACATTTTTGTAAATACTGTATTATATTGCTTCATGGAACAACACTGAAGATATCCCACTTTGATACAATGTGAAGTAGTCAGTGTAAATGTGGTGTGTGCTCAGAGTAACTCAACACACAGCCATCAATGTTCAAACCGCTGGCAACAAAAGTGAGTACACCCCTAAGTGAAAATGGACAAATTGTGCCAAAAGTATCAATATTTTGTGTGACCTTCCTTATTTTCCAGCACTACCTTAACTCTCTTAGGTATTGAATTCACTAGAGCTTCACAGGTTGCCACTGGAATCCTCTTCCACTCCTCCATGATGGCATCACAGATCTGGTGTATGTTAGAGACCTTGCGCTCCTCCACTTTCCATTTTAGGATGCCTCACAAATGGTCAATAGGGTTTAGATCTGGTGAGCAAGTCCAGCTCCTTTACCCTCATTTTCTTTAGCAAGACAGTGGTCATCTTGGAGGAGTATTTGGGGTCATTATCATATTGGAATATTACCCAGTGGCACAGTTTCCAAAAGGAGGGGATCCTGCTCTGCTTCAGTATGTCACAGTACAGGTTGGCATTTATGGTTCCCCCAATGAACTGCAGCTCTCCACAGCTGACAGCACTCGTGCAGCTCCAAACCATGACACTCCCATCATTGCCAGCGGTTTAGGCATTGATGGCTGTTTGTTGAGTTATATTGAGGGCACACCAAATTTACACTGTTATACAAACTGTGCACAGTCTACTTTATATTGTATCAAAGTGTCATATCTTCAGTATTGTCCCATGAAAAGATATAATACAATATTTACAAAAATGTGAGTTTTGTGAGATACTGTATTCAGAGCAACAATCCATTCAAACTGATTATAAGGACCTCAGCAAAGTAGGGGAAAGTGCATGGCCAAGATTGAGGCAGCCACTCCACCAAATGCACTATGCAAAAAAAGACAAAAATTAGCAAGCACCTCCAGTCACAAATAAGTAGTAAATATTTTTTAAATAAGAGAGAACCCACACGAGTGGCTGGCTGCATGTGGCCAAAAACATGCCCCCATATGGCTGCCAATGATCACATAAGGCTGGCAGTATCAGCCAATGAACACACGATGGTATGATTTTCATGTATTCCTACCTTTGTGGGAAGTGTTTGGCAGAAAGTCACCAGACAGGATGAGAACATTGAAGAGTTAATCCAGCCGATATTTATCCCCCGTTTGCTGTGCTTGGCAGAAGTGCCATAGGCTGAATGGAATGGTAGGGCGCATGCTCAACTCCAGCTCAATTCAAATTTCCTCTATGAGTGGAAACAGTATCCCCACAATCTAGCATTTATCACCTATCCAGTGAATAGATGATAAATATTTCTGGCTAAAACACTCCAAGTCTTTAGAGCACCATCCTGGTCCCCTTATTTTCCAGCCTTGAACATTGCCGTGGGACTATCTCTATCATTGTATTTATTCTATGGATTCTCCCTCACGCAGTCTCCAACAGCTGTGAGATACAGTCAGCATGGCTCCAGATACCTGTGATAGCCAATCAGGAGTCACTTCCAGTCAATCTAGATGTTGTCCATGCTGCAGACGGTGGTTACTCTGGTCATAATAAATTTATCGGGGATTTTCTGGTTGGGTTTTAAATTTTCGTTATTTTAAAAGTGAATTGAATTAAAAAAATCCAGTACAAATGAATTTTAAAAAAATTTTTAGGACTATGGCATTTCCACACCATTTCCCTATTCCTCAGCTTTGTGTGACCAGTAAGGTGGGCCTAATATACCTCATACTTGCCAATTTCCCGGGATTTGGGGGGATCCCCTTTTAAATGGGGGACCTACACCCCCTGGGAGGTTGGGCAAAACTCTCACAGCCCGGTGATGCCAAGCCTCTTCAAAAGGGAATTTTTGTGGGGCAGTACCTAAGATTAATGCCCCGGCCCAACCGGAAAGGGGGAACTAAAATCTAGCTGCGGGACATGGAAACCCTTTGTGTCATGTGCATGTCAACGAAGAGGAGTATAGACTTCTCTACTCCCTCTCGCTATTCTGCCCATTGCCTTGCTGATAGCTTTCCTGGATGCTGAATAGGCTAAAAATACCAACCTACAGCTAACCTAGCAGTAGATCATCACATTAGAAGGTCTGTTTTCTAGGGAAAAACCCCCAGATTTCCATTTTGCTGGGCTTTTGGGTACGGGGGGTAATAGGAGTGCCCCTTTGGGGACCAAAAAACACCAAAGGGCTGACATCAAGCCCCATTGATAGTAATGGAGAGTGTCGTTAAAAACCCTCCATTACTAACCCGGGAAATTAAAGAGAACCTTTCCCAATACTTATGCCCCCCCCTGCGGGGGGGGCAGCACAAGTTGTGTCAACATGTTTTTCCAGCACTGTGGTCCCTTATTCGAAAAATGCTGTATTTTGAGTTTTAGTGCTAAAATCTGCTGTTTTCGGCCAAAAAAAGAGTCATAAAAAAAAGGTCTGTTTTTTAAAACCCGGGTTTCCCACCTGAGGCTAGCCCCACCCACCTCACAACTGATAAACATATTATTTTGAATAGGTAGAAATGTAAATAACTGCCAGGTGGGCGGGGATAGCCATTGGTGGGCGGGGCTAACACCTGCTCATGAATAAGATTTTTTATTTTTTAAACTGTTTTTATCATGAATAAAATTTGAGCATTAAGGGGGCATTAAAAAAAACTGTCTTGGGTTCTAAGATTTTTTTTTGTCCACAGAACCAAATAAAGGGTTTTCCAAAAAATTTCTTCAGAGCACAAATTTGAAATGAAAGGGGCGCTCTGATTGGTTGCTTGGGAAACAAAGAAAGTCTTAAACCCCTTTTAACGTTTTCATACAGTCCCCCCAAATGGTCAAAAAACTACAGCACCTTACAAATAGGGGAACAGCGTTGGAAACAGCATGTCTGCCCATAAACTTGTACTCCAGGGGGGCATAATTTTGGACAGTTCTCTGTAAGTGGTAAACAAAACACACTGCAACAACCTTTTTATTTAAATAAACCCTCCTTTATTTAAATACACCCTCCTGGATCTTCAGCACAGAGGTCAGTGACCGGTGCCTGAGCTTTAGGCCTGAGGAGGGAGTGGAAGGTGTCAAAAAGGGGCTTTTTTGGGTTTTTTTGTGAAAATTTTAAAATGGGAGGTGAAATATTTTCTTTGGACAAGCGGCAGGGGGTAAGCCCCAAACAAAAATTTGTAGGTAAAAATTTTGCGATAGCTTTGATTTTTCCCAGCGTCAGCCACCTGAACATCATTACAGGAAGAAAGTCTGATGCTGTGCCAAGGCTGCCGGTGTTGACTGGGGGGTGGGTGTGTGGGGGTGAAATATTCCGGGGTGGTTGAGGAGTTTTATTATATTGTTTGACAGCTAGGTCAGGACAGGAGAGAAGAGTGAGGAGATTGGGGGCAGTGAGGACTGTAGAGTATGTGTGAGTTCCTGAGTGTTGATGGAGCAGAGATTTCTGAATGGGTGAGGGCAGGTTTTCCCAGAAAAAGGTGAGAATTAGTGATAGTGAAGGGAGTAAGGTTGTGGGCACAGAGCGCATAAGGAAATTAGTAAAGTTAGAAAATTTAGGAAAGATGACAGAAAACCCGATCAAGATAGTTCCCATCCCTTTTGGGGGGGAGAGTCTGTAAATTGGAAGGGGGGGAAGATTTTTAGTGAAAGAAACTGAGAGGGAGAAGGAAAACATGGGATCCTAAAGGGGATGTTGAAAAAAAACACCCGTATCGAAAGTGGGATTTCAGAAGGAAAGGAAGCCATGCAGCAAAAATGATCCGAAAACTGGCGGGAGGGCCAATGGAGAGAAAAGGGAAAGGAATGATTTAGGAAGGCCTCCCTGTGTCATTTTGGGTGTAAAATCACTGTTATAATTATTAAAGGTCTGTAGAGACTGTGTACAACTGGGATTTACCACCATATGGTCAATGTAGTGTGGTAAAATTGATCCTAGTATAGTGATTTGGATTCAGGAACAGTTTGGCAGCATCTCCCAGCTGTTCTAGTGTCATGCTGCGTGCTGTGGTCCGACTCCTGCAGGCACACCCTCTCCCAGTGCTCGCTCCACTGCGCTTCTACTCATCCGGCCCCGTCCTGCTTTCTCTTCGATCGGCACGCTGCTCTGATTTAAAGGGCCAGCATACAGCAAGTAATTCTCTCTCCTCCTATGGTCTTTGGACTGGGGCTTTTTAGGGATTCCTCTTCTTGCCATTGGTACCCGTTGTTGGTCCCATTCCCCGTTGCATTCCCTTTTCATTTTCTGTGAACCTTCTTACGCCACCGTCTGTGTCTGCTGACCCTACCTATAGCTTGTCTGCCTGTCCACCATCTGCTAAATGCTGTTCCTGCCATGTCTGTCTGTCTGGCTATGTGACTTTCTGTGCTAAATTCCTGTCTGTTCCAGTGTCCATTATCCTGGAACAATGAGGTCTTGGTCACACCTTTCTGTGAGGGTTTGGCCGGTCATATCAGAGATGAATTAGTGGGGTGTGATCTGCCCACCAGTTTGGATGACCTCATCACATTGGCCACCTATATCGATGTCCACTTCTCTGAATGTCAAGAAAAGGTTCATCTTCAGTGGGAAGCTTTCTGTCCCTATGGGGGTTTCCCCCTGGCCCCGTCTTTTTAGCGCCTCTTCAACCTGCCCCTTCTTTAAAGGAAGAGCCCCTTTCAAGTGAATGAAGCCCAACTGTCGGAGGAGGAAAAGGCTCACAGATGAAACCTGGGCCTGTCCTTCTAGATCACCTGTGAAGGGATCGCCCAATCATCCGGGAAACTCCAGAGCCTAGGCTTCGTGGGTGAGATGAAACTCGGCATGGAACTTTCCTCTCCACCATTGACCATGTTGGTCGCTTTAGTACTTCCCCCCCCGGGTTTCCGTCTTGAAGTTGCCGCCTCCATGGACTTGGATTTGGTGGGCAGCTTTATCCATCCCACTATTGTTGCCAAGTACCATCTGTCCGTTGTTCCCCTGATCAAACCCCTCTCTGTCTCATCAGTTAAATGGGAGGTCCTCTCTTGTAGCATCTGGTGCCACACACAACCCCTTATTCTGTGTTTTTGAGTATTACATCAGAAGCAAATCTCCTTCCTGGTACTACCATGATCCTCTAGCACTCTACTTCTGGGGCTCCCTTGGTTATGCAATGACAGTCCTAACATCGACTGGAGAAATGGATAAGTTACATGCCGGAGCACCATGTGCTATTTTTTCCTGCATCACAGTCCCACGTCCTCCATGTCTAGTGGGAATCTTAATCTTCAGCCGCTTTCGCCCCCCTGGTTTCAAGCCAGTATCGGAATTTGCGATGTGTTTTTGCAAAAAAACGGGCCAATTTCCCTTCCCCCCATCAGCCCCATGAATTTCCCATAGCTTCAGCCTGTTTCTACTCCTCCCCAGGGTAGAGTATATCACCTATTCCGGCCTAAAAATTAAGCTAGTATGACTTACATCAAGGAGAACTTGATGTAAAAAGGGGTTTTCCCCAAAGTCATCCTCACCGAGGGGGGCGGATTTTCCTTGTTTTAAAAAGAAAGATGGGTCCTGGGGCCTTGCATTCACTATCAGGGTCTTAATAAGATCACCATTAAGAATCATTAACCGCTGCCAATAATTTCTGAACTCTTTGATAGAATCTTGGGGGCTACAGTCTTCACCCAGCCTTTGGGATGCTTACAACCTGATCCGCATCCACGAGGGGGATGAGTGGAAAACCATCTTTAACACCCAGGATGGCCACTATGAGTATCTGGTTATGCCTTTCGGCCTCTGCAAGCCCCGGAAGTATTCCAAGAATTCATGAATTACATCTTCTGGGATCCTCTGTACAATTGTTTCCTGGTTTACCTGGACAATATTCTAAAAAATATTCTCAAATCCCATCACACTCATGCTCGACAAGTTCTCTCCCATCTCAGAATCAACCACCTCTACGCCAAGTTGGAGAAGTATTCGAACAACCCAGATTGCTATTCTTGGGGTACATAGTTTCTGCACAAGGTCTCCAAATGGATCCAGAGAAGTTGACAGTGGTGCTAAGCTGGCCAAGCCCTATCGGTCTCTGAGCTATCCAGTGAGTCATTGGTTTTTCAAACTACTATCGCTAGTTCCTCCCACACTTCTCCACTCTTGTAGCTCCTATTGTCTCCCTCACCAAGAAGAGCAGTAACCCTCATCTATAGACCTCCTAGAGTTCTGTCCTGGGGTCATGCCTCCAGAGTTGCTGGCCATCCTGGGTACCGCAAGTCCCTCAGCCTGATTGCTCAACATTACTGGTGACCTTCTCTCACGCAAGACATCAAAGACTTTGTGGCCGCTTTTCCCAACTGTGCCCGGAATAAGAGCTCCTGTCTACAAAACACTGGTTTCCTGCTGCCCCTACTGGTGCCAGAAGAACCATGGAGCCACGTCGTGATAGACTCTGTGACTGACTTTCCATCCTCCACTGGATGGAGTTGTGGTTGACTGTTTCTCCAAAATGGTGCATTTTACACCCCTGCCCTGCCATGTCTTCCATTGGCTCTGCAGCTGGCCACATTGCATCATATCTTTCGTTTACATGGGATGCCTTTAAAACATCATCTCGGATAGAGGAGTATGGCTCACCGCTCGCTTATGGCGTGCCTTGTGCTCTCTTCTGAAAATTAAACTGGATTTCTCATTGGCCTACCATCTGCAGTCCAATAACCAAGTGGAAAGGGTCAACCAGATCATGCTGAATTATCTGCGCCAGTTTATTTCGGCTCAGCAAGATGACTGGGTATCTCTGCTGCGCCGGGCAGACTTTGCTGACAATAATCATCCTAGCGAATCCTCAGGGGAGTCTCCTTTCTACGTGGTGTTCGGAAACCCCAGTCGTCTTCCTCTGTCACTCCCTACCTCCTTGGAAGTTCCTGCTGCCGATGTTCTAGTATGCGACTTCCTTCCTTTTTCAACTCAACTGTCAAAAATTACTTTGCGCTTCTGCCCGTTTTCAAGTCACAAGCCGACAAGAGACGTAGAGCGCCTTCCACATATCAACCTGGGTATAAAGTCTGGCTCTCTTCCAAGCACATCTGCCTCCAACTGCCTAGTTTGAAGTTTACTCCACGCTACCTTGGTCCTTTTTCTATCCTACATCGGATTAACCCGGTATCCTACAGACTTCTCCTACATCCCTCTTTCCGCATCCACAATTCATTTCATGTGTCTCTCCTGAAGATGTTGATTCTTAACTGGTATTCACACAAGGTGGTTTCCCCTGCCACACCTACCAGTACCAAAGGTACCAATGAAGTGAAATAAATCTTTGATATGAAGCATTCCAGAGATAAAACCTTTTGTCTCGTAGACTGGAATAAGGATCCTTATCCAATGTTTTCACAGACTGTGGTTCCTTGGTAGGAGGGACCCTAAGGGGGGGTACTATTATGCTACGTGCTTCGTTCCGACTCCCAGCGCTTTCTGCGCTGCGCTTATACTCACCCGGCCTCTTCCTGCTTTCTCCTTGATCGGCACGCTCCTCCTGTTTCTGGACACACCATCCCTCCCGGCCACTAGGGGTGCCCGTGTGCATTGGTCTCCTGGATTTGAAGGGCCATTGCACAGTAGGTAGGTCTCTCTCCTCCTATGGCCTTTGGGCTGGGGCTTTTTAGGGATTCTTCTTCCTGCCGTCCGTGTCCAGTTGTTGATGTCTGTTCCCTAGTGACATTCCATTGCATTCTCTAGTGAATCCTTCCTACTCTACCATCTGCATCTGCTGACCATACCTACGACTTGTCTGTCCGTCTACCGCCCACTACACACTGTTCCTGCCGTGTCTGCCTGCCTATATGACTTTCTGCGCTACGGTCCTGTCTGTACCGGTGTTCACATCCTCTTGTTTGGCTGTCATCGCTCGGATGTGCATCAGGTATAACGCCGTCGGGGATTCCCTGCGGAATAGTCTGCCTGCCTTGTTGCGGGCTCCGGTCAAGACAAAGGGACCCTTAGACTCTGCTCCCTGGCATAGGTCATGCCAACCCTATGCGGTCAGTGAATAAATTACTATGTGGTGTACCTGAGTGCACAGTAGTGTTTAAGAGTAGATTCTTGACAAGTCTAAATAGGTGCAGGTAGGTTGTAAAAACTTTTTTGATCAGGCCATCCTTCGCTTTCTATATGCCACAGTAAATCTAAAGTGTTATATTGAGGAGGTCTAGTAAAATGTTTATAGAGCTGTTTCAAAAATTGTGTACCAGATTGTTTTTTGGAAGCAATAGATTCAGTCACCAAGTGTGAATACAGTCTATTAATTAAGCTCTGGCACTTAAATCACTGGTTACAAAACATCTGAGTTAGAGTTTTCTCACATCAGGAATCAGGGGTTTATTTTTCTAATTCTACAAATGTTTTTTTTTTTATTATATGGATCTCCATATAATGATATAACATTTATAAAATTCAAAAAGTAAAATGTAATAAAATAATATGCATTAAATAAAATATAAAATGATAATATGAGCAAAAAATACAGCACAGCTGGCTGTCCACATTACGAAGCAAATGATTCTGTCAAGATTGTGACTAAATCAGCTAAAACCTGACATACCACAGATGAACACAGAACGTTTTGCTCCACTGTATATGAAACTTATTACAGAGATTAGGATGAAAGTCAAGTAGCCATCTGTAAGAAAGTTTCTTGTTCTACATGGAGGTACGCTCGTTGTAGCATTATCTTCACATTGCACTATTCCATATACAGTAGGTAAATTGGAGCCAAGATACACACATGTGGACCTCTGCTTAGCTACAAGACATCAGTAACATCTGGAATATATGAAACTAAAATGTTCATGGGTGGCCGATTAATGTCATGACCTATGCAGTTTTCCGTTGTGGCTTCAAGAAAATGGGGATCTGGAAAAACCTGACAAGACTTTGTCTGGGCCACAAAGTGTCTTAACAAAGAGTGATATTTCCTCCAGACACCACTATTCTCAGCTTTGTGGGTCATCAGAGGAACCAGATGACACCCTTGTGAATTGATGGAAATAGAAACATTTAATCTACACAAGTAACAACAATGTGATTACAACAAAAAATAGACATGCCTTCATTTCCAATTGACTTGACACCAATGACTAATGCAGGAAGGCAGCTGTTTTTGCTTCATCTGTATAAATTTCTTAAAATATAGTACTGACAGATTCAGTCGATGCAGATTCCAATTAAAAATGTAAAGCTATGCCTGGCCCGTTTCTTGGATATTCAAAAGCATCGAGGTTTTGACAGCCTAGTTAAGAAAACTCCTCAAGAGTAAAGGAACAGAGAAAGAAAGAAATATGTGTAATTCTTGAATTGAAGAACCAGATGGTTTTAGCATATACAGAGGAGAACCTATGAGAGACATTTTCAGCCTTTGTGCCAGACCAATTGAGAAATAATCAGCAGTTCTGCTTAGATTCTAAAATCTACCCAAAGCTCTGCTCTGCTGCAGATACATCACTCGGAGACAAGGAGTCAGACTACAAAGCCATTGGTTTCTGTCATGAAGCAAAAGTAGCTTAGTAAATAACCTTCTATATTTAACTATGGCATGTAAGCATTATTCTGAAGCAATGATCTGAAATACTCCACTACTCTAATTTTCTTCTGATGCTATCAGCACCATTGCTAAGTAGAGATATACCAGATCCACATGGGTAATGAAATTTGCCAGAGGTCACAGAATTGGGAGGACCTCGTCTTCTAAATGCCTTCGAATGAGAACCATGCCAAGACATCTGTTAAATGTTTAGCTGTGAAACAAAAGAAAAGGATGGGGCTTCTGAGAATCACAAAACAATTGCGAATGCTGACTTCACTTTGGAGATATAAGATGTCGTAGACGTCTAACAGCTTTACAAAAAGGATTGCAGAGGGTGTAGAATGCAATTTTATCCTGTGCATACTTACTGGAAACACCCACAATCAAAAAACAGCAGAGTGTTTCTTTTTACTTGAAACATCCAAGAAGATTTGGGATGTCTGGTAACTTGTAACCCTGGCGAATATTTTCTTAAAGTGAACTTGTCGGGTATTTTTGCACCCCTATCTCAGAGCAGGGTTTGATTGAGGGAGAGAAACTGAGCTTGTGAATTTTACGGTTTTTTTGATTGAAAAAAAGCAGAAAAAAATTTTAAAGTGAAACAAAATGTACTGCCTACCCTGCCCCATACAGTGTTTGCAGTTTTCTGTAAAATATTTAGAGAAAAAATCAAATTCTAGGGGGTTGGGAAAGCAGGACTCTACGTCTCTTTAAGGGGACGGTCGAATTTACTCTGTTTTTTTTTTTCTCAAGATATAGCCCTTTTATCCCGAATCAGGTTCTCTCCCCCTATCAATAACCCCATACATCACAGAGCTCAGCTCCCCTCCCCTTTTCATATAACCCCTTATATACAGAGCCAAAACCCCTATTATAACCCCATACATCCAGAGCTCGTTATTCCTATCATAAACCCTTTTAATCACGGCTCTTTCCTCCTTCTATATTAACCCCCTATATCAAGAACTCAGCTTCTCTCCTCTATCTATAACCCAATATATCAAAGAACCAGCTTCTCTCCTTATCATATAACCCTATATACAAGACTAACTCCTCTATCATATAACCCCATAATCACAAGCCAGTTCTCTCCTCTATCATATAACCTTTATATCACAAACTAGTTTTTCTTTCTATCATATAAAACCCTCATATCAAAGCTCAGTTCTCTCCTCTATATTAACCCTCTATCACAGGCTCAGCTTCTCTCCTCTATCATTAACCCTCTATATCAGAACTCAGCTTTCTTCTCTATCATAAACCCTATCATCACAGAGCTCGCTTTTCCTCTATCAAATTTTAACCCCTATTATCACAGAGCCAACTCCTCTATCATAAACCCCTTTTTATCACAGAGCTCGCTTTACCCCCTAGCAATAACCTATTATCCAGGTCGCTTCTCTCCCTCTATCATATAACCCTATATATCACGAGCCCCCTTTCCCTATCAAAACCCAATATAAAAGAGCTAGTTCTCCCTTATAATAAAACCCTATTTCACAGAGTTCGCTTCTCTCCCTCCCTCATATAACTCTTATATGAAAGGCTCAATCCCCTTCCCCCTTATATAACCTAATATCACAGAATCCTTTTCCCTTTTTATCTATAACCCTTTTATTCACAGAATCAGCTTCTCTCCCCCTATATATAACCCCTTTTATCACAAGGGTTACTTCTCTCCTCCATCATATAACCAATAATATACGAGCCACTCCCTCTCCTCTATCATATAACCCTATAATCACAGAGTCAGCTTCCCCTTCATCATTAACCCTATATATCACAGAGTCAGCTTCTTCCCTTTTATATAAAACCCCATATACACAGAGCTCAATCCTCTATCATATAACCTTTATCACAGAGCTCAGCTTCTCTGCCTCTATGAAAAAACCTTAATACAGGCTCGCTTCTCTCCCCCTACATATAATCTATATATCACAGAGTTCAGCTCCCCTCCTTTATCATATACCCTATAACACAGAGCTCAGCTTCTCTCCCCCCTGTCATATAACCCTATATATCACAGAGCTAGCCCCTCTCCTCTATTTATAACCCCAAAATACACAGAACTCAGCTTCTCTTCTCTTTTATAACCCTATATACACACTCAACTTCTCTCCCTCTTCATATAACCCTATATATCCAGAGTTCAGCTTTCTCCCCCATCATTAACCATAATTTTATCACGAGCTCAGCTTTCCCTCTATCATATAAAATTACATCATAGAGCTCAGCTCCCCTCCCCTATCATATAACCCTATTTTCCAGAGCTCAACTCCTTATCATATAACCCCATATATCAAAAGTCAGCTTCTTCCTTATCATATAAAACCTATATATCACAGAGCTAATCCTCTATCATAAAACCTTTCATCACGACTCAGCTTCTCTCTTCTTCATATAACCATATATTACAGAGCTCAATCCTTATCATATAACCTTATTATCCAGAGCTCGCTTCTCTCTTCTATCATATAACCTATATATCACAGAGCTCAACCCTCTTTCATATAACCTTATATAAAATGTGTCTCGCAACCGATTTCAGTTTGCAGACAGGATCGGAGGTTATACTAGCTCTTCAGATTTTTAAAAAGGTCCTTCCTTTTTTATCCCGGAAGGGATCAAATCCCCATTGAAATATGGAATTTATTTAAAAAAAACAACTTAAAAACACAATATAATTTAAAACTAAGCCTCACGCTTTCACTCCCCTCGCGAGCTTCCTCAGGGAGTTTAAACACTTTTCGAAATTTTGTATTTTCTCAAATGTCTTAGCAGGGGCCCCCTTTCATTAATTGACCCAAACCCCCCTCAGTTATAAACCTCCCACATGAAAAGGGGCAAAATATTTTTATCCCCCTATCCCTTCAAAAAATTTTTAAATTTTCAACCATAAAAAAAACTTTTAAAAAACATGTTAAAATTCAACATATATTTTTTACTTATTTTTTCAAAAAGATCCGTTGTCCTCGTGTTATCTTTCTCCCTGTAGTTTACCCCTGGAGCAGTCTGTCTCCCCCGGAAGCGGAAGTCCCCCTTCATAGACCGGGGTTTCCCGGGAATCCCGTCGTGCTCAGATGGGGCTGGCATGTCTATCCCGTATTCCTCCCTTTAAAGGGGAAAAACAGTTTATATTGCACGTAACTCTAATAACTTTAATTTATTAAAATAAAAGTGGGGCTTTCATTTAAAAATACCTTCCGAAATTCTAAAATTAACTTTCTAAAAAATTATTAAAAAAATTTCCCATTTAAAAAACCTGGAAACTCTATATATTAACAGTATTACTGGATCCTCCTGCGCTTCATTAAGCCAGCAGGGTTTAGAGTATTGAGTTTGAAAATCCAATACATTTCTTTATTGGTTAGGGTTTGAAGTCTATCGGTGCATTCTTCGGGTATAAAATCAATTGGGGTTTGCACTTTTAGATTGTAATCTTCATTGGGGTGCTCATCTAGGATATGCCTGGGTAGACTATACAGTTTATTTTTCTTTTTAATACTGAAACGGTGGTTGTTCATTCGTTGGGAGAGTTTTGTCGTAGTTCTCCCAACATATTGTTTCTGGCAACTACAAGTAATCAAATATACTACAAACTTGATCTGCAGTCTAGATTGAATCTGATCTTAAAATTTTTCTTTTGTGGATGTAGAGGAGAACTCTGTGCCCTCCTGTAACATCCTGCAGCATTTGCATGTTGGAAACCTGCAGCTTTTGACACCCTCTAACAAATCTTTATTTTCACCTGATTTTTTACTACAGTTTCGCTGTTTTGACGGGGCTACTATATTCTTTTATGGTGAAAGCTCTTCTATATGTTTATTCTTGGTCTACAGGTACCTGAGTTTTTAAAATGGGATCTAAGAGCAAAAATTTCCCCCAAAGTTTGTCTAAAATGGAGTGGACCTCTGCATGCTGGGAGGAAAAGCTGTTACGAAATTACTCCCTTTAAAAAACTCTCCATCACTCTCTATTTTTTTAGAGAAAACATACTCTTTTTGTGTTTTCTCCAGAGCTCTGGCATTAGCCTCCTCTACCAGAGAATCAGGGTATCCTTTGTCTTTAAACCTATCAGTGAGAATTTTAGCTTGTTCATGATACACCCTGTCCCGGGGGTGCAATTTTTCCGAATGCGTCGAAAATTGTCCAAGGGCACATTTCTTTTCCACTTTTTGTAATGATTACGGTCAAACCGTTTGAAATTGTTTGAGTCTTTTCCCTTTAAAAAGTGTGTTTTTTGTGTAAATTCTGCCTTTCTCATGTTATAGATTCAAATTTTTAAATTTTGGGGTTTCCCCTTGTTTTATTTAATACTAAATGTAAATGTGACCCCCTGCGGGATTTTGGGTATTGGGGTTCCTTTGGGGAAAAATCCTCTGCTTCGCTAGATGTTCCTCTCCGGAAAAAAGAACATATCATCATAAAACTTTTTAAAATAGACAATATTGTTCTAAATTTGTTTAGTTTTACGAATATACAAATCCTCAAAGCACCCCATGAACAGGTTGGGCCAGCGTGGGGCTACTTTTGGTCCCCATCGCCGTGCCAACCTCCCTGATGGTATTGGTAACCATCAAAATCAAAAAAATTTTTTTTGGGGATTAGACTTAAAACCCCCCAATAAAAAAGGATTTTTTATTTTCTGAAAATGTTGACATCCTCTTCCCAAATAAAACCTAACTGCCCCGTATCCCCCGGGGGGGGTGCTGGTGTTCGAGTATAAAAACCCCCACATCCAGGGTCAAAAAATGGTTAAGAAATCCCTTCCCCCTCAATCCCCCCCATATCCTTGATGATATGGTTTTTAAAACCTTTCGATGGTCTGCAAAGAGATTAAGAGGGTTGTAAATATATTTTCCAAATATTTGGGTAGGTTGGAGATGTGGAGTCGATCCCTGCCCCACAATCGGTCGCCCTGGGGGGGTTTTTTAATATCTTTTTTGCAACCCTTTGGGGGGGTGATTAAAAGGGAAAGGGCCCCTTTTTGGTTTTTTTTAATTTTAGGCTATCCCAAACTTTTTGGTTTTATTGTACCATCCGAAAAGGGCCTTTTTTAAGAATTTCACAAAGGTTTCTTGTAATTGGGGGATATACAATGTGGGCCAAACCCTTTCAATTAAAATTTAGGATCATCCAAAATTTCCCATGGGCTTCACTCTTATATACCCCTATGTCCTGTATCACTATGTCCACCTTTTTGCAGCGTTAAGTTGATTATGGGTTTATTCTCCCTTTTGAGTTCTTTTAAAACTTTCTGTTGGAGCCCCCCCCCCCCCCCCCCCCCGGGAAATTAGATTGTTCCTCGGGGATTTTCTTTTTATCTTTTTTTAGGTCGTCCATAACTAATTGATTGAAAAACCCCAAAATAATTTCCCCGAGCCCATACTGGGTAAAATGATGATTTTGTGGGTAAAACTGACCTATCACTAGTCCCCTGATTATTTGGAGGACTATTTTTATGCTTATTTTTTTGAATAGTGAAATACCTTTGTAGGGTGAGTTTTCTGATGTATTTTTGTAGGTCTTTAAAGACCACAAAAGAGTTAAACCACTATAGGACAAAAAATTAACCCTTTCAGTAAACATTCTTTCCTCTACATTTTAGGTCATTTTGGAAAAGTTAAATATTTTAAATCTTGGGATTTTATACTCTTTCGATCCTGTTTTTTTTGTGATCTGAATCTAATATGCCTCCTCCTACTACTACGTTTACCCCTTGTCCCTCTTTTTGTAGCTTTCTTTTCCTTGTTGTTCCCAAGGGGGTTATAGGTAAATGGAGTGATTCCTGAGCTTCTCTGTGGTTTTAGTTTTGGGGTTGGTCCTAAAAAAAATGGAAAATTTCCTTATTTATTTGAGCTGAGGTAAAGGAAGGTTTTTTTAAAATAGAAACCCCCACTTTTAATTTTTTTAAAATTAGGGTTATTAGAGTTACATAGTGCAATATAAACCTTTTTTTTCCCCATTACGGATGGAAAATTACTGGCATGGCATGCGCAGTTGGATTGAGCATCGAGGGGCCCTCCTGGTACCGGTCTATGACGGGTTTCCCGCTTCCGGGGGAGGATCAGAGCCCCAGCGGTAAACTACGGGGAGAAAAGGATAACACGGGAAAGCGGGATTTTAAAATTAAAAGTATAAATATATAGTTGAATTTTAACATGTTTTATAAGTGTTTTTAGGGTTTTTGTATTAATGAATTTTAAAGGGATATGGGATCAAAAAATGTATGCACCGTTCTGTGGGAGGTTTATAAAAAAAATAGGGGTTGGTCAATTAATGAAAGGGTGGGCCCCCCTGTAAGTATTTGGTAATGCAGAATTGCAAATGTGTTTAAATCCTGGGGAAAGCTCGCGACGTTTCGAGGGTGTAGGGTTATTTTTAAATTTATTGTGTTGTTAAATTTGTTTTTTTAAAATAAATTTCATTTTTAATGAGGAGTTGGTTCCTTTCCCATAAAATCTATGGAAGGACGTTTTAAATCGAAAAAGCGTTTTATAAACCCCCAATCCTGTCTGCAAATGAAACGGTTGCAGAGACAAGTTATATAATTCTCCCGTTCCTGAGTTGGGGGGGGCCCAGTGGCCAGGGGAGGTATCAGCAGCTGACAGTGGATTTTTCTACAAATGTGTTTGCGTTTTACCCCTATCTTGTAAATGGCTCAGGGGGCACTTTTGAATTTGTATTAAATTGTAAAATGACCTACTTTCACTATATCCGGGCGCGTCTGTCCCCCCCCCCCCCTTTTTTCTTTTTTTTTCTTCTGTCTCGGGGGGAGGATGGAAGAAAAAATAGAAACCCCCTGTTGGTCGTTTTTAAAAACCCATTATCACAGAGTTCAGCTCCTTCCTTCTATCATTAACCTATATATCACAGAGTCAGCTTCTTCCCTTATCATATAACCTATACATCACAGAGCTCAGCCCCTTCCTTATTATAACCCAATATATCACAGAACTCGCTTTTCTTTCTTCATATAACCCTTATATACAGAGCTAGCTCCTTATCTTTTAACCCTATATATCCAGAGCTAGCCCTCTATCTATAACCCCAATATAAGAGTCAGCTCCTCTCCTCTATCTTAACCTATATATCACAGAGCTCAGGTCTTCCCTCATCATATAAACCTATATATCACATAGTCAACTTCTCTTTGTCATAAAACCCCAGATATCACAGACTCAGCTTCTTCCTTATCATATAACCCTTTTATTTGCATTCAACTGCTGTTTTGAGAAAAAAAATATGGGTAATTGTTAGCGCTAGAATCCCCCTATTTCAAGGTTGTTGCAATTGGAGGGTTTTTCAATAAGGTTTCCAAATATAAAAAAACCCATTTTTTAAAAAAAAAGATACTTAAAAAAAGAAACAATCGAGCGTTTCGCAGCATATACGTGCTTCATGGAGTAAAATTCTCCAAGGTGAAAGTGGCCAATTTTTAACAACAATCAGTTTTGGCCCCCCCCTTGGAAAAGCCCCTCCACATAATAGTTAATGACCATATACATGAGAGTACCTATAAGGGGAGTGCTCATAATTTAAAAAATTTCTGTACTACCTGAATGTAGCCCCGGGGTTACATCCTTTCCCATCTCTCCCCCGGGGCTATGCCCGGAAAAAAGGAAAGTACGTCACAGTAAGGGCAACATGTCGTTCGGTTTTCGCCGGCCCCCGATGTGCGCATGCTCACTGCCCTACAGCCCCTGGATGCGGTCTGAAATTGGTTTTATAGTAATTTTGTTTTGAGAATGGGGGCAGTCGTAGGTCCCCAGTTTTTTCAAAATTTTTCTGAAGTTCATCATGTTGGGGAAAAGTAGGTAGTAATAAAATTAAACTTAAAAATCTTCTTTGCTCTTGGTTTTACCCAAGGACATATTATGTGTGTTTTTTCCATAGCTCTATTCCTTGCCTGTTTACTATTTCGTTGGATACCCCCTTTTTTTTAAATTTTTTACAAGCACTTTTCTTTTTCCCCCTAGATTTCATTTGAAATACAATTTTTTGGATGACGGAATGTCCAAAAAGGGCCTTCCTTGTCCATTTTTTTAAATGGTTGCTTTAAAAGTGGTAAAAATTTTTATCGAATCCCGGGTTTAAAAAAATATTAGTGAGATTTTCCCCCCATATGGTACAGATTCAAATCTAAAAATTGTATACTTTTACCGTCTATTGTAGATGTAAAAGTGATACCTGCCGTATTCATATTTAAATTTTTCAAAAAGACCATGGCTTCTCCTGGAGACCCATCCCATATGAAAATCAGGTCATCTATAAATCAGTTATAATATACTATGTTGGATCTAAAGAAATTATAGTCAGAGAGGATATATAACTCCTCAAAGCTACCCATAAACAGGTTGGCCAGCGATGGGGCAACCCGTGTCCCCATCGCCGTGCCAACCTGCTGGGGGTAGTGTAATCCGCCGTATTCAAGATAATTGTTCTCCAGTATCATGCGTAAACCCTCTAGAAGGAAAGTTTTCCTCTCGGTGGACATCTTTTGTCCCCTTCTAAATATAGATTAACTGCCTGTATCCCCAAACTATGTCTGATATTGGAGTACAGGCCCACCACGTCCATGGTAAGGAAATTATAGGAATCCTTCCATTTCATGCCTGCCAAATCCCTGATAATGTGGTCCGAATCTTTTAAGTAACTATTCAAAGTAACCACATAAGGTTGTAGATATATACCGTATATACTCGAGTATAAGCCGACCCGAGTATAAGCCGAGGCACCTACTTTTGCCCCAAAAAACGGGAAAACTTATTGACTCGGGTATAAGCCTAGGGTAAAAAATGCAGCGGCTACTGGTAAATTTTAAAAATAAAAATGGATATCCAATAAAAATTACATAGGCAAGTTTAATGTCCCCCATAGGCAATTATAGACAGATTTATGGCCCTATATGCAGGTTATAGGCAGGTTATGTCCTAAAAGGCACATTATTGGCCCCATTAGGCATGTAATAGGCAGTTATACGTCCCCATAAGCAGTTATAGGCAGGTATATGGCCCATAGCAGGTAATAGGCAGTATATGGCCCCATACGCAGGTATAGGGCAGGCTGTAGGCAGTTATAGGGCAGTTATAGGCAGCTGTAGGCAGGTTTAGGTGCAGGTTATTAGGGCCGGCTGTAGGCAGCTGTAGGCAGGTATAGGGCAGGTATAGGCAGCTGTAGGCAAGTATAGGGCCGGCTGTAGGCAGGTATAGGGCAGGTATAGGCAGCTGTAGGCCGGTATAGGGCCGGCTGTAGGCAGGTATAGGCCAGGTATATGCAGCTGTAGGCAGATATAGGGCAGGTATAGGGCCGGCTGTAAGAGGTTATAGGCAGCTGTAGGCAGGTATAGGCCTGCTGAAGGCAGGTATAGGGCAGCTGTAGGCAGGTATAGAAAGCTGTAGGCAGGTATAGGCAGTTTAAAAAATAAAAAAAAACAATCACTTACCTGACTCCCCGCTGCTCCGTCTCCCTCACCGCTCCGCCTCCTCGCGTCTGCCTCCCGCGCGCTGTCCTCGGGTCTTTTCGGCACAGGCGGGGTGACGTCATCAGGCCGCACACGCAGCGTGATGAACACGCTGCCTGTGCCGGAGGAAACTACGGACACCCGCGAGTCTGGGGGCCGCCGGGGTCCACTGCGGAGCAGGGAGCGCTTGCTCTGTGCTCCGCAGTGGTATCTCTTCACCTGTGTGCGCTCCGGAGGAGTCGCATATAGGTGAAGGGATCGCGGACAGTGCCGGGCCAGCGCAGCGCACCGGACATTGTGCGCTCACTCGGCATTCAGTTATATGCGCTCCTGAGGAGTCGCATATAACTGAAGCGTCCTGTCGGGCCCGGGCCATCGCAGCGCCCGAGCGCCGACAGGTGACTCGAGTATAAGCGAGGGGAGATTTTTCAGCACATTTTTTGTGCTGAAAAACTCGGCTTATACTCGAGTATATACGGTATTTAAGAATTGGGACAGATTGGAAGTGGGGACTCAATCCCTGAAACGATGGTTCCCCCGGGGGGGTTGTAAATGTCCTTGTGCGCCTTGGGGAGTGATAAAAAAAAAGGAGTCCTAGGTTTTTTGTAAAACAGATTTTAATTCCTTTTGTTTAGGGCCCCCTTCGCTAGGGGTTTTTTTTAAAAAAATTAAAAAAGTAACTTAATGGGGAAATATCTCACTCCCCACTTTGAAATAATTTTTTGGGGATCATCCGGACCCGAATGCCTTTTTCTATAGACTTCGACATCTGGATTCAATGGACCCTCCTTATCACATTCGTTTATATCCCTCATTATTTTTTTTTTTTTTTATTGCTTTTTCTGGGCTGTTGTGAGATTACCCTTTTGGGGGAGTCTTCCCTTTTCCCTTTCCCTTGGGTCTTCCATGCCCATCTGTTTAAAAGAGGCCAATAAAATTTCCCCCGGGGGCCAAATAGGGTAGAACTTTGATTTAGAAGGTAAAAACTGATTGGTTGATAGGTTTTCTTTCCTGGGGTTTTTCTTTATCTTTTTTTTTGTATCAAAAAATATTCCCCCCCATTTGTAAAACACTAGATTCTTCTGGGGTAAAAACATATTTTGTAGATTAAATATTTTGACTATTTTGGGCCCTTTTTTTAGATCTACCTTTTTTTTTTGGGGATCTGAATTGTTAAGCCTTTTTCTTATTTGATTTTGGCCCCTGGTCCCCTTTTTTGAAATTTTCGTTTTTTGTGATGTTCTCGGATTTTATGGAGTGAGAAGTATTTCTTGAGCTCTGTATGTATTTTTAAAGGGGATTGGGGGTGTTTGATCTGGGGATACAATGGTATTTTGTTTTTTTTTTACAGCTGCAGATACGTCTGTATCCCTGTGTTCTTCCCTTTGTTATTAATGTTGTTTTTTGGGGAAAAGATGGTTTTTTGCTGCGTCAAACCACCTTTTTTCCCCTTATCCCTATAAAAGGAACTGTAATTTTTGTTTTATTACCCTAAACCTCTGGCAAAAATGTTGGTCCTCCACGATATGAGGTTTTTTTTTTGTATTAGCCTCATTATCCGAGAAAACTTATCACCCTATCTCTGAAGTTTAAAAAATTTCCCATTAATAATATTTAGTTCATTTTGTGAAAATTGATCTTGATTTTCTTTTTATATCATTATATTAAACATGACTCTTAAATTTTATCGTTCACATGCTGGGGAGGGTGGTAGATGGAGGTGCAGGAAATGGGCAGCTGTGGGTAACAGTTAGAAAGAAGGGTAGGGGAAGAGTGTCGGGGAGGCTAGTCTGAATGGCACCCCCCAACAAATTTGCAAGGATTACGGGGTGAGGGGGTTCAGCTAGAATAGCATTGCGCACAACCCACTCCCCTTGTCTGCTCCGAAAGGGGGGGGAGTAGGGTGCGGGGCGGGCTAGAAGGTGCTAGTGTTGGGGACTCCTTATAAACGGCCACAATACGAAATCTGTCCAAAGCCCGGGATCGCCCGAACAGTATGTTGTTTTTTCGAGGCCCGGATTCGAATATCACGGATGGGGGCTGACAGATTGCTGGGTGGGGTGGTGAGAACCCAGCTGTCAGGGTCCACTTTGGGGCACCAATGAAAAAGTTAGAGGTAGGTGGAGTGTCCTTAAAAAATGATTTCAGGGTTAGGAAAAAAGTAAAGGCAAGGACCTACAGGGTAATATTTTCAGAAAAATTCCCTGTTCCAGGGGCCACCCAGGAGGCGGGGGAGATTAGAGAGGTGAAAAAGGGGGCTCAAAAATTGGTGTAGGAAAGAGGGTTTTGGGTTTTTTTGGAGAATGGGTTGATTTGTTTTGGCTACAAGGCTCTTGCTAGGAGGGGGCGCACCTAAATGGGAGGGTGCAGTGTTTTGGGGGGGACAAAAGGGCCCAGGAATTTGGGGGAATATTTAAATGGGGACTGGGGGGAAGGGAAACTACAATATAGCGGCAAGTGTGAAGATGGGAGAGGGGGGAAAATTAGTAAAAAAATCAGGGGGTGGGTGGAGGGGGGGGGTTGTAGAATTTTAAAACATGAATGGGAAAAAGGAAAAAAAACTAAAAAAATCCAAAAATTGCATGTGCCCAATGCAGGAATCTGACCAAAAAAATAAATGAACTAGAAGTATTAATTGGAAAAAAAATTGACAAGTGGGGTAACTGAGACGTGGCCTGGAGAGAGCTATGACTGGGGGGTTTAAACGCGGGTACAGTTTTTTTGATGTGACCGAAAAACCCGGAAGGGGGGAGGTGTATGTCTCTTGTAAAATCCTGTTGAAGCAAACATGCGGGAAAATGGGTTTAAGGTAGTGACGGGTGGAATCCTATGGGTAAATATACATGGGGATAATAATAACAATATAATATTAGGGTCTGCTATGGGCCCTCCAAATATAACAGAACCCATAGAAGATATGCTCTTCAGGAAAAATAGATGAAGCATCAAATGAATGGGTTGTTATTCTGGGCGACTTTAATCCCCGGACATAAACTGGGAATCGAAACCCTTAGCTCTCAAAAAGGAAAACAGGTTTTTGTTAAAACTTTTTTTCCTTTCCCAAAAATGGTGGGGGAACCCGACTAGGGGAAAAGGCCCTTTAGCTTAAATATTGAAAATAGACCTGACAGGTAAAAAAGGTTAGGTTGAGGGGCCCTGGGGGAATAGTGACGTAATTAAAAAAATTCCATTTACCCTTCAATGAGCTTTTTGTCATGGAGCCAAAAAAACACGGGAATTTGAGGAAGGCTAATTTTCCCGCTTAGAAGGAACTAAACTGTATTGCTGGGAAAGGTGTTTAAAAATAAGAAAAAAAATAAAATGGGGATCTTTAAAATTTCTTGGGCCCCCACTGTGAGAGGTACATACATATGTAAAAAAATAATTAGAAACGGAAAAACCCCCAAAGTGGATCAACAGAGATGTAAAGGAGGCAATAAAAAAAAAAAATAAAGCGTTTCAGCTACTAAAACAGGAGGCAGTGAAAAGGCATAAATCTATAAAGGGAAAAAAAAAAAATATGTAAAAAAAAATTAAGGCAGCAAAAGGGGGAAGAAAGAGTATTGCCATAGAAAGTAAAAGTAAACCCTAAAATATTTTTTTTAAATTTAAAAAGTAAAAAAATTAAAAAGAAAAAGTTGGCCTTTAAAAAGTATGAGGGAGAGATGTAGAGGGCGATGGAAAAAAGCAAACCTATTAAAAAATTTCTTATCCACAGTATTTACGAGGAGGAGAGTTCCTGTTGTGGGCAAAGGGAGGAGGAAATTCCAAATTAAAAGTTTTGTCTAACCCAGGAAGAAATTTTCACCCGCCTTAGGAAGATTAAACAAAGACAAAACCCAGGCATGCGGATACACCCAGTGTCCTAAAGGGTTAATTTAATTGTTTAGAAAGGGCCCCTTTTTTAATATTTATGGACTGTATAATAAGGGGGGTATTTCCCAAAAAAAATTTGGGCATAGCAAATGTGGTGAATATTCAAAAAAAGGGGGCAAAAAAGTGATCCCGGAAAAAATATGGCGGGGAAGCTTAAAACCTGTTGTGGGTAAAATGTTTTAAAGGTTTTTTTCCCGAGATGCTATCCTAGGTATCTCATGAAAATAAACGTAAAGCTGTTCCAGGCATGGGTTTATGAAGGGGCGGTCCTGTAGACTAGTCTCATCGCCTCTATGAGGGGGGTTATTCCAGGCTGGATGGGGTGAGGACTGGGTGTCATATATTTTGGATTTTCTAAAGATTTTGATTTTGTTCCACATAAAAGGTTTGGTAAGTAAAAAGAGAATGTTTGGGACTGGGGGGAAAAAGTGTGCAAGTGGGAAGCAACTGGCCACTGATGAAAAAAAAAGATGGTAATTTAAAGGTGCATAACGATGGATCCCCGTTACTGTGGGGTCCACGGGTCAGTATTGGGCCCTTCCCCTTTTAAAAGTTTCATAAATGATCTTACCAGGGATGCCATTTGAAAATCGATCTTTGCAGATGATACTAAGCTCTGTAAAAGGGTCCCCACCCTGGAGGTAATGTGTTATTACAAAGGGATCTGGATAGGTTGGAGGCCCCGGGAGAGAAATGGCAGATGACGTTTAACATGATAAAAGCCCCAAAATTTTGCAAACCCCTGGGGAGGAAAAAAACCCCTTTAAAGTTTACATGTGAAATGGAAAAATACTTTGTAAAAGTGACTGGAGAAGGACTTGGGAAAACTGGTGGCAGTAAAAATTAATGTAGGCCAGTGTCAGGAGCAGCTGCCAAGGTAATGGATCATGGGGTGTATTAAAAGGGGCATAGATGACATGATGGGAAAATTATTTCCCACTATACAAGTCATGGGAGACCCCCCCCAATGGAATATTGTGTACGTTTTGGGGACCGGACAGGGAAAACATTGTAGAGCTTGAACAGGTTCAAAGGGCAACAAAAAAAAATTAAAGGCCCGGGTGGATGCAAAATCAGAAAGATTAGCAAGGTTGGGGTTTATTTTGTATAGAGAAAAGACGGTTCGGTGGGACAAATAAATATGTTTTATATTAAGGGCCCCTTAGAGATCTCGCTAAAGATTTATTTATACCCAGGACGTAATTTTTACGGGGGGATCCTCTAGTTTGGGAAAGAAAGTTTTTTACTAAAAATGAAAAGGGATTCTTTACGTTTTGAGCGGTGAGATGTGGAACTCTCTGCCAGGGAAATTGTCATGGTGAAATTCCTCAGAGTTCAAGAAGGGGTTGGATGCATTTCTGGAGAGTGATAACATAAACAATTATGTGACTTGATTCCCAATGAAGGGCAGGATACATTTCAGAGTAAAATAAAAAGTTTGTGTTGGATTTAGAGGGGGGTCGTTGACCAGGGATTTTTCGTTTAGATTTGGGAAACAGGAAGGAAAATTTTTTTCCCCAACTGAGGTCAATTGGGGTTTCCCTGGGGTTTTTTGCTTCCTGGATCAACACTAACACTTTTGCAACACTTTAAAAAATAGGTGAATGGATGGACTATGTCTTTTTTCGGCCCCACAAAAAAATGTAAATAGAATATGTAAAATCCCATTCCAAAAATTGAAAATGCTAGTAGCACAATTTTCTTCCCCTTTTTTTTATAAAGGATTATGGCTATAAAAGCAAATTTTTCCCGTGTATCAACCTTTAAGTAAAAAACAAAAAATACCATCTGTATCCCGAGATCAAACACCTCCCAAATAAAAAAAGCCCAATTTATCATGTTACAGATGTAAAATCCCCAATTTTTGTAGTAATACAGTACTTGGGGTGGATCCCTATACATGATAATACGATAAATTTTAAACTATCCCCCTTATTGGATAACCTTTTTTTACTCTTACACAAATTTAGTGTTCAGAATACATCCACACAGAAAAATAGTGTTCGAGAAATAATCATCAGTGTTAATGATAATTCTATACCTCCTGCACAAAATAATATAGTTAGCCCTTCTTTTTAAGGCCTCTATCCCACTTTAAACATACATACAGAGTCTCAGGAAATACTTCTCACTCCTATAATATCCGAGAACATCACAAGAAAACGAAAATTTCAAAAAGGGGGACCAGGGGCCAACTCAGTAGTAGAAAAAGGCTTAACAAGTTCAGATCCCCCAAAAAACAAGGTAGATCTAAAATGAGGTCCAATATAGTCAAAATATTTAATCTATCAAAATATGTTTTGACCCCAGAAGAATCTAGTGTATGACAAATGGGCTTAAATTTTTGCCCTGATAACTCTCTGGACCCTTTTACGGTGTTCAAAGATCTACAAAAATATGTCAGAAAATTTACCCTACGGAGATATTTTTTGATACAAAAAAATAAACATAAAAATAATACCTCCAGGAAGGAAGAACCTATCAACCAATCAAAGTTCTACCCTATTTGGGCCCAGGGCAATTATATTGGCCTCTTTAATCAGATGGTCATGGAAGACCTAAGGAAGGTAAAAGGTAAGACTCCCCAAACGGGTAATCTCACAACAGCCCAGAAAACAGCAATCAAAACATTAAAAAATAATGATGGGATTATAATACGTAATGTAGATAAGGGAGGATCCATTGTAATCCAGGATGTCGAAGTCTATAGAAAAGAGGCACTTCGGATCCTGGATGATCCCAAATATTATTGCAAAGTGGAGAGTGATGTATATTCCGCATTACAGGTTACTTTTTAAAGTTTTTTAAAAAACACGCTAGCTGTAGGGGCCATAAATCAAAAGGAATTAGAAAGTCTGTTCATCAAAAAACCTAGGACTCCTTTTTTCTATCATCTCTCCAAGGTGCACAAGGACATTGACAACCCACCTGGGAGACCCATCGTTTCAGTGATTGAGTCCCCACTTTCCAATCTGTCCCAATTCTTAGATATATATCTACAACCTTATATGGTTATTTTGTGTAGATAAAAGATTCGGACCATATTATCAGAGATTTGGCAAGCATGAAATGGAAGGATTCCTATCATTTCCTTACCATGGACCTGGCGGGCCTGTACTCCAATATCAGACATAGTTTGGGGATACAGGCAGTTAATCTATATTTAGAAGGGGACAAAAAGATGTCTGCCGAGAGGAAAACTTTCCTTCGAGAGGGTTTATGTATGATACTGGAGAACAATTATTTTGAATTACACTACCACCAGCAGGTTGGCACGGCGATGGGGACACGGGTTGCCCCATCGCTAGCCAACCTGTTTATGGGTAGCTTTGAGGAGTTATATATCCTCTCTGACTATAATCTCTTTAGATCCAACATAGTATATTATAAGAGGTTTATAGATGACCTGATTTTCATATGGGATGGGTCTCCAGGAGAAGCCATGATCTTTTTGAAAAAATTTAAATATGAATACGGCAGGTATCACTTTCACATCTACAATAGACGGTAAAAGTATACAGTTTTTAGATTTGAATCTGTACCATGATGAGGGGAAAATCTGCACTAATACGTTTTTCAAGCCCGTGGATTCGAACAATTTTATCCACTTTTCAAGCAACCATTACAAAAAATGGACAAGGAACGTACCATTTGGACCGTTCCGTCGGATCCGAAAAAATTGTACTTCAAATGAAATGTATGGGGAACAAGCAAAAGTGCTTCTAAAAAGATTTAAAGAAAAGGGGTATCCAAGCGAATTAGTAGAACAGGCAAGGAATAGAGCTATGGAAAAAACACAACATGAATATGTCCAGCGGCTGTATGGGCAGTGAGCATGCGCACATCGCGGGCCGTCGCAAACCGGAAGCGACGATGTTGCCCTTACTGTGACGTACTTTCCTGTTTCCGGCATAGCGCCGGTGAGAGATCGGAGGATGTAACGCCGTGTCTACACTTCAGGTAGTATAGAGATTATATTATGTATTAGTACCCACCCTATAGGAACTCTCATGTATATGTGTCATGTAATTGATGTATGTGGATGGGCGTTCCAAGGGCGGGCCAAAACTGATTGTTGTTAATAAATTGGGCCACTTCACCTTGGAGAAGTTACTCCTGATGAAGCACGTGATGATGCGTGCGAAACGCGTCGAGTTGTTTCTGTTTTAAGTATTGTTTTTTTTTTTAATAAATCGGTTTTTATATTTGGAAACCTGTTATGAGAACCTCCATATTGCAATAACCTTGAAACAGAGGATTCTAGCGCTACAAATTATCCCATACTTTTTTCTGCTAATCAGCAGTTTGAATGCAAATATTAATCCTCCTACTCTAAGTGTGTGGAGTACGAGTGCACCCCCGGGATACGAGCAGCTGGATCTAAGATCAGATCAATACGTGATTCTAATGAGTTGTACCATATATGTACAACTAACCCAGGTGAGCACTTTCAAGTACCATCTTTGATTGATTGTAAAGAGTAACCACACTATCTGTGCGCCTTTTTGTCTTCTTGCCCATTAACCCTCTTTGGGGGTTATAGGATACAAATGAACACACAGTTATATTCCATATAACCTTATATATCACAGAGCTCAGCTTCTCTTCCTCTATCATATAACACTATATACCACAGAGCTCAGCTTCTCTTCCTCTATCATATAACCCTATATACCACAGAGCTCAGCTTCTCTCACTCTATCATATACTCCTATAAATCACAGAGCTGAGCTTTTCTCCCTCTATCATATAACCCTATATATCACAGAGCTCAGCTTCTCTCCCTCTATCATATAGCCTGATATATTGCACAATATAGAGAAAGATGGGTATCAAACCCTAAGGTCTCCAGCGCTCAGGTCACAATTGGGTCCAATAGGAATCACTGAACGAACACTCATAAATTCAAGACAGAGTGTCCATTTATTTTAAAAGTCATTAAAATGACAAAAAACTTTTTAAAATTCTTAATCTCTCAACGCGTTTCGCACGCCACCATTGCGATCTTCCGCAGGAGTGAATGATACATATCATAGTGAACAGGTTTAAATAGAAATCAGCAGTATGGGCGGGGATATGTCAATCGTTAAACGTATTATACAACATTTCATGTAATCAAGGTAAAAACTCACGTGACAATATAGATCTAAAGCTCACATAACTGAAAACAAATCAATATGTACTCTATTGTAACTGGTAAATTAAAACTTACACATTCGGTGATATGTCACTCAGCATGTATGAACAGGTGCCGCTTGGCATGCTTCAGTGTGGAGCTGGAAGCGGAAGTGATGTCGCGCGGCACATTAGAGTCTGTCTATGGAACTTGGTTTGAATAAAAAAGGTTCCAGGTGCATTAGAAAGAATACATTCTATTCAGCACTTAAACAATGCATTACTCTCCAACACTATACAGTGCTTAATCTGCTCGTTCTAACCAGACACTACATATTAGGTGCACCTTCTAAATGATTAAAGTGCTTAAAAAAAAAAAAAAAGTATATAAAAAAAAATAATAAGAATAAAAAAATTATAAAATAATCTGTGATAGAGATAAACAATACACGGGAATAGTAAATATCCAACAATACTAAAATATGTAATGTGAACGATTAGTACAATATATTACCATGAAATAAACCATTCACAATGAAAAAAAGGAAAAAAAAAAAAAAAAGAATAAAATTAATCAAACAATACCCACTATAAAAAGTGGAATTTTTTTTTTTTTATTCAAATATATATAATTATATTTATTCAAATCTAAATACTAAAAGAACCTAGTCTCGATTACATAAACAACATCGAGTAATTACTCCATCACGCACAAAAAGGAAAACACAGAAAAGATGAAGTGCATATGATAATTTTGTGTATTATAAAATATAACTTTTACTTCACAATTTAAAATAAGGTGCGTCTGAGCACTCAAAATGTTCCCAATAGACGTATGCTCGGAATATCATAACCAGAAAACACATACAAAAACAAAGGTGCCATCAATAAGAGAGTACCTTCTCCCAGATGGATCCCTGGTGGTCCTTGTACCTATAGCATATGCGGAGCTCCCGCCCCGAAAAGGGCGACCCAGCAGAGATGCGAGGACCCTCACTACACACTCCCTTTTACCCTTAAAGCAGTTTTTCATACAATTGTCCCAACATGTTTCGACCCACCACGGTTTTCCTCAGGGACGAAAGAGTAATGTATGGGATAAAATAAGCGGAGCAAAAATGACTGAAGAATAGTTCATGGGCGTACGGTCCTTTTTACCACCGGAAGGGCTATGGTGTGCCCGCCGTTTATCAAAAGGAATGAGCCGCCTTAAATTTACGCCGGAAGACCGGAATGTTTGCGGCCGTTACCAGGTGAACCTGGCCGCGCGCGTGTTCCGGATTGTCGTCACTTCCGCCCTCAGTTGCGGAATGCTCGTGACGACTTCCGCCCGCAGTGCGGGAATCAGTGACGCGCGTCGCTATCCTAATGCGGCGCCCGTCATTCATCTTTAAAATATTTTTATTGGACATCAACATTCCAAGCAGTGTGATCAGTTGACAATAAAGACATACGAGTGTGAACTAACCAGTATTTACAGTTAATAACAGAGTAGGGGGTTACAACAGATATACATCAATGTGCTGTAACACTATGTCTTATTCACAACTGATTGATGGAACGCTAATGTCTCTTCTCCGATTTTCCATATTTACTCTTTAACATAATTAAAAGAAAACACAAAAAAAAACTCTAAAACAAAACATTTGAATTGCTTAGGGAATTATTATGGTATCAAAGTCCATATGAACATTGAGGGTGCGATCTAAATATACATTAGATTTGTTTGCTGAGTTGCATGCTGTGTAAGAAAGATCATGACAGTCAATTGGATCGTACATTTTGAGACCTCATGTTAAGGTTTGGCGCTGGGGTTTGGCATATATTGCGGAGATAAGAAGGACTGTATATACCAGACCTCCAGAGCCCAAATAAACCTTGAGAAAATGAATCAGGCCCGTCATAGTCTCTGTCACTTGATGATACTCATAGTAGTCAAAAAGTTCTTTGTCAACCAGCCGCATCATACATCCCTAAGATTACATGTTAGAATTGTACATTGGTGGCTGGCCTACATAGTACAAGGCCATAGAGGCAATCCTCAACAGAATATCTATCTCTATAACCTATAAACCACGAACCTGTCGCTCACAAGGGCAGCCAGGACTATCAGCGGGCGAACGGCGTGCCGGACCCCCAGGATCCCCAACCCCTGTACTTCCATCGCTCATATAGGAGCATCACCCACCATGACACGCTCCAAATACCAAGAGGATAGTGCAAAACATTCTTTGATCGCCTGTTGAACTCTTTGGGGCAGGATAGCGATGAAGCTTTCCCATATTTTGAAAAATCTGCCTGTGTGTGTTTCTTTTTTTAACGAGGCTTCTACCCAGTCCATTTTCATGAGGAATGATAGTTTCTCCATGAATATTTTGAAGGGGGGAGGGGCTGGGTCAATCCACGTCTGTAAAATGGTTTTCATCCCTGCCTGAGATATTATATGAAACAATTTCCTGCTGCCTGGCGTGCAGCTGATCACGTTCCTATCAACATGCCCGAATATTGCCCAGGAATGGTTAAAGGGGACATAGTTTGTCAGATGATTTGTTGTGAAATTAGCTATTTGTTTCCAGAAGTTCTGAATGATCGGGCATTTCCTTAGGCAGTGGAACAAATCGGCCCCTGCTGACCTGCATCTGAAGCAGTTATCTCCCTCAAAAATGCCCATTCTGTGTCACTTACAGGGGTGATGTATGCTTTGTGATATACCTGCAAAGTCATTTCTAATATCTACTTGATGGTAGAAATTTCCTGCTGTTTTTAAAAGCCGATAATAGGGTAGGGACGTCCAGGCTAGGATCGTCCCGCATCCATTTGGTAATGGCCATATTTGAGGTGACATATTGAATTGGGACGTGGATAAACCTATAATGGAATGAGGTGAATCCTTTGTTAGAAGTGTTGTGAGTCAACCATTTTCTCATCCCTGGGTTCCAGTCATTCTCCACAAGTCTTGCCAGGACTTTAGTTGTGTAGCTCCTGGCACTTAGATATGCAAAGAAAGACACATTAGCGCTCGGATATCTCGCTCTCAGCTCTTCCATCGGGATCACTGTCCTGGTCTCTGGGTCCATTAAGTGACACAAGCTTCGAATCCCAGCCACATGCCAATTTTTAAATTCCCTATGTGGATGGCCTTCTTGAAAACTTGGATTGGCCAATAATGTTAGAAATAAAGAGGCATCCGGATTCGCCCCCATCCCCAATCGTATTTTCTGCCAGGCCTTCCACGTAGTGAATAAGAGCGGATTTGATTTATGATGTGTCATTAGATTGCTGTATGGCATATGAAGGAAGTTGGTTAGGGAAATCGGTCCCACAGTGGACTGATCTTGTGCTGTGTTTGTGAAGACTGAGATGTTTTGCAGCCAGTCGGCTACGTGTCGCATCAAGGCTGCCAGATTAAAGTGTCTTACATCAGGGAGATTAAGGCCCCCATTAGATTTGGGCTGTTTTAAGATGATCAGTGGGATCCGAGGTCTCTTTCCATTCCATATGAATTTCCGCACCACGCTATCGATAATTTTCACATGGTTGGGCCTAATATACACCGGGATGGTGTGTAGGATGTAAAGTAGTTTCGGGAATTCCGCTAGTTTATATAAGTTTCCTCTGCCTACAAAGGATAATGGGAGGGATCTCCAGGAGTTAAGGGTATTACCCAGTGATTCTATATAGGATGTGATGTTATATCTTTATATTTGAGTTGGGTTTCTGGGGATTTTCACCCCCAGGTACTCTATTGTTGAGGTGCACCATTTGAATGTAAAATGGGAGGCCCAGATCGGCCTGGAGGGTCCCCTCAGCATCAGGGCTTGTGTTTTGTCCAGATTAATTGAGTAGCCTATCAGAGATCCCACTTCTTCGAGCACTTGGATAATGCCAGACAGGGCCGAGCGGGGGTTTTGAATAATTAACAGGACGACATCCGCGAACGGCGCAAGGTCCAACAAACCTGGGACCCTCGGGGCATCCGCGAAGGACCTCGGGGGAAGCAAACGATATAGGAGAGGATCCAACGCCAGGTTGAATAAAAGAGGCGTCCCCCGAAATATATCTATCTCTTGAGTAGTGTTTCCGTTTACAATAAGGGCAGTGTGAGAATCCTCTTTGATATAATTGATAAAGTGTCGGAAGATATCTCCAAATCCCCTATTGTATCGAATGCCTTTTCGGCGTCTAAACTAATTAATATTGTGGGTGCTGAGGAGGGTAATTGCGCTTCTACCGTAGCCGCTATTGCTGATCTAACATTTTTTGGAGCCTGCCTGCCTCTTATGAATCCTCGCTGGGCTGGGTGAACCATGGAGGGGAGGAAGGTCTGCATTCGGGCTGTGAGTATCTTTGTAAGAAATTTATAATCGCTGTTTAATAATGTAATGGGCCTATAGTTTTGTGGCAAAGTTGGGTCTTTTGGCGCCCGTCATTCATACAAACGAGGACAGATCCGCCCATAAAGGGCGTGAATCTGTCACTCGTTGAGAACCCAGGCAAGATCCCCCAGGTAACAATCAGCAGTGATCTGCAGTAAAGAGGTCTCGTTAGACACCATCATGGTAGTGACCATGATGGAATAGATACACCACAGAACATAAAATAGAATCACAATGGTGACAGTAGAAGTGAATTTAGATTAGTAGTACTAAAATTAAATACAGCATATACACATAAATAGGGACTTAGGGAAGTGCACTGTGAGGGAATATAGTTGGATCATGATGTAACCGAACCTAATTGACACACGTGTATATATATGGTGCCTATTGATTACTACCACAACCTCATATAGAGTAATATAAAATTCTCACAATGAATGATGGGAATACAATGTTCCAAGGCACCATATTATGCTAATTCATATTTATGCAAAAAGGAGGGCTATAAATAACAACTGAAATTCAGCTGCTCATTAAGTCCCTGTGGGTGCACCGTTCCCAATGTGTATATCCAAAAAGTTTCACGTCTGAGGAGGTCATTATCTAGATCTCCTTTCCTTTCATGAGGTTTCACAAGATCAATTCCCATTATTCTCATGCCTCCAAATGCTCCTCCATGTCGGTTCCACATGTGTTTTGAAACCGGTGTGTCTCTCTTATTGCGAATGTCACACAAGTGTTCGCCAATTCTTCTTCTTAACTCACGTGTGGTCTTTCCTATGTATTCAAGTCCACATGGACATTGAATACGATAGATCACTCCTTTTGAACGACAGTTAATGAAGTGTTTAATTACAAAGGATCGTCCAGTTTTTTTTAACGAGACCTCTTTACTGCAGATCACTGCTGATTGTTACCTGGGGGATCTTGCCTGGGTTCTCAACGAGTTATAGATTCACGCCCTTTATGGGCGGATCTGTCCTCGTTTGTATGAATGACGGGCGCCGCATTAGGATAGCGACGCGCGTCACTGATTCCCGCACTGCGGGCGGAAGTCGTCACGAGTATTCCGCAACTGAGGGCGGAAGTGACGACAATCCGGAACACGCACGCGGCCAGGTTCACCTGTTAACGGCCGCAAACATCAGGTCTTCGGCATACTTAAGGCTGGCTCATTCCTATGATAAACGGCGGGCACACCATAGCCCTTCCGGTGGTACTAGGAGCCGTACGCTCCATGACCAACTCTTCAGTCATCCCTTGACTCCGCTTCATTTTATCCCATACATTACTCTTTCGTCCCCTGAGGAGACCGTGGTGGGTCGAAACATGTTGGGACATTGCATGGGACATTGTATGAGAACTGCGTAAGGGTAAGAAGGGAGTGTGTAGTGAGAGCCCTCGCATCTCTGCGGGGTCGCCCTTTTCGGGGCGGGAGCTCCGCATATGCTATAGGTGCAAGGACCACCAGGGATCCATCTGGGAGAAGGTACTCTCTTATTGATGGCACCTTTGTTTTTTGTATGTGTGTTCTGGTTATGATATTCCGAGCATACGTCTATTGGGAATATTTTGAGTGCTCAGCCGCACCTTATTTTAAATTGTGAAGTAAAAGTTATATTTTATAATACACAAAATTATCATATGCACTTCATCTTTTCTGTGTTTTCCTTTTTGTGCGTGATGGAGTAATTACTCGATGTTGTTTATGTAATCGAGACTAGGTTCTTTTTGTTTTTGGTGTATAATAGGTCATGGCAGGATTTTTGACCACGGACGTAAATGTTGATCAATGGTTGACAGATGCTGAGGACATTTTTTCAGATAAGGAGTATGTTTATAAAAAGCATACACCCTCTCTTAACATAGCATTTAAAGATCTGAATAAAATCTATAAGGAACAGATTTCTGCAGGTTGGGAAATAAAGAGTTTAGAAAATTATATAAAGAACCAGATTGTCCCTAGAGGTCTAAGAATTTCCTTGATTCCCCCTACCAAACACCGTAGTCCTGACTTTGTGGCAGAGTGGGAGAAGGAAGCAACCGCTAGTTCCTTGCGGTTTATGCAGCTTCTTTTAACAAAAGAAAAGAACAGTCTAGAAGTCATCAACAATAAACTTAAGGAACTAATTGTAACTGTACGTAACTTCGAAAAAGAGGTTGAATATACAACTAAAGAAAAACATACAAAAATGGGACATTATTACTCAAAAAAACACTCCAATTCTTTGTGGCTTGTGAACAGCTCCATGGCTGAACAAACATGAACCCAGTAGCTAGCAACTTTGCCATTTATGCTGACTGGGAAAAAGATCACATGTGCAGCTAATTGCTAGAGCAAGATGAAAAACTGCAGACCAACTTTAACACCTATTCACACCAGCATGCAGAAAAGCCGCAGTATAATGCATGGGGAGATTGCACAGATGCAAAGTAACCAATAAAACAATCACTCATACAACCTCAGGGCATGAGGGGGGTGGTTGCCGGTTCTACAATTGCATATAATAAGGCGATACAAAAGTGTGCCATAAATATAGATATGTGTGGTACACAATGCTGGCTTACAACCTATTAGTGACACCTATACTATTAGACCAGGCGGGCTGCCCAGCATTTTCTAAGTGTCCAACACAACACAGGCACACTCTGCTCCCCAGCACTGTTGGGCAAATAAAAAAGGGCATACTGGAAAAATATTAAATATGAGGTATTAGTTGGTAATGGGGCCCCATGACACAAGCTCACAAGCCTCTTCACGGCTCCTCATGACTTGTGAGTCCCTACACTAACAATTTTACAGAAAAACATACAAAATGGGACATTACTTACTCAAAAAAACACTCCAATTCTTTGGGGCTTGTGAACAGCTCAATGGCTGAACAAACATGAACCCAGTAGCTAGCAACTTTGCCATTTATGCTGACTGGGAAAAAGATCACATGTGCAGCTAATTGCTAGAGCAAGATGAAAAACTGCACACCAACTTTAACACCTATTCACAGCAGCATGCAGAAAAGCCGCAGTATAATGCATGGGGAGATTGCACAGATGCAAAGTAACCAATAAAACAATCTCTATTGAGTTGCAAAACTCAATAGAGAGGTTCCAACAGCAAATTAAATATCGTAAACATAAACAATTTATAAGAGATCTAGATGACTTCAGAGAGAATAGAGCGTATGCTCTTTTGGGATCTAGGCACGATAGAAGAGATATCGGGGCGATATCCACCAGTGACACAGACATCTCTGATTCAGATCTAGAAGGAAGGAATAATAGAAACTCACCTAATACAACAGGACAGAGAGGACGTGGTAGAGGTAACAAACGTAGGGGACAACAACAAAAACCTTTTTTAGCAAGACATTACCCGTTGAGGGAACGTTCGGCCCCCAAATAGATAAAAATAGACAGGGGGGAAATCAACACCAAATAGTAAATTTATCATCATATACTCTCAGCGAAAGTGAAATGAGTATTCTAAGGAAAGGACTCTCATTTGTTCCAACGGTCAAATATAATCTGTTTAATTGGATAAAGGATATACAAATTTTTGGGCGAAAGATGCGCTGGCACAAGTATCACGTCTTGAAAAATAGACGTCAATGTCTAGAATTAGGCATTGATGATGACATGTTGGAAGACATCAGACTTTTGTATAGTTTGGCAGATGAAGGCATACAAAGGGGGAAAGGGCCCTTTACACAACTTTGCATGAAAAGTAAAAAAATGCCTCCATTGGGAGATGTATCCTGTATAGATGTCTTTATTTCCCAGGTCACAAAAGAGCTGGAACATCTAAAAATGAGAGACAATTCATTTTTGAATTGTAGTTCTAGAGAGAGGCAGGCAATACTTAAATTAGAACAAAACAACGAAATAGTCATAAAACCCTCTGATAAGGGGGGGAACATTGTTCTAATGGATTACATAGATTATAGAGATATGTGTAAAAGACTTCTCTGCGACCATACCTGTTATGAAATTTTAAGAAATGATCCATCAGAGAATTATAAACGAGAGCTACTGACAATACTTTCCTCAGCAAAAACAAATGAACTAATAAGTGCTTCTGAATTTGAATTTCTTTTTCCCAAAATTTCCTCGCATTGCCACTTTCTACGTTTTGTAGTGTAAAAACTGGACGATCCTTTGTAATTAAACACTTCATTAACTGTCGTTCAAAAGGAGTGATCTATCGTATTCAATGTCCATGGTGGACTTGAATACATAGGAAAGACCACACGTGAGTTAAGAAGAAGAATTGGCGAACACTTGTGTGACATTCGCAATAAGAGAGACACACCGGTTTCAAAACACATGTGGAACCGACATGGAGGAGCATTTGGAGGCATGAGAATAATGGGAATTGATCTTGTGAAACCTCATGAAAGGAAAGAAGATCTAGATAATGACCTCCTCAGACGTGAAACTTTTTGGATATACACATTGGGAACGGTGCACCCACAGGGACTTAATGAGCAGCTGAATTTCAGCTGTTATTTATAGCCCTCCTTTTTGCATAAATCTAAATACTACACTATATTGGTGCGCCTTAGTGTCTCCCCCCCTTCCCTGTTTTTTTGAGTCTTAAAGGACACAATCAACTACACAGTTTGTGAAATATATAACCTTATATATCACAGAGCTCAGCTCCTCTCCTCTATCATATAACTCTATATATCACAGAGCTCAGCTTCTCTCCCTCTATCATATAACCCTATATATCACAGAGCTCAGCTTCTCTCCTCTATCATATAACCCTATATATCACAGAGCTCAGCTTCTCTCCCTCTATCATATAATCCTATATATCACAGAGCTCAGCTTCTCTCCTCTATCATATAACACTATATATCACAGAGCTCAGCTTCTCTCCTCTATCATATAACCCTATATATCACAGAGCTCAGCTTCTCTCCTCTATCATATAACCCTACATATCAAAGAGCTAAGCTTTTCTCCCTCTATCATTTTCTGCTTTCAGAAAGGGAGGCATAAACCACCTGATAGGTTTCCTATGATTTATATATTTATATTCCTTCTTCAAAAACATTTTATGAGAATATCATATTGGTAACGTATCAAATGACCCTATTCTGTCTATAAAATACTGTGAATAAGCACAGAGTGATTATTTTAACACCTTCCCACAGTAGTGATTTTAGTATATCTTAGTTAGTTAGTTTTGTCATTCCCACCTTCCAACAGGCATAACTTTTTTTATGTTTCCATCTATATAGATATATAAAGGCTTGTTTTTATGGGACAGATATAATTTCTAGTGGTACCACTGACTGTTCTAAATAATTTACTGGGAAACTGGGAAAAAATTTATTGGTGGGGTAGAACGTAAAAAAAGACAGTTGCAACATTTTTGTGGGGGTTTCCTTTTTAATAGAGTTTACTGTTCAGTACAAATCTGTATTCTGCAGATCGGCATGATTCCAGTGATACCAAACTTTTTGACTTTTTGTCATGTCGTGCTGCATTTAAAAAAAATAAACATATTTTTTACATTTGTTCTGTTTTTCCATCTATGAATCTAAGTGAGGGATTATTTTTTGAAGGCTAAAATATAATTTTTAGTGGTACCATTTTGGAATACATGTGACTTTTGTTCACTTTTAATTCCAATTTTTGGGAGAGACAAAAATGACCCCCAAAATTTATTTTTTCTATAATGTTCACCATATAGGAAAAATAATGTAACATATTAAAAGTTTGGACTTTTATGAAAGTGGCAACAATAATTATTTTTAAATTTATTATTTTTTTATTTTATCTGTAAAATGGCAAAAAGGGGGTGTCATGAACTTTTAAAATGTTCCTTTTGTTTTATTTTTAAAATTCTTTTTTTTTACTTCCACTTTTAGTCCACTTAGGGTACTTTACCACTAGGGTTGCAATCGCTTGTACACTGTTCTAAAATAATATATCGCAGAACAGTGTATAAAAATTAATCTTTTATTGCACCCTGCCTGTGTACTAAGTAGTACAGCTGTGGAGGACTTTGTTAGACTGTTGGATACTATGACATCCCATCATCATCCCACGATCCCATTGTGGGCGAAGGAGGGCGCCGTTCCTTAAGGGGGTTGTCCGGATCAAATAAAAACTAAACAGTACATTGCTTGTCACAAACAAAGTATAAAAGCCTATGCTCACTTTCCTCTGTTCCTCTATTCCAGCGCTGGGTCTTTCCAGTTTTCGGTTTACCTTTCCTTCATGACATGACCACTGCAGCCACTGATTGACTTTCTGTTCAGAGATACAAGAAAGGTAAAGGTAAGACTGGAGAGACCCAGCACTGGAACACAGGAGTGTAGGAAGGTGAGCATCATTTTTTTAAATTTTGTTGGGCAGCTTACTATTTAATTCTTATTTAAACCAGAAAACCCCTTTTATCCGTTAGATGCTACAGACACATTAGCCACAGCATCTAAGGTATTAAAAAGCCTAGCCTAGAGTTATCTATGATACCAACCACCAGCTGCAGATCCCTGATGTTATTAACAACCATTACCTTCCACTTATGGAGCAGGTTCAGAAAGGAAGCGCACTCCATGCTCCCTTACTGACTGCATAATAAGTTACGTTGTGCATCTGTAAAAACTTGAAAGGTAAATGTAAATGAAGACTATTACCAAATACATTGCTGTTTTGATTTTGCTTTGTTCGGGAGATAAAGCAGATTTTATCTACTACTAGGTACACAAGTTTCTCTTGGTTACAGACTACCTCTCTCTGTTCTCTTTTATCTCTTATTGTTCTAAACTGCTGTCAGACCATGTTGAGTCATTCCCGTTGAGTCTTATCTCCAGTCTTATAGCAGAGCTGATATGCCAATCACTGCTATAGAATCACCCACAACCTGATCAGGAAGTAATTTTTAATGTCCTGTTGAGGAATGTATTTAATATAGTTAATATAGTCATGGTGGATTTCACCATTTAGAATGCTCATTTATTACTGTGAATAGAGAGCGGCTTCAAACAGTTTCTCATTTGAGAACCTTGAACATCTGTGCATTACATGGATAGCCCATGTTCTTTTTTTTGTTTTTTTTAATAGATTTTGTGTATTATCTACTTTCCTATATGATAGCCCTTCAGGGGAACTGAACACTTACTGCTGGCTTCCCCACTGCTGGCTCATCCCACTCTATCCCCCCTCTCACCTGATCTATTTATCACTGTCAACAGTTCTACACTCTCACCGGTCTTGCAAGTCCACTATCTTGGGATAACCTTTGATTCCACTCTGTCCTTCAATCCTAACATCCAAGTCCTTCCCTTTGGATGCCGCCTCAACCTGGAATATATTTCACAAATCCCCTTCAATCTATACTTAACTCTGCTGTCTGTCTCATCCAGGGGCGTAACTAGAGAAGCCAGGACCCCAAAGCAAACTTTTGGATGGGGCCCCCTACACCTCCTTGCCCACCTCCCTGACCACGAACATTTACCAGGACATGCTGTTAGATAATGTAGATAATACAAGGGGTAAATACCTCACCATACATATCACTATCATACTGCTACCAAACAAATCCCACTATACCAATACCAACATTACCAATACTACACTACTTCAGATGGACCTGATTATACCGCCAGAACACGACCACAAATTACCACCACATAGTGACTGAATAATACCCCTACACTATTACTGATCAGTACACAAAGACCAACATTACCGCCATATAGTGACCATATAGTCATATATACTAGTGTACACAGGCTTTGCAGACTGTATATAACCACCATACAGTGACCATATAGTGGTAGATAGGAGTGTACACAGACTATGTGATTAAAGTTTAGTTACATCTTGTGACTCACAGGTGACGTTTCTCTGACGAGTCGTTGACTTTCTCTTTTGTTCTGCATCCGTCCAGACCGTCATCATGACATCTCCCGGACACCTGTCCCTGGAGATTTAGACACAAATATCTTAGAATCCTGACTTTTCCAGCACCTCCCTCCCTGCCCCCCTGGCTATATGGGGTCCATTTAGGCAGGCAGGGTTTAGATAGGCTATATGGGGCACCAGATAGGCCAGGTTAAGGTAGACAATAGAGTCCCCAGTAGAGGCAGGCATGGTTTAGTTATCTATAGGGAGCAATACAGGTTGACAGGGGTTAGTTGGGCTATAGGGGCCATATAGGTAGGTCGGCAGGATTTAGGTAGCTATAGGGCCCCATATGAGTAGATAGGCAAGCTTCGGGGGGCTATATAGGTAGGCAAGCTTTAGGGGGGCTATAGGAGCTATATAGGCAGGCTTACGGGAGCTTTAAATAGGCAGGCTTCGGGGGGCTTTATATAGGCAGGCTTAGGGGGGCTTAATATAGGCAGGCTTAGGGGGGCTTTATATAGGCAGGCGTAGGGGGGCTTTATATAGGCAGGCTTAGGGGGCTTTATATAGGCAGGCTCAGGGGGCTTTATATAGGTAGGCTTAGGGGGGTTTAAAATAGGCAGGCTTAGGGGGGCTTTATATATGCAGGCTTAGGGGGCTTTATATAGGCAGGCAAGGCTCTGCTATCTCCGGCCAGCGCTGCCTCTGAACGCTCGGGCCGGAGGGCCCGGGCATTCAGAGGTAGCATGCTCCGGGCCCCGCAGCTCCGCATCCGCCGCAGTGAACTGTTATGTTCACTGCCAGCGGGCCCAGGTGTGGCATTACCGGGGTTGCAGACGTGATAGCAGCTGCCACGGAGCGCGGGCCCTCTAAGCGACCATATATGAAAAAACATTGAGATTCTTGGTCCGCATGTTTTTGGCCAAAAAATGCTCAAGCTACCCCCGGCTTACAATGGGATGTCAGTTGGGTGGTCCTACTCTATATTATCACTCACCTGGGTCAACTTCAGACCTCTCACTGTGCAAAACGGCCTCCAAAATGCAGAGAAAAAAATAAAATAAGCACCAACCTTTCAAAGCCTACTGCATTGATATAACAGCTTGTGGAGGTGGGCGGGTGCAGGAAACCAAAATGGAGGTATCTACTTCCCTTATATAGTTTAAAAGCAAATATGTGCCAAATACAACGTATAGTTCTGCACAAAAAAACATTTCTGAAAAAAATACTGCGAACCTGGGTGCCACTGGCATGGCTGCAGCACATATACATATGCACACAGTCCAATACCAGTGGCCCACCACTGCAAAAAGGGCAAAAAAAACACATGGAAATCTCCAAAGGAGCATTTTATGCTATCTATAATATATGAAAAAACTTTGAGATTCTTGGTCCGCTTGTTTTTGGCCAAAAAATGCTCAAGTCACCCCCGGCTTACAACGGGATCTCAGTTAGATGGTCCTACTCTATATTATCCCTCAACTGGGTCAACTTCAGACCTCTCACTGTGCTAAACGGCCTCCAAAATGCAGAGAAAAAAATAAAATAAGCACCAACCTTTCAAATCCTAGTGCATTGATATAACAGCATGTGGAGGTGGGCGGGTGCAGTAAACCAAAATGGAGGTATCTACTTCTCCTTATATAGTTTAAAAGCAAATATGTGCCAAATACAACATATAGTTCTGCACAAAAAAACATTTCTGAAAAAAACACTGCGAACCTGGGTGCCACTGGCATGGCTGCGGCACATATACATATGCACACAGTCCAATACCAGTGGCACACCACTGCAAAAAGGGCAAAAAAAAACCCACATGGAAATCTCCAAAGGAGCATTTTATACTATCTACAATATATGAAAAAAATTTGAGATTCTTGGTCCGCATGTTTTTGGCCAAAAAATGCTCAAGCCACCCCCGGCTTACAACGGGATCTCAGTTGGGTGGTCCTACTCTATATTATCTCTCACCTGGGTCAACTTCAGACCTCTCACTGTGCCAAACGGCCTCCAAAATGCAAAGAGAAAAATAAAAAAAGCACCAACCTTTCAAAGCCTAGTACATTGATATAACAGCCCGGGCCCCGTGGCAGCTGCTACGTCTGCTACCCCGGTAGTTACGCCCCTGGTCTCATCCACCTCTCTCCTCGCTCCCTTTTCCAATTCCTTCATTAGCTACCCATTACCCAGAGAAATCAGTTCAAGTTACTAACCATAATACAAGGTTCTCCATAACCTGTCCCCTATACATCTATGACTTAATCTCTAGATACCTCTCTTCACGCAATATCTGCTCCTCACAGGACCTTCTTCTCTCCTCTCCCAGTGTGACCTCCTCACACAACTGTCTTCAAGACTTCTCCCGTGCTTCCCTCATACTCTGGAATTTATTACATCAGACTCTTCTCCACTTTCACCAGTTTCAAAAGCAAACTGAGAACTCATCTCTTCAGGATAGCTTATAACTTACAATAACCCTGCTTCCCCTACACCATCCCACAAACATGTCTGCCCCTCACCTTCTGTATCTTTCTTTCTGCCTTGTAAATTGTAAGCCTTCGTGGGGAGCGTCTTCTCTCCCTCTGTACCAGTTGTTATTGTCATTTATTGTTGCATATTATAGAGGAGCCAAATAAAAAGTTCAATGCTTTAATAAATCTTCTTTAAAACATAGACATTAGACCGTGATAAACAGTATGTCCATCAATACGTATATAAGAAAGCGTATACTCAGGTTTGAAGTTGCGGCCATCCAAGCCGTTCAATGTAAGTCCATATTCACGCTCCTGGTAGGTGAGCAGGAGACGCCGATATCCAAGTCCTGTATGGTAAAGGTTTAAATGTTTTTAAACTTACCTATTTAAGGAAGCTGCACCTTGTGATGTACGTGCCTGAGGAAGGAGAAGAGCTATCCCCGAAACGTCGCACGGCTGTGCGTCTCGCTCTGCCTTGGATGTCGGCGTCTCCTGCTCACCTACCAGGAGCGTGAATATGGACTTACATTGAACGGCTTGGATGGCCGCAACTTCAAACCTGAGTATACGCTTTCTTATATACGTATTGATGGACATACTGTTTATCACGGTCTATGTCTATGTTTTAAAGAAGATTTATTAAAGCATTGAACTTTTTATTTGGCTCCTCTATAATTTGCAACAGTGAATGTGGGGAAATAGAGATCCCGTAAAATGAAGCAAAATAGATCGTTACTGATCGGATGTATTCTGATTAATTGGGCCACGTGGTTATATATAATGCAGTTTTTGTTGCCAATTTTCTTTTAGACACATGTTATGTACAGTAACTAGAGAAGCCTGGGCCCCATAGCAAATTTTTGGATGAGGCTCCTCCCAACCTTCCCGACCCCGAATATTTACCAGGACCTTTTAGGTCATACAATTACTAGATAAATACAAGGAGTGATTACCTCACCATTTTACCATCATACCGCTACCAAACAAATCCCACTATACCCAGATTAACATTACCGATAGAGCTACTACATATGGAACAGATTATACTGCAAGAACATGACCACAAATTACCACCAACCAGTGGCTGAATAATACCGCTATACTTTTACTGAATAAAGATCTGTATACAAAGACCTATATTACCGCCATATAGTGACCATATAGTGGTATATTCCAGTGTACAAAAGGTGCCCTACAGACTGTATATTACCACCATATAGTGAGCATATAGTGGTAAATACCAGTGTACACAGGCTCTGCTGACATATAAGTGATTACAGTGCAGTTACATCTTGTGAATCACAGGTGACATTTCTCTGACAAGTCGTTGACTTTCCCTTTTGTTCTGCATCTGGTCCAAACCGTCATGACATTTTCTCCCGGTCACCACTCATCCCTGCAGATTTAGACACAAATATCTTAGAATCCTCACTTTTCCATCACCTCACTCCCTGCCGCCCACCTCTGTACAAAATTCCCATGGGTGGGAGAGCGGGTACAGGCCATAGCTTAGAGGCCCAGTCTTCAACAGGGGAGCGGAGGAACAGAGAATTCATCCCCTGGAGATTGTATTACAGCTATGGCCTGTACCCCTCAGAATCATGTTACCAGGTAGACCCTTATTAGATAGGTTTGTAGGCCCTTAAGGTCTCAATTAGGCAGGTAGGCTACAGGTAGGTAGTTAGATTGGCCATAGATAGGCAGTAGATAGGCCTCAGTTGGGTAGGCAGCCCCCAGGAATATAGATAGACTTTAGGTAGGCCCCAGTTAGCTAAGTACGTAGGCCACAGGTAGGTTGTAGGTGGGCCCCAAGTAGGTAGGCTACAGGCAGGTAGGTAGATTGGCCCTAGACATGCAGCCCCCAGGTAGCTAAGTAGGCTGTTGCTAGGCCCCTGGTAGCCAAATAGGCAGTAGGTGGGCCACAGGTAACTAAGTAGATAAGCTAAAGGTGGCACCCACATAGATAGATAGGCTATAGGTTGGGCCCACATAGGTAGATAGGCTATAGGTGGAGCCCACATAGCTAGGTAAATAGGCTATAGGGGGCTCCAAATAGGCAGGCAGGCTTTAGGCAGGCTATAAGGGGCATATAGGTAGGCAGGCAGGCTTTAGGTACATAGGGACCACATTGGTAGGCAGAGTATAGGGGCCATTTTGGTAGGCAGGCAGGGTTTAGGTAGCTATAGGGGCCATATAGGTAGGAAGGCAGGGGTTAGGTAGGCTATAGGGGGTCATATAGGAAGCCAGGGTTTAGGTAGGCTATAGGGGGTCATATAGCAAGACAGGGTCAGGTAGGCTACAGGGGATCATTTAGGCAGCCAGGCAGGGTCTTATAAAATATAGAGGGGTCATGTAGGCTATGGGGGGTCAGGTAGGTAGTCAAGCAGGGTCAAGTAGGTTATGGGGGGGGGTCAAGAAGGCTAGAGGGGGTCAGGCAGGCTATAGAAGGGTCAGGCAGGCTATAGGGGGGGGGGTCAGGCAGGCTATAGGTGGGTAAGGCAGGCTATAGAGGGGTCAGGAAGGCTATAGAGTGGTCAGGTAGGCTATGGGGGGTCAGGCAGGCAGGCTACTGTAATGTAAAACAAAAACAAAAAAAAGAAATACTTTACTCACCTACCCCACGATCCCTCGCAGCTCAGCTCCCGGGCAGTCTCTGTTCTCGTCGCGATGATATGACGTCATCGCGTCACCCACGTCAGCACTGTGGGCCGCGCCTGCTAGCAGATTAGCTCTCCACTCTGCTAACACCGGCCAGTCCTACTTTTGAAGACTCGGGTCGGAGGGCCCGGGCATTCAGAGGTAGGAGGCGCCGGACCCCGCAGCTCTGTGTCCGCCGGCAGTGAACTGTTATGAGCAGACGTGGTAGCAGCTGCCCGGGCCCCTTAAAAGCCTGGGCCCCGTGGCAGCTGCTTTGTCTGTTACCCCGGTAGTTACGCCCATAGTTATGTATGTAATCCCTCTTGAATATACAGCGCCGTGGAATTAATGGTGATTTAATAATAATTACAGTTGATCATTGAGAGTTCCAGCAGAAGGACACCTTGTGGTCGGCCTAAAGTAAATGTCCACCAAAGTATACGATATGTTAAAGATTTAGGGCGACATGTCTGAACGGGGCTGCACCAGAATTCTGGCCTCAAAGAGCTGTAATAGACCAATTCTATAGATGTATGAACAGACGTACTCCAAACTTTGGTGTGATAATGATTTATGATTCTTTGACGACAAGACTTTGGTGCAGAACAGTTAGAACAACTAGACCAAGCTAAAGGTGGTCTGCCTGAGTTGTGGTATTGGCACTAGACTGCGCCTGTATGTATGAACTGCAGAAGAACAGGTTCATACGTTCTGGGGCATTCTACACTACCTTAAAGTGATTTAGAACTAGTCTATCAGCGCCAGAATTCATACACATCGCCTTTAGACTGCAGCTTATCATAATGCGTCCAGCCAGACATTTCCTTGCAGGAGAACATTCTCCCTGCAGCGGGTATTTAGGTGTACTACTTAAGTCCATCACCACAGAAGCCAATCTTAGCGCGCTGCTCTAGACTCCCAACAGTAAGTCTAAATGCCTAATAGGGCATATGAACTGTATTTTTTTTTTCATTTTTTTGACAAATCGTTATCTATTCTGGTAATTTGAAACTCTTTATCAGTATAATGGAGCTCTTACTGCTATAAAGATATGTTAAGAAATGCAGAAGTTTGAACATAAGGCATTGCGATAATCAGAGGCAGAAATTTAACTTAAGGCAAAAAGAATTGTCTAATGTGAATTAAAAGCAATATGACATGTCATAGATCGCAGATTTAAAGGTGTCCGATCACAGGAACCTGCACTGCTCCCAAAAATGAGATGGGTCAGATAACAGCGGCAGACTGCATTAAATGAATAGGTGTTAGAGAAAGTGTAGCGCAACCCCTTAAAACACAGGCATTATTGCATTATTTTTAAGAGCGTTTGGAAGGCTTACTTAGCTATTCTGTGCTTGCAGTTTTTTGTGGCCAAAGTTGTTCCAATGATTTCACCAGAATCCTGACAGATACCTAAAATAAAGGTCCAAAGTATTGTATATCCTGAAGGACACATTCAGATTTTTGCCACATATTTCACTGTATTATTGTTTATTATTTATTATTATTATTTTTTTTTACCTGAAAATAGAGATAAAACATACAAATAAGTTCATGGTGTGTTGCACACTAAATATATTACATTTTTTTAAATTAAAAATTTCCCACAAAACACTTTTTTTCTTAGGCAAAGTTAAAACAGTTAACACATAGAAAAATATATCAATTAATATAGTTCTCTATGCTTTCATGGGAGTCCTTATTGGTACCTGCGAAGAAGACCCAAAGTGTTTGCTGAATGGGGCCTAAACGACACATTCAGATTTCTGTCACATATTTCACTTTTTTTTTTTTCTACATAGACTTTACCGCATTTTAGGTTAGCCCCATTCGTTGGAGCTAATCTGATTTGGCTTCCTGACACATTTTTTTGCCCTGAATACACAGAGAAAACAAATAAATAAGTTAATGGTATGTTGAATTGGTCTTTTAATGACATGTTCATTAGCTACACTACTCGCAAAAAGTTAGAGATATTTGGCTCTTGGTTGAAATTTTAGGATGAATATTTCATGAAATTTTTTATTTAAATGCACTAAAAGAGCCCATCCCTTAATTTTAGAATGCACATGTCCAACTGTTCAATGTTTCAGTACTTTCTGCACAACCTGTTGATCTCTAACAAGGAGCTTAATAGCAAAATTCACAATAGGTGTTTGATCCCGTATGTGGGATTTAAACAGTCCTCCTCATCATGCTGTTCACATTTTGCCATCATAATACCAAGACAATACCTACAATTGATCAACAGTACCCCGTCATTGTAAGGCTTCAAGAAGGATGTTCTCAGACATAAGTGGCCACTGAGCTTAGAGTGTCACAGACTGTCATCAGCAGGTTGCAACAGAGATACACAGTGACTGGAAGAGTCACAGAAAGACAAAGAAGTGGACGTCCTATGGCTACATCACACACTGATGACCACTTTGTTGTACATTTATTTTGGACAACTTGTTTCTTTTGGTTTCCTTTGTATACCCCTTACCTGTCCCTTGATGAGATCTGTGATTGGGGGCGGATCAAAACATGTTGGGATGGTACCGGAGGGAAGTCTAGGGTTTTAGTTTTTTCATAGGGTGAGGTTCCTGACGGGGACGCCCTTATTGGGGTGATTACCCTGTGTCTTTATATAAGGGCCATGGTAGTAATCCAGATAGTGTCTACTAGGGCTTTGTTTACTGGCCCCACCTTTTTTATATTTTTTTTACATCATTGTTATTATTTTTGTGTTGACGATTGAGATTATACCTATCTCTATTGTTCTTATGAGAACTTCTTACTTTTATATTAAGCAAAAGTTAAGTTTTATGACTAATTTTTTTCCTTTTGACCTATATACTAGTCAATGGGGCTTGTCCATCAGACTGTTTGAGTCTGGCATTTCTGTCTATTTTTTGTATAAACTATACAGGGAAGCAAATGCAAGAGTGGCGCCCACTTCCCGATATGCAGGTCATAGCACCACCTGTGTCTGGTAAGGAAGCTGCCGCAGGGACATGAGTGAACCCGTGCCCCAATGTAAGAGTTGCGGCGCCACCCATGATACTAGTGAAAGTGGAGGAGAGTCTGATGTGTTGGATTAATGAGTTCCAAAGTATGGGGGAAGCACAGACAAAGCCTTGGAGATGGTTGTGTGAGGTGCTGCAACAGGGAGAGCAGAGAAGAAGGTCCTGTGAGCAGAGGAGATTTGTGAGGGGAGGTATCTAGAGATTAAGGTCGATATGAATGGAGGAGAGAGGTTATGAAAAGCCTTGTTGGTCATGGTTAGTAATTTGAATTGGATTCCCTGGGTAATGGCTAGCCAGTGCAGGGACTGACAGAGGTGAGAGGCAGAAGAGTAGCGAGGAGAGAGCTGGATAAGAGAGGCAGGATAACAAAGCATGATGGGGCATAAAAGGAGACTGATAGGAGAAGCATCTGTTCCTAATAAGACATATTACTAAGTTTCTTAGTAGAGAAGTATAGAGATGCTCATTTCCACACCTGAAGTCATCTTGTGGCTGATTCACGGCAGTGACTATCCTTGTGTGCACGGAACTACTGTCCAGTTTCCGTGCACACGATCCAAAATACTAATGTAACAGTCCATCATGAAGTTTTGGATTTAAAGAGCAGGATCAAGGAACTTTCTAGTTCCGATATGCTTAAGGGTTATCAATAGTGTTTTTCTGGATGGTACATTTTTAAACATTGTTAAATAAAGCTTCATTTTATTGATGTGCTGGAATTCAGGGGTTACTATGTTTCTTATTTTTGCTTTTACTGTTGATTTATGGAAAATTGCTTTATAATTGGAGGTACACTTAAACTTTTTTCAGAAATGTATGCTACTGTAGCTCTTTATCGGGAATAGACTAGACAAACTTGTTTTTTAGTATCTAACAAAAGTGAGTCACACCTCCACATTTTTGTCAATATTGTATTATATCTTTTTATGGGACAACACTGAAAATATCACACTTTGATGTAAAGTAGTCAGTGTACAGCTTGTATAACAGAGTAAACTTGGTGTGCCCTCAAAATAACTCAACAAATAGCCATTAATGTCTTAACCACTGCCAACAAAAGTGAGTACACCCTTAAGTGAAAATGGAAAAATTGGACACAATTATTTTTCAGCACTGCCTTACGCTATTGGTGAAGGAATTCAATAGACCTTCACAGGTTGCAGCCACTGGAATCCTCTTCCACTCCCCCATGATGACATTACGAAGCTCGTGGATGTTGGAGACCTTGCACTCCTTCATCTTCCATTTGAGAATACCCTACAGATGCTCAATATGCTTTAGGTATGGAAACTTGCTTGCTAGGCCAACACCTTCACTCTCATTTTTTTTAGTAAGGCAGTGGTCATCTTGGAGGTGTGTTTGGGGTCGTTATTATGTTGGAATACTGCCCTGTAGCCCAGTTTCCGAAGGGAGGGGATCATGTTTTGCTTCGGTATGTCCCAGTACATGTTGGCATTCATGGTTCCCTCAATAAACTGTAGCTACTCACAGCCAGCAGCACACATGCAGCCTCAAACCATGACAATCCAACCACCATGCTTGACTGTAGGCAAGGTATGCTTGTCTTTGTACTCCTCACCTGGTTTCTGCTACACACACATGAAACTATCTGAACCAAATAAGTTTATCTTAGTCTCACCAGACCACAGGACATGGTTCCAGTGATCCATGGTCTTAGTCTGCTTGTCATAAGAAAATTGTTTGTGGGTTTTCTTGTGCATCATCTTTAGAAAAGGCTTCCTTCTGGGATGGCAGCCATGCAGACAAATTTGATGCTGTGTGTGGCACATGGTCTGAGCACTGACAGGATGACACCTCACCCTTTTAAGCTATTCAGCACTGCTTGGCAGCACTCATACATTTATTTTGAAAAGACAATCTGTGGATATGATGCTGTGCACGTGCACTCAACTTCTTAGGTCGACCATGACAAGGCTTGTTCTGAGTGGAACCTGTCTTGTTAAACTGCTACATGGTCTTGGCAACCGTGCTGCAGCTCAGTTTCAGGGTGTTGAAAATCTTCTTATAGCCTAGGTCATCTTTATGTAGAACAACAACTATTTTTCTTATATCCTCAGATAGTTCTTTACCATGATGTGTTATGTTTAACTTCCAGTGACCAGTATGAGAGAGTGATATTGCCATATGTAACACAGCTGCTCCCCAAACACACCTGCGACCTGGTAACACTAATGTGTCACATGACACCATGGAGGGAAAGTGGAAAATTGGGCACAATTTAACCATTTTCACTTAGGGGTGTACTCACTTTTGTTGCCAGCGGTTTAGATGTTGATGGCTGTGTGTTGAGTTGTTTTTAAGGGCACACCAAATTTACACGGTCATACAAGCTGACTACTTTACATTGTATCAAAGTGTCATATTTTCAGTGTTGTTCCATGAAAAGATAAATACAATATTTACAAAAATATGAAGGGTGTACTCACTTATGTAAGATACTGTAGCTCCTAGGATCCATCAATAAGTCTTAGGCAACCATGATCCTTGTTCATGGGCTGTCCTTGACCACTTTATCAGGTACTAACCACTGGCTGCTAGAAATAGTGTACAAGACCTACTGACCAAATCATCAAGCCATCACAATCTGGCCCTTATTAAAGTTTAGATCTTTACACTTGTCCAGATTTCCTGCTGGAAACACATCAACTTCTCCTTCCAACAAGAACTGACTGTTTCAGCATCTGAATGGATTACAAGAGTGCCCATTCAGATATATTTATAGTGGTATAAGATTATATAACCTGCCATACCCCTAAAGATTAACAGAGGCGTTTTAATAGAGCATGTTATCAAAAGGCTTATATGCTTATCTACTAGAAATAGCTGGGCATTAAAGGGGTTTTCCAGTGGAAAAAAAGTTTTAAATAATTTTAAATAAAGTTAAGCACTTTTGTAATGACATCACATTTTGTGTGGGCTTCCTGCTTTTCTTTCTACATTAGTTGTTTGATGACAGGAATCTCTGTAGCGCATCTCAATACACACTGGGACGGATTTATCAATACTGTCTAACTCTTAGACAGTGTGAAGTTGCACTAGTCTTACAAAGTGCCACATTTATTATAGTGTTCATAAATCTGGTGCATGTTACAACGGTCTAGTCTAATTCTACACCTTTTAAAAGATGGCTTATGGTGCATTTTATTGGTGCACAGCATTGCACACCCTGTAATTGATCAACAGTACCTCACCATTATGAGGCTTCAAGTAGGATCCTCTCAGACTGAAGTGGCCACTGAGCTTAGAGTGTCGCAGAGTGTCATCAACAGTTTTCAACAAAGATACCGAGTGACTGGATGCTTCCACCATCCTTAAACGTGACTGGAGTTGTGTTGCGTTCATCATCTGGTTCCGCATGGTATTGTTTATAATGAAGTGGTCATCAGTGTTTGATGTAGCCAAAGGACATCTACTTCTTTGCCTTTCTGTGACTCTTCCAGTCTCTATGTATCACCTGTTGTGAATTTTGTCATTAAGCTCCTTGTTAGAGATGAGCAAGTTGTGCAAAAAGTACTGAAGCATTGAAGTCGGAGATGTGCATTCTAAAGTTAAGACGGTTTTCTCACTACATGTTTTTGCATTCATCTGAGCTTTTTCACTAGCCTACAGTTTGAAATCTAGGGGTGGGTCTCTCCTCCCAGTAGGCAGGAGAGACTCACTGAGGAGTGGTGACCTCATCACGACCCCTCCCTGTTCCTGCTCCCTTTCGAGTCCTCTTCATTCTGTGTAAGCAATGGAAAGGAGTGGATGTCACAGTTCTCCAGACCTCATGCAATGGTCAGTTCTCACAATAGAGAACTGTGATAGTCCCCTCCCTCCCAGGCTCCACAAGAAATCCTTGTAATTAGAACACCTGCATTAGTGTAAACAGCTATAAGTAGTGTTTAAGGGTGTGTTATTTTGTGGGGCAAGCAGAGTGTATAAGGGTGTTTTATATGGGTGGTGGGAGCAGCGTGTATAAGGGTGTGTTATATAGGTGTGGGGAGCAAAGTGTATAAAATTGTGTTATATGGGTGAGGGGAACAGAGTGTGTAAGGGTGGGTTAAATGGGTGGGGGAAGCAAAGTGTATAAGGCTGTGTTATATGGGTGGGAGGAGCAGAGTGTATAAGGGTGTGTTATATGGGTAATGGGAGCAGAGTGTATAAGGGTGGGTTATTTGGATGGTGGAGTGAATCTGGCAGTTAAAGAGACTCAGTAGTTGCCCAGATTCATCATATTAGAGAGGAGCAGAGAGAAGCACAAGCAACCTGTTTCACACAGTTCTGGGGGGAGTGAGCACAGAGAGTGCAGGATAGCCAATCACAGCACAGGGGGTATGTCCCGACCAGAGATTGAACTAAATGCAGGCAGCCAATCACAACAAAGGGGAAGTGGCCTGACCCCAGGCTGCCGTTTTAGGTGTAGAACACACAGATTAGCTAATAGTTGCTATAATAAATGATTTATTTGATACAAACCAATTGCAAAAGTGCTTATTTTTACTGTCCCCATTATCATTAGATATGTTTGTAGTGAGAAAACCCCTTTAAGAGATGATATAATTTAGTTTATTTAAAAAAAATTCAAGAAATTTTATTTACATCCTAAAACTTAAACCAAACATCAATTATTCCTAATTATTTGTGAGTAGTATATGGTTGGTTTTTGTAGGGAATTAGACCTATATGAGCACTATCGGCAGGGAAGTATAAAGTAATTATATTTAAAAATCCAAAATAGCTTATTGTTCTTTCTCCTTCAAATTAAAATCTAGAAGCTCAGAATATAATGTATGTAATTTGTTCTCGGTAAATGGTGGCACTCGCTTATTAGGGGATCATTTTCGCTGCTTTTCTACTTCATTAATGTGGTAACTAACTGTAACATTGTGTTTTATGGTGACCACACCTGTTATTGTCATTAACAAAAATGAATGATCAAAATAGTTCTTTTTGAAATATAATAAGTCCAGACTACATTAATTTATTGCTGAAACATTATGCAGCATTTTCCACACACTCACACAATGGGAAACATCCCATTAAATGTCCACAAAAAATGTCATTACAAATCTTTTGCTAGAGAATGACCCAATTACATCCAGCTGGAGTGGATCACAGCTATAGGATTACAGCAATAAATTGGTAGAAAAAGCAGTGAGTACAATAAGAAAGCACACAGGAGTCTAGTGTAAACCTTAGCTTTATATAATCAAGACAATCACAGAAGCAAGATATGTATTCTCAGGGAATATTCAACAATCATCAAAGAATTTGGACAAACCCCAATAAAGCCTATCTTTTAATATTACCCTCTAAAAATATTTATCACAAACATGTATACCTCATCGCAATATAAGTCATAGCAAGAAAAAGATATGGCATATAGCACACTCACCAATAGTCCATGGTCTAGATGTTTCACAATGAACATACAATTTCTCTATATTTTAATAGGGTATCAGGTAGGTATAAGTCCCACTGTATAAAAGCATTAAACTTTTTGTACCGTTATATCTATATTCTCTTAAAACTTTTTTCAAAAATAGTTTTAAAAAAATACCTATATTCTCACCCTCAACAGGGTAACTGCCCCAAAAAGGGCGTCCCCATAAATTAGCCCTATTAATGCCCTAAATGCTCCATCTCTATTTTTACCCACAGTTCTGCTGCAGACACATATAACACACACAGCTCAGCTACACGCACATTACACAAACACAGCCAGCTACAGGCACACTACACACATAAGGCTCTGCTACACGCACATTTTCCTGGAGATTTCATTTAAAAAGGTTTTCCCATCCGGTTGTCTTACAGTTGTATTCACAAGCAGCTCAGGTTCCCATTTTGTGTGTAGACTGTGAATGGTTCTACAGCATATCAGCTCTGCTATTTCATGCTGAGCCTGTTATAGCATTGGTCGGCAATGGTGGCTCTCCAGCTGTTGGGAAACTACATCTCCCATCATGCCCACTGATGTAAATCATATAAATGCATGATGGGAGTTGTAGTTTTCCAGCAGCTGGAGAGCCGACGTTGCAGACCCCGGTGTTAGAGGGACATTGGTGAGGGAGAAGTTTTAACAGCAGAGCACAAGGCTACAGAGCTCTAAAAGTTTTAAGTTTATCAGTATGGAAAAAAACAAGCTCCTGTGCTGGTGATAAAACACAGCAAGGAGTGACATCACCATCCTGGCCAGTGCTGCTCTAGCAGAGAGAGGTGGTCGATAACCTAGTGAAGCTTGGATAAATAAGCAGGAGACAAGAACTCCTCAAAGTCTTAATGGAAGTAAATTCAGAACAGGAATGTATTTTGTTATAATCTTGTCTTTTTTTACCATGCCTAAATATGGAAAGCTAATTAATCTGACGGGAATAACACTTTCAGGTAATGATTGCCGTGGATCTGGAATCAGAAATGTTAGCTAACTGCTGTTATGGATAAAAGACAGATACAACTGGCTATACATTCTTCTAGTATTACATAAAAAAAACGCAATTTTGGTGTTTGGACATTTTTATCTTCTGCAGTGTTCAGCAGATGGCATAAATTATTTTATATTTTAATAGATCGGACTTTTACTGATGCAGTGCTTCCAATTATGTGTAATTTTCTTCTTTATTTCTTTTCTGTAAAATGGCAAAAAGGAGAATGATTGAACTTTTAATATTTTTATTTTATACTTTAAAACATTATTATTATTATTATTATTATTTTACATATACAGTAAGTTCTCCTGGGGTACTTGACCACTAGAGGACACAACTACTAGTAAACCATTCTGCATGGTATAAACATGGGAAAGGTGGACAAACATGCTGTAAGGAAGCGAAAGAACGGTAGACATGGTAGCAATGGAAGCTTACATAAGGCTTTCAGCCACCATGTTAACAGGTCGACACCCCTCAATTTCGCTGCAGGGTGCCGATCGCAATGAGAAACGATGCTGGTGTCTAGATGCCTCGGCGTCTAAAGAGTTAAACAGCAGGGTACAGAACCAGCTCCATTTCTTGCTGTTATCGACGGCTGTCATCTGCAATTAGTAGCTGACACTAGTTTTCTATGTAGCGGGACTAGTGATTACTGATTACATAAAACCTTACCAACACCCGGACATAAAGGGGTGTTCTCACCATGCTGTTTCACGGAGTCTGTTCTTCACAGGCAGCTTCAGGCTCCCACTTTCTGGTTATACTGTGGGTGGATCTACAGCAGTGTTTGGCATATCAGCTCTGCTATTCCTACATGATCCTGTTAGAAGGACATTGCCAACAGAATCTTTAAGACAGTAGAGCAGAAGGTTAAAGGGTTAAAGTTTGTCAGTAATATAGATCAACAAGCTCCTGTGCTGCTGATAACACACAGTAGGGAGTGACGGCAACTGGAGCAATAAGAGCAGAGTGAGAGCAGAAAGAGATGGTCGGTAACCTAAGGAAGCTTGTGTATACAAGCAAAAGATAAGATCTACTCTAGTTCTGAAACCAAGCAAAATCAGAATAGCAATGTTTTCGATAATAGTCTTAACTTACCTTTGTCTACATGTTAAAAGCTAATTCATTGTGGTGAGAAAACCCCTTCAAAGTATGCACCTCTAGCTATTTGCTGTTTACTAAATGTATTCACATATTCATGTATACTTTATTCACTTCAATATTAGTCAGTAAAAATGATCTGGATTATTGTAGCTATTTCTTTTCTTTCTGACGATATCAGTAGAAGATGATATCTAGAGAGAGGCATACATCTAATAACAGATAAGTTGCATATTTTACCTAGAGTATTCTTTTTTTCTGTAGCAGGAACTTGGTAGTTAGTCATGTGATTACCGCAGCTTCTGCACTTTCTCACACAATGTGTAGTATATGCTCAGGGCTGGACTGGGACTAAAAACAGCCCTGGCACAAACCACCCACCAGCCCACATGCCATATCGCCTCCCCCCCACCCCCCACATACAATATCCACCTCCATTTTCTCTCCAGGTACAACTGATCCCTGCAGAATTTACAGATTAATATCTTAAACTCCTCAATTTTCCATCTCCGTATCGCCCCTTTAATTTCCTCTGTACAAACTCACTTTGTGATGATAGGTCAGGTGGAAGGTTATGGGGTGATAGGTGGGGGGTCGTATTTTGTGTTAGTACTAGGCCGCATAACTTAGTGGGAGGGTAGGGACAAAAGAGGTGGTACAGGCTACAGCTTATAGGCACAATATCATGGTGGACAGAGAAACAACCTACTGGAGATTGTGCTATAGCTATAGCCTGTGCCCCAAAATCTTATTGTATGACCTGCACCCCCTGCATCCCCAGAAGATTAGCAGCAATCATGACCTTCAAGGGGTGCAGAGGATTGAGTTTTACACTGTCATGCTCTCAAATTTTTTTTGTATTGTTTCAACAGGTTTCTACTTTGGACTACTTTGCACTCATTGCACTCCAGCAGATGGAGTACGTCGGACCAGCATTGGATCCATTTCTTTAACCCCCTTAATGCCGAGGCCTATTTTTTTTACGTTTGTGAAGCGCCATAACTGTTTGAGTGGTTCATCGGCATAGACATATGAGAGTTTTTATTTTGCGGGACAAGATATACTTTCCAATGTTGTTGTTCACACTGGAAAACCGCAAACAAATTCTAAGTGGGACAAAATGTGAAAAAAAAACGTACTTGCACCTTGTTTGCGGGTGTTTTGCTTTTACAAGCATTCAATCTTTGGCAAAAATGACGTGTTATTTGTATTCTACAGGTTGATATGAATCTGGCAATACCAAACATGTACCGTAAAAAAATTCCAAACATTTTCTACTTTTGAAATGTGCGCGGCCGTGCCTTTTCTGTGACCAATAACTTTTTTGTACTAACACCTACGAACTTGAGTGACAGGCATTTTTTGTGGGCTGAAGTGTACTTTTTATTGATACCAGTTTGGAATACATCTGACTTTTGTTTATTATATTTATTTAAATTTTTAGGGGACGTGAAATGACCAAAAGAAAAACAATTTTGGCGTTTGGAATTTTTTTTCCTCATAGGTGTTCAGTTTATGGGATAAATTATATTATATTTTAATAGATCGGACTTTTTTGGATGCGGTGATACAAAATATGTGTAACTTTATTTATTTTTTTTTTTATTTGTAAAGTGGCAAAAGGGGGGTGATTTGAACTTTTATTTTTTTTTACACTTCAAAACATTTTTTTTTAACTTTAACTTTGAGATCACCCTAGGGTACTTCACCACTAGGGGGCACAATCATTAATACAGCCTAATGCATTGTAATACAATGTATTAGGGTGTACAAACATGGTGGCTTTACTTCTTCCTGCCTGGGGCAGGAAGTGGTAAAACAGAGAAAAATGCGGTGACGGAAGCCTTCACAAGGCTCCCAGCTGCCATGTTAGGCAATCGGGAGCCCGTTACTCATTGATTTACACGCCGCGGCCATCTTTGCCGCGGCGCCCAAGGGGTAAGCTGCAATTAGCAGCTAACACCCGGTGGCTATGTAACCCCTTACGTCCAATGTCAGTAAGAGGTTAATTAAATGCTCAATGAGGGATGTTGTTGGGGAGTGTTTATTTAAATAAAGTGTTTTTGTATTGCTTGGGTGTTTTTTTAATCACTTTTTTCCAGTGTTAGTAATAGAGGTGTCTGACAGATGCCTCTCCATTACTAGTGTTTTGGCTTGGTGTCAGCCAGCGGTGTTTTTTGTCACCCCAAGGCTGACACTAACCTCCTGTCACTATTACCCCAGTACCTAATGCATCAAGGTACTGGGAAGAGCCAGGCTACTGTTGAAAGTAAACCCTCTAATGTGATGGTCCCCCTCTGGTACTGCTGTGCGCTGGTATTTTTAGGATGGGAAGGAACTAGTATTCATGGACCTCCCCATCCTGATAGTATCAGGCAGCTGTTGCTGGTTTTACTTCGACTGATTATGAAAAAAAGAGAGGAACCCAATGTTGCTGTTTTCTTTTAATTATTTATTGATGCTTCTCAATAAATAAGGAAAAAAAGATATGGGTTTCCCCCTTTTTTCATAACCAGCCAGGGTAAAACCTACAGCAGTGACCTGATATTATCAGGATGGGGAGGTACACAGATACTGGTCCTTTTCTATCCTAAAAATACCTGTCTGCAGCTGCCCCATAACCAGACCATCACATTAGAGGGTCTGCTTCAGATAGTAACCTCCCAGAACTCCTGGTACTTTGAATACGGAGGTAATAGTGTAAGGAGGTCAGTGTAAGCCTTAGGGTGACAAAAAACAGCTATCTGACAACAAGCCAGTAGTAGTTAGGAGGGCACCTTTATAAGGTAGGCAAGCACCGTACTGGTTACCTAGGTAGGCTATCCACCCTTATTAGATATATAAATAAGGCACCAGTAGGGCCATCAGTAGTCAAGGACCCATCTAGGTATACAGAGAGGCAGGGAAGTTACCTAGTAAGTAGGTAGTTAGGCAAACAAGGCCCCAGGTGAGTAGGTAGGCTTGCCCCAGTAAGAAGGATAGGCAAGGTAGGTAGGTAGGCAAAGCCCCAATAAGGTAGGTAGACAGACAAGGCCCCAGGTGGGTATTAGGCTTGCCCTAGTAAGGTGGGTAGGCAAGCTGGCAAGGCCCAAAGAAGGTGGGTAGACATACAAGGCCACAGGTGGGTAGGTAGGTAGGCAGTCAGATAAGAGGAGCACCAGCTTGTTGTATACAGAAAGGTTTCAGGCCGCGGAGCAGGCAGCCCAGTGTGACCCGGCTCATGAGCTAGCTGGTTTGAAGAAACGGTGAACTCTGATCGGACTGCAGTTCCATTGTATCAGTATGATGTGTTACACTGATAATAAGATCCGGTCATTGGGTTAGTAAAAAGAAGTGGCCTGTAGCATAAACTACTAATCTTAAAGGGAATCTATTGCCAATTCTTTTTTCTTATTAAAACAAGATAGTGATATATATTCTTCTCTTCTTCACTGTTCTAATTTTTTGATTGTAGAGTTCTCAAGTCTGTTGTCTGTGTATAATTATAGAGGTATCCGTCTTGCAAGGCATGTTCTATGACTTGGGAGTAAGTCATTGTGCAGGCAGGGGGAGAAGGTGAGCTGAAACTATCTCCTATTGTGAATGGTGGAACTCTTTTATTATTGTTAAATGTTGGACTGTTTCAATACGGCACTACATAAAATGATATACAAAAACTATATACAATATTTTACAAAGATACATATACATTACATTAAGTTCTCTTAGCTGGTCCAGATGTTACCTTCCTTTCATCCACATTTTCTCCCATTCACATATATACAAATATATTTATGAAATGTTATATTTTTTTTTCCTCTCACCTTCAAATTTGAAGCTTAAACTATCTAATATCCATTTCCATACATTGTCCCCGATGTGGCCCCCCGCGCACTGGCCCCAAAGTTTATAGTCCAAAGTTTTGTGGCCTAGAGTCTACGTCCATCATATATATATATATATATATATATATATTTATAATATATATATATATATATATAATATATATATATATAATATATATATATATATAAAACCATATATAAATCAAACTTACCCTCCTGAAGACTCTGGTTCTGTGTCTGTAAGTCTTTCTTTGTCTTTCTGTCTCAAAAAGAGAAACAAAACAAAAAGCTACGCGTACAGAAATCAGCCCACCAACAGGAAGATGGAGTCCGAAAGATCAGGTTACCCCAGAAGACGAACCCCTCCAAAGAGTGTCTGTCCTAGGATCCCCAACCTAACAAATTCCATCGAGCGTACCTGCACCAGGTCGTCCAAAATGTACTTACTTGCCTCCTCCACCAAGAGGGTTTTCTGAAGCGTCAATACTAGACACCGTTCACACAACTGCGCTGACTGTGAATAAAGTGCACGGGTCCCTGTTACCTGGGTTTTTGAACACTCCATAGACCAACTCAGCACAGGAGAGGCTCGCCAACCTAGGGAAGCACCCACCCTTTTGTAAACCTCTGTATTGTAATGGCAATGAAGCAAGGAATGCTCCATGCTCTCTGCTCCATGCTCTCTAATGCATTGCTGCACCCTTCACGAGGACAAACTCTATCACTGGGATTCCTGAACTTTACATTACCACTTACATATAGCTTTCCATGAAAGCCGCGCCAGGCCACATCCCAAACCTTTAAAGGGATCCTATCTGAATTAAATAAACGTAACCCCCCTCTCAGATCCCGACGTGGGCATTCCTTGAATTGTGGATCCTGTGTTTTCTATACACATTGGTGTCACCTTTCAGTGTAATCCTGCCTGCACTTATAAAGCTTTCTCTACTGAACAGGAAGTGTCAGACTATTATTAGGATTAGTGGTCAAACTGAAAACTGGAGGATTTTAATATATTTAAAAAAATAAATAATGACACCGATATAAAAATGTGAAAAAACAAACACAAATTATTTACATAAATTATTTACATTATTGAACATAAAAATATGAGTTAAACAATAGGTAATTTTCTGATGACACATTCCATTTAAAGGGAACGTGTCATCAAAAAGGAGTTATTGTTTAACTCATATTTTTATGTTAAACACATTTTTTAGGATCCTTTTATTTTTTTTTTTAATTTTCCATATCACTTTCAGTATTTTTTTTATAATTCTTAAGTCCTGCAGTTTTCACTTTGGCCACTAAGCCTAATAATCGTCTGACACTTTCTGTTCTGTTTAGAGAGCTTTTCAGCAGTGTGCTCATTATCAGCACAAAGAGGGTCAAACTGAAAGGAGACACCATTGTGTACAGATAACACAGAATCCACCAGTCACAAGAGGAGATGTCACAGCTCCCCCTCTCCCCTCCTTTCACAGTGAAAACTCTCCTATACAAATCTATGGGACAGAATCTGTCTTAAGAATCCTATGTGCATGAAGCTGCTGTAAAGTATCTCTCTGACTGCTGTTAAAGCAGTGCAAGCAAGAATGTCTTCCCCACAATCATATATAGACGGCCAAATTAAGAAATCTACAATCAGGAAATAAAAGCAACTGAGAAGAAAAGAATATGGAGCAGGGGCTTGATTTAATAAGTAAAAAAAAAAAAATGGCGACAGATTCCCTTTAAAGATACAAATTTCACAAAAGTATTGGTAGATGAGGTCTTGAAGTGCTGCTACACAATATTGTAGACAAATGAGCCTAGGCTTGAAGTTTTGGGATCAAACAAGAGAATATATATGAAATATTGAATAGGGGAAGTGATATTGGAGGAGGTCTTGATGCTAGATATTGAGGGGGAAAATGTAATGGTATGTTACTGCTTTACTTCCATAGATTTTAAAAATGGATTAACATCAGATTATTCATATCGCACATTTATTGAACAAGCCCCCGGTCTGTACACTGAAATGGTAATTAATCTGTTGCTTTTTCTCTTTCTCTGAGAGTGGTCGTTTTTCACCAGTTCCAGATCCAAAGTTCCAGACTGCCCTGTCTGACACAGGTTGACAGTTCCTGAGATGTACAAAACCGATGTATTTGCAGGGATGATGCACATCTTTCCATGAGTTTTTGTGCTTAATGTTTCTTTTGTCTGCCTCTTTTTACACTGATTTTTCAGTTAGGAGCTATTTTGGTCCAAGAATATCATGCCAAGTTTAAGTACACTTCACGTTTTGGCAAGGGGATTTACTTGGATCTGATTACAGGCACAAAAGAATAGGAATAATGAGACGTTTAATTACAGGCGCTGGAAGCCGTTTGATAGAACGGCATCAAAACAATCTTATGTTCACTCAAATAGAACTCTGTGCTTGAACGTTCTTGTGCCAAGGTGCCCCTTAAGGTCCACGCCATGCAATCACTTGCAATGTAAACAGCTTCCTGAGGCTAACTAGAGGCTTTCTGTATTAAATGATGACATTTAGTCTGATGTTTGTTAAGAATCGGGGATTCTAAACTGCTTTTGATTAAAATGAAATTTCTGTGCTAGGATACAGGGGAAGGAAAACACATTTAAATGTCATTGTCTAGAGTTGGATATAATGTATCTGCGCTGCTGCACAGGGGACCTCAGGCCAAGGTGCTTACGGACACCCTCATGTTTATTGAAAGTCTGGGGTTAGAACTTGCTCATGGCAGAATCCTAATTAACATAAATGTGTCCCTTACTTTGCAACCAAGGCTGTTACAACACCTGTTATGATGGAACTAGATCCAAGTTGGCTAAATTGGGAATTAAAGGGGTTGTCTCACTACAAGGATTGCTTTTTCTGTTAAAGTTCTTGCAAAAACAAGTCACTTTGCAATATATGTCCATTATCAGTGTCCTACCTATTCAGAGATATCCTGTCTTTCATGGGCTGTATCAGCTCCTCAGGTCACTATAGCTACAGACCTGTTTGATCTCTCCTGATAGGCTGTCCGCACTGGTTGCTATAGCTACAGACCTGTTTGATCTATCCTGATAGGCTGTCAGCACTGGTTGCTATAGCTACAGACCTGTTTGATCTATCCTGATAGGCTGTCAGCACTGGTTGCTATAGCTACAGACCTGGCTTCTACTGCAGCCTAGTGGAAGCCAGTAAACATGCCCCTGAATTCAAAGTGAAACCAAGAAAACAGGGCTGAGGTAAGATGAATCAATGTAGTGAGACAACCCCTTTAAATATTGCTTACTACTTTGCCCTCCATAGGTATACTGACCAAATCTGACTAATGGCACTGAAGATCAGAGGCAATAGAAAAGTTTTCTCTGCATAGTTTAATGGTCAGATTAAAGTTGGTGTTTGGGCAAACATTGTAGAGGCTCCTATCCTGTCTGAAGCACTGGCCACAGCCACCTCCTTATGGTATGGTATTTTATTACTTTTGACAAGTATGCAAAGACTAGTGAAGGACCAGGGGAGCAGCACTGGAGCTAAGGGGGAAATAACAGGTTAGTATTTTTTATTGTATTAAATCTCCTGCAGGCTTTTCATTTTTGTTTACTTCTGAAACACCCCTTCATCAAAATAATTTCTATTTTTTTTGCAAATAAAGTTTAGTTTTCCAGCCATCACTGTGTTCAGTTCATCAGTAATTTCTGATGACACCCTGGCTAGTGTTCTTAAAGGGGTTATCCACGTAGTATAAAAAAAAAATGTAATGCTCTATGGGCCCCTATTAAAACAAAGAAAACCTTATACATATCTACTTTCAGTTCCAGCACTGGCTCTCCCTGGTCTTCTGTTAACATGCCATCACTTCTGAAAGTGCACAGTCACATGTCCTTGATTTACATCATCGCCTGGAAGTGAAAATCTCCAAACTGCAAGACACGCGACTGCTACAGCCAGTGACGACATGTCAACAGAAGACCAGGGAGAGCCAATGCTGGAACTGGGGACTGGAGGTAGTTGAGTATAAGTTTTTTTTGTTTTAATAGGTGATTTTTCTGAACAAAACCTTTGCTGCTAAGTTTTTAAACCTCCAACCTTTGGCATCGAGTGCCAGCTTATTTTTGCTTATCCTTTATTTTAAATGGAAGAAAGTATAAAAAAAGGGCCACTCACTATTGTTCAAAATAAGATTCAGCTCAAAACCTCTTCATATTGTAACAGGCCCTTTGGGTTTTTCAGCCTGTCTCTGACAGCCCACCAACCCCCACCAATTCCCTGTTACTACCACCCGTATTCTCCTTTTATACATTTGTCTTTTAAATTCATACCTCTTTTCTTTTTTTTTTTCCTTGGAACTTTCTCTGTATGTCTAGCTCCGACTTCTCCGATATCTGATCGACACATAATATTGGCATACTTAGATACACGGTATAAGTAGTTTAGGTTTATTTGGCTTCCTAAACATGCACTATTATAATAAAATAAAGCTCTGTAATTATTTGCTACTACCTCCTTCATCTCCAAGACTTGATAGATATTCCAAACCCACACTGCAATTGGTGGTGAACCTGCAAGATTTCCTTATAATGCATAATAAGTCTTCTTCTTTGGAGATAAATAAAAGAAAATATAAATTATGATGATACAGTTTTCTTTCTTGGCAGATGCATGACTATTGTATAACCTTTCAAAAAATAAAATTCAAATAAACCTCTAGAGATGCTGGAAAGCAATGGCTTTTCAGATATGTTTTCATATAGCTAGCCAACATTAATATGTTTTGTCCATGAACATGCAGTTAGTTCATGACATAATAGATACCATAACGCACAGCATATAAGGTCATCTTTATAACACTGAAAGCACACAGATTTTTTATGAAAAAAAGAAATATCTAATGCAAACTTATTTTTTCTATTTGTGATGTTGTTAATGTGCTCAAGACATGCAGGTCACAGAAAGTGTGGCAGTAATGTTAGTATCACAAGACACAAAATGGAGGAATCAAAAGAAACAAATAACAGAAATATGTTCACAACTATAAACTAACAGTCTAAAACATAACTACACACTGCACGTCCTAGTGCACTGTATATGTCTAAGGCTAGGTCTACACAGCACAGAAATAACGTTGGATTTTCGGTGGTTTCAGTATTATGAATCCACCAAAAATCTGACGGTTCACTATGCCGCATAGAGTTTAAAATCTTCTGATTGACGTTATTCAACTATAACTGTTGTTAAATAGTAGTGGCAGGTTTAGATTTTTTTTCTTGTTTTTTTGGACATGGTAGTTTTTACTGGCACCATTTTGAATTGCATATGTACTTTGTGATGCCTTGCACTCTGTTTTTTGGGAAACAACATGCTGCATATTCCACGGGATTCTGGCAGAATTCTGTCGGATTCCTGTAGATTGAATTGTACGGGCTGACGGCAAATCTGAAAACCGACCGCATTTTTGGCGCAAATCTGCCCCAATAACCACCGTCCAGCAGTGACAAAATGCCGTCTGATTTCCAGCTCTATTTTGTCATATGCTGTGTGTCTTTAGTCTAAGAGCATAGATAAGGGAAAGCTGTACAGCACGTGATCCTGGTGTGGGTGTTAGTGGGACAGAAGGTGCTAACAGGTTATAATCAATTTGAAAAAGAGCAACTTAGCAGCAGATAGAAACATGCAAAAACTAAGACAGTTGAGCAGCAACCATCAGTCTTCTCCCCATGCTCCATACCAATGTGGTGATGTCATATTGTGAGTATTGTTGCTCTGTGAGCATTGTGAATACTAATTGGTACCATAAAAAGTGAGGTTACTCACAAAAAAGTTGCAAAATCCTGACCCTTTTCTGTCCAATTCTGTCATCATTCATAAAAAGCACTTATAAGCCAGCACTTAAAAAGCTGACACTCAACAAGATGGCATATAGACCAAGGTCATACAGACCTGAGAAGAGCCGTCTTAACAGTATTATGGGCCCCCGGGCATAATACTGCAGTGGGCTCTGCCCGAATACATGACATCACACTAAGCCATGCCTCTAGCCCAGGGCCGTCTTAACTGTATTATGGGCCCCTGGGCAGAGATGTGCATTGGGCCCCCCAACCAACACAACCACTCACAGGACTATATATATTATTGTTAATAAACTTATATTTTTTGTTTCTTCCAACAAAATGTGCGCTTTTGAACATAGTTTAACCCCTTACTGACACAGGACAAACAAACTTTTTCAGGCGGTCTGCAAAACCGCAAACCGCCTGAAAAACCGTCTGAAAACCCGTGCAGTGGGGACATGCCATAAGGCTGTCTACACAGCACAGGTTTCTCATCTAATTTATGGTGGAATCTAAGGGCTTGTTCACACGGCATTTTAACTCCGTGTTACAAGCGATTTTTAGATCTGTCTCGGGGACCGACAGGTTGGACCCAGAGACGGATCTAACAATTAGCATTGAGATTATCACTGCGGGCTATGAGGAAGACGCAGCGGCGTTCACATGAGAGATCGCCGTTGCATGTTTCCCTCCTGCCTGTTGGCTCCGTCTTTGAAAGAATTGCATGTCATTTCTTTCAAAGACAGAGCCGGGAAACACGCAGCGGCGATCTCTCATGTGAACGCCGCTGCGTCTTCCTCATAGCCCGCAGTGATAATCTCACTGCTAATTGTTTAGATCTGTCTCTGGATCCGTCCTGTCAGTCCCAGAGATGGATCTAAAAAGCGCTTGTAACAAGAAGTGAAAACTCCATGTGAACAAGCCCTAACAAAAATCTGACTGAACCTGTTGTGTAGACTTCAATAGAAAATTCATGCTGCAATCTACACAGCACAGGTTCTCTACTGAAGCCGCCGTCATCCGGCGGAAGATAGAATATGTTGTATCTTCTGCCGGATTCCCGTGCAGCCCACATACAAGGCTGCCAGTAATCTGAAATCCAACCACTTCTTTAACACAAAAACCGTGCAAAAAAACGCTTCAAAGTTAAAATACCATTTGGTTTCCAACAGTTACCTTAGGTGTGTAGATGTAAAGGTAGAAGTAAATAGTTGTTCCATGGAGCAGTGTGTAGCTGAGCAGCCCCTTCCTCTCCTCGCCTGATAATGTGGCTCCCATGTAAAGTGCTATAAAGTTTGTCAAGCGCGTACACACTACTTCCTAGCTAGTCTTTCTGGGGATCTGATTGGGTGGGGGGGGGGGTGATGGGTAAAGGAGCCATTCCTCAGGACAGAGCTGGATCTGTCCATGTTATCATTGCCAGTGGAGCAGCACATAGCAGTCCTGCTGCTCACATCAGCCCTGACAGGAGGAGAGGGGGAGACTTTCATCATCTTCCTCTCTCTGTGTCTTGCGTCTGGTCCGTGCACAATCCCCGACCCTCACCCCCTCCTCCCTGTCCCCTGAACCTGCGATCTATGCTTAAAGGGGTTTTGCCACAAAGTAAAATTGACGTGGGACGTTTGAAAATTAAATAATAAACATTTTCCTCATTCATCATTATTATAAATTCTGCACCGTTTTTGTCTTAGCTGCTCCTTTAGTGATCCATTGTTTACAGCTCATCTCCAGGGGAAACGACCAGGGACAAGAGCTCCTCAGTCCTGGTTGCACATGCTCAGACATCACCTCTCCTCTCAGGCAGCTACTGAGTGTTCAAACCCCAGGTGCCGTCATTCTACTCCTGTCCTCTGTTCTCCTTAGTAATTAGTCAAGCAGTGCAAATAAATAAAAGAGAAACCTCAATGAGGTCTGTGCATTGATAAAGAGAAAAAAAACACAGGTTAAGTTGCTGCAGGGATTTGAACCAAGGACCCTTGTGCTGTAAAACAAAAATGTTTCCACTGAGCTACAATGTAGCTACTTACAATTCTATACATATACAGACCTTTCTTTGACTACAGAGAGGAAAGGCCTGGTGATGTCACCCTGCTGCGTCACATGATATGCAATTAAAAAAACTCACACACGCCCCCTGCTGAGCACACAGAGCTGAAGAGCTGGATGCAGGAGGCATGAAATGAGATTGTGGCAAAACCCCTTTAAAAGTGTGTAAAGTACTTACACACAGTGTCTATGACGATATGACAGGCAGCAGTGCAGGGACGAGGTGAGCGGACTCCGATCTAACAAGTGGAACAGCAGACCGAAGTCTTGCTGTTCCAATGAACGCTCACTCCACCCTGCATCTATTTCCCTCTGCCTTGGTGCGTTGCTCCTCTTTGCTGTACAGTCTGTGCATAGGGCTGTCGCCCAGCCTAAGAAATGCCTCTGCTCCTGTATTCACTGGGCAGGGTAGGTGGCTGCCGGGATGGGCCCCTGTGCTCGTGGGGCCCCCGGGCAAGTGCCTACCTTGCCCAATGGAAGAGACGGCCCTGCTTGCCACCCCCAAGCACACTCATGTTATCATACTGTATGTCTGGACACTGGCAGCCTGCAGCCTAGAAGACTAATTGGCAGGGTAGGGAGCCTTTGGCTCCCTTCTCCACCATTGTTTTTAACTGTTTGCACATCCTAAAAACACACAGTTAAATAAGCAAAGCCAACCAAGTTGGCTTTTTTGTATTCCTGGGACATGCATATACCGCGTGGGGCCCCCATAATTGTGGGGCATCCGGGCAACTGCCTAGTGTGCCCAATGGAAAAGATAACCCTGGAACTAAGGTCTCAAATATAAACTACCCAGAGTTCACTAATCAGTGAACCCAGGTGACAAAATTGGGTGGGTATACAATCAAGCTACATAGTAACAGGGGGAGAAAAACATATTCAAGGGATATTTTGTATATAATTTGCTATACATATAAGCAGAGAGCAATCAGAAAACAGAGCTGGGGTTTAATGCGGTTCACACGTGCTAAAAGATGGAAGGAGAAGAGATTGGATAAGAACAGTGGGTATTGTCAGTTGTACCACATAATAAACACACCAAGAGATAGAAGGAAAAGCACAGTTCTACAAAGCTTGAAGTCAGGGCAGTACTGGGAGAAAAACAGTTTCTTCTTGGACACTCTGTGTATTAGAGGGTGCTACATAGTCCATCACCACCCTTGTCCCATATTAGTTATCTTATACATATATACAATCATCACCATTTAGACAGTAACTTTGAATGAACATTTTTTTTCCAATGTAAACTTTTATGGCATATTAAAAGTTGTTTTCTTACTGATCCCAAAAATGTGGGTGCCTATTCTGCACTTCTGATTGACATTATTCAACTATAACTGTTGTTAAAACGGTAATGGCAGATTAAGATTTTTTTTCTTGTTTTTTTTGTACTTGGTAGTTTAAACTGGTACCATTCTGAATTACATATGTACTTTTTGATTGCTTTCCTGTCTGCTTTTTAGGAAGCAGTTGAACAAAACGTAGTAATTGGGGCTTTTTTGTGTTTTGATTTTTGTTTTCTTTTACGGGCTTATTTTCCACTAAATTACATCAAATTATTGGATTGGTTACATAATGTATAGCACTGCTTATATCCACTCGGCAGACGGCAATCTAAATTATATAGGAAGCGTTAGCCTCACTCATTAATAGGGGTAAGCAAATGCCTAGGACAACATGAACTATAAACTGAGTCCTTGCTGCTGCATCATAAGAGAGAGAAATATTTTCCAGCTGCTAGGGCTTTCATACAGACACATAATCCTGATATAATATACAACACAGCCACTAGGTGGCAGTGAACTGGCTGTATTGAAGCTTGTGTACTGAATTGAATCTCTCACTCCTTGCAGTTACCTTAGGATATTGCCTGTGCTGCTGCCCTTAAGGTAAAACTTCAAAAACTGGTAAAAATTAGGTAGTCATCAAATCTGTTTGTTTAATAGTTGAATATTGTGGCTACGTCTAACTCACAGACAAATAAGAGTAAATTACATTAATACATTAGATGATTTTCTTAATCAAATTTTGAAAAAAAAACATTATGGAATCATCAACAGGAAAATCCCAATTAGTATTTTGTTGCTCCTCGTGGTCTTGCCTGAATTCTTTCATACAAGGCCTTTATATTACTAATGATAACAATATTTTGCATCCAGCTGGTTCTATCTATTTCCAAGACTACTGTCAGATCATCTTTACAGAATGGAACCTTATCATGGAACTTTTTTTTATATTTCCATCATACATTCAAATCAAATTGAGATCTGGACTGTTTCATGGCCATAACATTAAATGGGTTTTCTCACCACAATGATTAGCTTTAAACATATAAGCAAAGGTAAATAAAGAATATTAAAACAATATATTGCTGTTCTGATTTTGCTTTGTTTAGGAGATAGAGGAGATTTTATCTACTGCTTGTGTACACACATTTCTCTAGTTTACTAGCCACCTCTCTCTCTGCTCTCATTGCTCAAAGCAGCCCTGTCCGACCATGGCAAGCCACTCCCTGTTGAGTGTTAACAGTAGAAAAGGAGCTTGTTTCTTTGAGTTAATTTCAATTTTTTACCCTTAAGAGCTCTGTAGTCTTGTACAGTGCAGTTTATAAACCTCAAGCAGTCATGTCACTAACAGGCTTAGCTAGGAATAGCAGAGCTGATATCACAATCGCTGCTGTGTACCCACCCACAGCCTAACCAGGAAGTGTCAGCCTAAAACTGGCTGTGGCTCTTTAAAACAGCATGGTGAGATAACCCATTTAAGTACCTTTGACACTGTTCTATGGCAACATACATTATGATCCTAAAAAATCATTACTAGACCTATTTTTATTGATAAAATGAGAAAGTGTAAAGAAATTCTATGTCCACATTTGCATTGACTGTTTAGGTAATGATTTTCATCTCCCCTGGACCTTCATGTGATACATAATTTCATATCATATATGTATACGGAGATGTGATTGTTTTCTTTGGGTGTCATCTTTATATGTTTAGTTTAGAATGACACCAGAGTATAGGTCATCACTGCTGGCATTACTGATGGTTTTCATTTGACTTTTCTTTACATTGGTACAATTTCATTAACCCAGTTACAGTTCTGTCACAAACACTGTCTCTATCCTCATGCGTTGATGCCTTCCTTGGTCTACCTGTAAGTTTCCCTTTTGTAACATTTCCATTCTGTTTATACCATATTTAGTACACAGATGACTGGGAACAACCAACATATTTTGGTATTGGTATGGGATTTCCATTTTGAAGCAATTTTATAGTCCTTTCTATTACTTTCCAAGTCCATTTAGTCAAGTCCCTGAGCTCAGTAAGGTCCAAAAGCACTTTCCCTTTTAAGTACAGCATAAACAGCAATTTCAGACTTCTGCCAATGTTAGAAAGATGACTGGGAATAACCAACATATTTTGCTACAGGTGTAGGATTTCCATTTTGAAAGAGTTTTATAGTCCTTTCCATGGCTTTAGTTGACAGTTCTCTTGTTGAGGGCCACCATTTCTTTCCAAGTCCCATTAGTCAAGTCCCAGAGCTCAGTAAGGTCCAAAAGCCCCTTCCCTTTTAAAAACAGCCTAAACAGCAATTTTAAACTTCTACCAATGTTTGTTTCAGAAATGCAAACTACTAATTGTAGGCAGCAGCTCAAGCCCAGTGTTGTGATTTCATAATTTTATGTAGTCCTAAAATCAGATAAAGAGAACCAAATCAAGAAGATGAGTAAAAAATATTAAAGGTCAATTATTTATTCAGGAAAATTATGCAACATCACATATCTGTGAGTGGGAAAAGCATGTGAACCTTTAGGATTAGCAAATAATTTGAATGTGAAACTAGATCAAGTTTTTTAATCAAAGGGATGACATTCAGGTTTGAGTGGGTGACCTGTTTTATTTAAAGAATCTAGCATAGATTTTTAGAGATCTCAGAAGAAAAGTTGTTGATGCCCATCAGGCTGGAATCCAAAGAGTTTGGATTTTACCAATCCTCAGTCAGACAAATTGTGTACAAATAAAGGAAAGTCAAGACCATTAACCTCTTCCCAGGAGTGGTTGACCAACAAAGATCACAACAAGAGCAATGCGTATAATATTCAGTGAGGTCACAAAGAAACCAAGGTCATTTCTGGGCAACTAAAAGCCTTTCTCACATTAACTTATATTAATGTTCATGAGTCCACTATTTGGAGCTAGCTGAAGTGAGCAGTTAATGGGAGCTAACTGACCAATATAAGTTTCGTTGAGAGCAAGGGGCTAAAATATCTCAAAGTGCAGGATTATTCAACAATAGAAACATTTAGATGCAGATATTGGTGCGCAAAGGGCTCATTACAGATACTGAAAGCACAGGTACATATACTTTTGCCATTTGCAGATATGTGATATTGGATCATTTTCCTCAAAAAATAAATGACCAAGTCTAATATGTTTGACACATTTGATTCTTTTTATCTATTTTTAGGACTAGAGTGAAAATCTGATGCATTTTGTGGTCAAATGTATGCAGAAGTCTAGAAAATTTTGAAGCATTCTGAAAAGAAGAGTTGTTGCTCTACATTAGGATGGCTTAAGCTATAAAAAGATTGCCAACACCCTAAAACTGAGCTGTAGTATGGTGACCAAAACAATACAGCGGTTTAACATGACAGGTTCCACTCAGAACAGGACTCACCTTGGTCGACCAAAGAAGATTCCAGTGATTGTCTTTTCAAAATAGATGTATGATTGCTGCCAGTATTGCTGAATAGGTTAAAGGGGTAGAGTGGTCCTCCTGCTAGTCTTCAGACCATATGCCACACACTGCATCAAATTGGTCTGTATGGCTGTCGTCCCAGAAGGGAGCCTCATCTAAAGATGATGTACAAGAAAGCCCACAAACAGTTTGCTGAAGACAAGCATACTAAGGACATGGATTACTGGAACCATGTCCTGTGGTCTAAGGAGGCCAAGAAAAGGTTATTTGGTACAGATGGTGTGAAGCATGTGTGGTGGCAACCAGGTGAGGAGTACAAAGACGTGTGTCTTGCCGACAGTCAAGCATGGTGGTGGGAGTGTCATGGTTTGGGACTGCATGAATGTTGCCGGCTATGAGGAGCTACAGTTCATTTTGAGGGAAACTATGTACTGTACTGTACTGTGACATACTAAGCAGAGCATGATCCCCTCCTTTCGGAAACTGGGCCACAGGGCAGTATTCCAACATGATAAAGACCCCAAACAGAACTTCAAGACTGCCACTGCCTTGCTAAAGAAAATTAGGGTAAAGGTGCTGGGCTCTCCAAGAGTGTCTTCAGACCTAAACCCTATACAGCGTCTGTGGGGCATCCTCAAATGAAGGGTGGAGGAGTGCAAGGTCTCAAACATCCACCAACTCCATGATGTCGTCATGGAGGAGTGGAAGAGGATTCCAGTGGCAACCTGTGAAGTTTTAGTGAGCTCAATGCACAAGAGGTTAAGGCAGTGCTGCAAAATAATGATGGCCAGACAAAATATTGACACTAAGGGCACAATTTGTCCATTTTCACTTGGGGGTGTACTCACTTATGTTGTCAGTGGTTTAGACATTGATGGCTGTGTGTTGAGTTATTTTAAGGGCAGACCAAATTTACACTGTCATACAAGCTGTAGACTTACTACTTTACATTATATCAAAGTGTCATAACTCCAGTGTTGTCCCATGAAAAGATAAAATATTTTCAATAATTTGAGGGGTGCGCTCACTTCTGTGAGATACTGAATATATATACCCAGAGGCCAGCTTTGGGTAATAGAGTAGTAGTGAGGGTTGAATTTCAGATACTATTAATATCAGTGCAGTACATTTGGGATCTCTTTTAATATTGACTTGAACTTTTACTTTAGCTTCATACTCCTAATAAATTGATTGTATAGTACAGGATGGGCCGTTTATATGGATACACCTAAATAAAATGGGAATGGTTGGTGATATCAACTTCCTGTTTGTGGCACATTAGTATATGGGAGGGGAAAAAGTTTTCAAGATGGGTGTTGACCATGGTGGCCATTTTGAAGTCAGCCATTTTGGATCCAACTTTATTTTTTTATTTTTCAAACTTATTGAGAATTTCACAAGAAAAACAATGGTGTAACATAACTTTATTCTTTCATGAGTTATTTACAAGTTTATGACCACTTATAATATGTGTTCAAAGTGCTGCCCATTGTGTTGGATAGTCAATGCAACCATCTTCACCCACTCTTGACACACTGATAGCAACACCACAGAATAAATGCTAGCATATGCTTCTAGTATCCATTGTTTCAGATTCTGCACATCTCATATCTTCACAGCATAGACAATTGTCTTCAGATGACCCCAAAGATAAAAGTCTAAGGGGGTCAGATGGGGAGACCTTGGTGGCCATTCAACTGGCCCACGACGACCATTCCACTTTCCAGGAAACTGTTCATGTAGGAATGCTCGAACCTGACACCCATAATGTGATAGTGCACCATCTTGCTGTAAAAAATCAGGGAACGTGCCAACTTCAGTGCATAAAGAGGGCAAGACATCATCATGTCGCAATTTCAGATATCAAGTGGCATTGAGGTTTCGATTGATGAAGAATGGCCCCACTATCTTTGTACCCAATATACCTCACCATACCATCATTTTTGTATCCCAACAGTCTTGGAGGGATCTATCCACTGTGGGTTAGTGTCAGACCAATAGCGGTGTTTTTGTTGGTGATCTTCACCATCCAAAAAAAAGTTTGCCTCATCACTGAACATAAAGTTCTGTGTAAACTGAGGGTCCTGTTCCAATTTTTGTTTTGCTCATTCTGCAAATTCAGGCGCCGATCTGGTTCATCCTCATTGAGATGCTGCAGCAGCTGGATTTTGTAAGAGTGTCATTTGTGAGTAGCTAATATCCGCCGAAGGGATGTTCGACTGATGCCACTCTCCAGTGACATGAGGCGAGTGCTACGATGGGGGCTCTTGCTGAATGAAGCTAGGACAGCCACTGATGTTTCTTCATTTGTGACAGTTTTCTCGCGTCCTAATTTTGCCAAATCCAACACTGGACCTGTTTCACGAAACTTGGCAAGCAGTAACTGTAGCATGGGAGATGGGTGGTCTCGTAGGGTGTCTTGCATTGAAATCTGCTGCAATGACCCGGGTATTGCGTTCACCAGACATCAACACAATTTCTATCCGCTCCTCACGTGTTAACCTCTGCAACATGTCAATGGCTGAAAACAAAGAGAAACGTGTAAATAACTCATGAAAGAATAAAGTTACGTTAAAACCAAGCACACCATTGTTTTTCTTGGGAAATTCTCAATACATTTGCTGTGTTACATGACCCTCTTCCCATTGGGAAAAATAAAGTTGGATCCAAAATGCCCACCATGGTCAACACCCATCTTGAAAAGTTTTCCCTGTTCCATATACTAATGTGCCATAAACAGGAAGTTGATATCACCAACCATTCCCATTTTATTTAGGTGTATCCATATAAATGGCCAACCCTGTACATACTACAGAAATGCTTTCCAGGTCATAAAGAGTCATCTATTGTGACCACAGCTCATTCTCCAATTGTGAACACAGAGAACTGAGAGTGAGGATCAGAATATATATCTTTAATGAAGAAATGTGAATTACTTATATTATTCCAGAAAATAAGAAGATAAGATGTGAAAGTATACACTAACGTAGCTAGTGGAGGGGTAATAAGCTCTCCACCTTGGCAGCACCCTTGTGGTCTGAGAGAGTTAGCAAGTCTCCCAGGTGCGGTGTATGGTGCTTAAATGGTGCATACTCTAGGCTGTGCATGTATCAGGAAAAGGATGAAACATGCATCCGGGCTCCGGCTACAATGACCAGGAACAGAGTTAGCACTGATCCTGGAAATTTAACCTCCGACATGCAGTGGTCAGTAGCATCTATGTCATCTAGAAGGTTAATAGAGGAAGAGGGTTCTTTTTATAACCCATAGGTACCCCTGCAATGGGATTGCAGGATGACTATGTCTACCATGGCAGCTGGAGGTGTGGTCTAAAAAGTGTGGGGGGGGTCTGTTAATAGGGGCAGCAAACATATCGACAGTCCTGGGTGGCAATAGTTTTAGCTACACCACCAAGTTTGGACTGGCCCACAGGGGAGTGGGTGAGACCTCTAGTGGACCCCTGGACATGGTGGGCCTCTGTTAATAGCAAGCCTGAGACAACTTTTCAAGGAGAAAGAATGAAAAAGAAAGGCAGAAAGCAAGAGGCAGAGTGAAAGTGATGGGCAGTATGGGTGGGCCATAATTATCTCCACTGGTGAACCCCAAGAATAACCCCCACTGGTGGCCACAAGAATCACCTACACTGGTGGGCCCCAAGAAACACCTCCACTGGTCTGGTGGGCTCCTGTCACCCCTGTTTAACACTATTTAGCACTGTTGGTATATAACCACATATAATTCATATACAACTGCCATTTTATAGTGTTTGGTCCATAAATGACATCCACACAGTTATATTTCTGATATCTTACTGATATCATGTTAGCATTTATGTCCAATCTAAAATGAACTGTTTTTCTTCAATTGAGTTATACAGCACATATTCCACAGTGTTGAACAAAGATTATTGTCAATCACATTGTTCCCTCTCCCCTTTGGGGGCTCACAATCTAATTTCCAAACTAACCCACCAGTATATTTTTCAAATGTGGGAAGAAACTAGAGTATCCAAAGAAAACCCATACAAGACAAACAACATGCAGATGTTTCCCTTGGAGCCCAGAATCTCAGCACTGCAAGACAACAGTGCTAACCATTGAGCCACCATACTATCTCTTTATCAAGAGGACAAGGGAAGCTTCATGTCACTGGACTGAATGTTATGGATCTAGTCTATGGGAAAACAAGGTCAATATCACTTGTACAAACCACCATTTTTAATCACCATTATGGAAGGTGATTTTTTCCATGTGTATCAGTGAAAAATGACAAAAAAAATATTTTAGAATTCTGTGATTATCTTGGATACCTTTAGTTATATACAGTTGAAACCAGAACTTTACATACACTGTATAAAAAAGACACATATGCATGTTTTTCTCACCATCTGACATGAAATTAGAATAAACTTTACCAGTTTTGGGTCAATTAGGATTAGCAAAATTATTTATATTTTCCAAATACCAGAATAATGAGAGAGAGAATTTTTAAGACCTTTTTATTACTTTCTGCAAAGTCGAAAGTTTGCATACACGAGGATTACTATCCATTCAACAATTTGGGACAGCCAATATGATGATGTCATGTCTTTGGAGGCTTCTGATAGGTTTGTTGGCAATATCTGAGTTAATTAGAGACATACCTGTGGATGCATTTTAAAGCACACCAGAAACACACGGCTTCTGTGTGTAACATCATACGAAAGTCTAAAGAAATCAGCCAAGATATCAGGAAGATAATTGTGGACTTGCACAAGTCTGGATCATCCTTGGTACAATTTCCAGAAATCTGAAGGTGCCTCGTTCATCTGTACAAACAATTATATGCAAGTACAAACAAGATGGGAATGTCCAGCCATCATACTGCTCAGGACAGAGATGGGTTCTGTGTCTCAGAGATGAATGTGCTTTGGTTCAACATGTGCATATCAACCCACAAACAAAAGCAAAAGACCTTGTGAAGATGCTGACGGATGCTGGTAAGATTGTGTCATTATCCACAGTGAAACGAGTACTGTATCAACATGGGCTGAAAGGCCACTCTGTCAGGAAGAAGCCATTACTCCAAAAGAAACATAGAAATGCCAGATTAATGTTTGCAAATACACACAGGAAGACCTACATTTTTGGAGACATGTCCTGTGGTCTGATGAAACTAAAATTGAACTGTTTGGCCATAATGACCATTGCTACATTCAGAGGAAAAAGGGAGAAGCTTGGAAGCCTAAAAATACCATCCCAACTGTGAAACATAAGGATGGCAGCATCATGTTGTGGGGTTGTTTTGCTGCAGGAGGTATTGGCGCACTTCACAAATAGATGGCATCATGAGGAAAGAAGATTATGTGGCAAAACTGAAGCAACATCTCAAGACATCAGCCAGGAAGTTAAAGCTTGGGCGGAAATGGGTCTTCCAAATGGACAGTGACCTGAAGCATACTGCCAAACTGGTTACAAAGTAGCTTAAGGATAACCAAGTCAATGTTTTGGAGTGTCCATCACAAAGCCCTGATCTCAATCCTATTGAAAATTTATGGGCAAGCTGAAAAAGCAGGTGTGAGCAAGGTCACCTACAAACATAGCTCAGTTACATCAGTTCTGTCAGGAGGAATGGGCCAAAATTCCTACCAACTATTGTGAGAAGTTTGTGGAAGGTTACCCAAAACGTTTGACCCAAGTCATACAGCTTAAGGGCAATGCTACCAAATACTAACAAAATGTATGTAAACTTTAGATTTTGCATAAAGTAATAAAAATGCCTTAAAAAAAAAATACTCTCTTATTATTTTGGCATTTGGCAAATATAAATATTTTTGGCATTTTTCATTGCACTAAAACGTGTAAGGTTTATTCTGATTTCATGTCAGATAGTTTGAAAAACATGCAGATGTGTCTTTTTATATAATGTGTTTAAACTTCTGGTTTCAACTGTACATGTGCATATCTCATAGTTGCTGGAATTCCTAAGCTTTTTACAAGGCATTGAGCTGGCAATTCTTTTTTTGTTAATGTCCCATTACTATAATATGAAAGAATTTCATGTAAACATAATAACTAATTAACATTTATTTAAGTTATTAAAGGGGAATTCCCACCTTAGGCCATGTTCACACGCCTTATTAAAGCCGTAATTGCGAGCCGGTTTGCGCTCGCAATTCAGGCTTAAATATGGGGCGGGGCCCGCCAGCCCTGTAGACTTCCATTATCCACGGCGCGTATTGCGCCTGGATAATGTGCATGTCAATTTCTCCCCGCCCGGCGGATTCGCCGGGCGAGAAGGAGCGGCGGAATCCACTGTTCTCTCTGAGAACTGTGGATTACCGTAATTACTGTGACGGATTGGAGCCGTACTGCAGCGCAAATCCATCGCGCAGTACGGCTCCAATTCGCAGCGAAATAAGCCGTGTGAACACGGCCTTAGAGATGGCATATCCACAAGACATGCCATCAGTGTTTGATAGATGTGAGTCCCACCTGTAGAACGTTCAGCTATCTTTGGAACAAGGGTCACTCAATGTTGCAACCACATCCAGGATTAATAGGGAGGTAGCTACACATGTGCCCACTTGCCCCAGATGTATTGGATAGATATTCTGAGAGGGAAGCAAAAAAGAACAACAGGGCAGCATGACAAGTACATTACACCAAAACTTACAGAGATGAGCATTTTTATCTGCTCTGTCGATTTAATACTAAATTCTAAAGGCTATAAGATGTATCTCATTCAATATCTAATAGCATTGTTTTATATGGGAAAGCAAATGTGAACATTCCCATGAAATTTAATTTTAACCCCTAAGTGACAAGCTTATTTTAGGCCATAATGGCCAGGTAATTGTTTTCATTATTTTATCTTCACATTACAAGAGTTGTAACTTTTTTATTCTCTTGATCGGCATAGATGTATTAGGACTTGCTTTTGAGGAACACGTTTTATTCTTTTAATGGCACCATTTTGCGATACATATAACTTTTATTAAACTTTTATTAGCTCTTCCTGAGAGGAATGTAACAAAAAAATGTAATTTCAGCAATATTTTTTCTTTTTTTGCATTTAAATTTATGAAGCTCACTGGGCAGTAAAATACCATGATAACTTTATTCTATGGGTCAGTATGATTGCAGAAATACCAAATGAATGTAGTTTTTTTTATATCTTTTAACTTTTACACAATAAAAACACTTAAATGATGTGTCTTCACATTTCAAGACACATAATATTTTTAATTTTTCATCAAGAAAGCTGTATGAGTGCTTATGTTTGAAGCAAGACTGGTAGTTTTTCACCTGTACAATTTTGCGGTTTATACGACTTTTTGATTATTTTTTTAATCCATTTTTTTGGAAAGCAGATAAACAAAAATCAACAAATTTGTCCCTTCTTTTTTTTTCTTTTTTACACCAATCAAGGTGTCGGATAAACAGTCATTTTATGGTTCATAAATTCAGAGGTACGTATATATTTTTTTTTACATCTTTCTATTTATTTTTTTTCCATAAATAGGGAAAAGGTTAGAGAAAATGGGAATTTTTTTAAGTCTGGATTAAAAAAAATGTGTAAACATTTTTATTATACTCTTTTCACAATTTTTTTAAATCCAACTAGGGATTGACTGTTCACGTAAAACATTGCAGTGCAGTGTATTACATACCTCCCAACTGTCCCGATTTGGGCGGGACATTCCCGCTTTGGGACACTTCTCCCGGTGTCACAAGATTTTTCAGGTGTGTCCCAGGGATCCAGGGCCTGTGCCCTGAATCCCCAGGACTTCGCTATGCAGTTCACTGTTTGCACGTCCGCGGGACGCACAAGTAGTGCCCACAATCACCGGCCGCACGTCAGGAGCCCTCTCTCCCTCACGGGGGGATACAAGAGAACAGGGACCGGGGAAGCGTCATAAGACGCTCTCCACTGACTCCCCGCCTGCAGGGGGCTGGCCCCCCCCCCCCTCGCTACACTGATCAGTGTACTGCGGGGCCGAGCCAGCAGCAGAAGGGGGGAAAGAGGACTTAAGTTTAAGGAAAGTGTCTCTCCTCCCCCTGCCCCCCACTCAGCCCCCCCCAAAAAGGACCCCCCCTCCCCCTGCTCAGCCCACCCCCCCAAAACTTCCCCCCCCCCTGCTCCACCCCCCCCAAAGGCCCCCTCCCCCTCTCACCCCATTTTCAGCCCCCCCAAAACGCCCCCCCCCCCCTTTGCTCCCCCCCCACTCAGCCCCCTCCCCCCTGCTCAGCCCCCTCAGCCCCCCCAAAACGGCCCCCTCCCCCCTGGCCACCCCACTCAGCCCCCCCCTGACACCCCAAAACGGTCCCCCTCCCCCCCTGCTAACCCCACTCAGCCCCCCCTAAATGGCCCCCTGCTCACCCCACCCCCAAAACGTTCCCCCCCCCCTTCTCCCCCCCACTAAAGCCCCCTACCCCCTGCCCCCCCACTCACCCCCCCAAAAAACGGTCCCCCCCCCCCTGCTCCCCCCACCCACTCACCCCCCCTCCTGACACCCCAAAACGGCCCCCCTCCCCCTGCCCCCACCAGCCCCCTCCTGCCCCCAAAAAGGGGCTCCCCCCCCCCTGCCACCATCAGCCCTCCCCTTGACACCCAAACGGCCCCCTCCCCCCCCCTTTGCTCACCCCATAAAGCCCCCCCCCCCCTGCCCCAATACGCCCCCCTCTATCTGCTCACCCAAAGGGCCCCCTTGCTCACCCCACTTCAGCCCCCCTCTCCCCCCTGCATCCACTCGGCCCCCCTTCCCACTCTGACACCCTTTCCCCCCCCCCTGCCCTCAAATGCCCCCCCCCCGCCTCCCTACTTCCACTCAGCCCCCCTTTCTCCCTGCCCCCCAAATTTCCCCCCCATCTCCCGACACCCCCATCACCCCCCCCTGACCCCCTTAAACTAAAACCCCTTCCCCCCTGAATCAACCTGCCCCACTTGACCCCCCTCCCCCTGTCCCCCCCCCCACACAAGCCTCCTTTACTCCCTAAGGCCCCCCCCACTGTTTCCCTCCTTTCCCAAGGCCCACCCCACTTTCCCACATCTAAATGCTTTATCCGCCCCCGGGAAAGCCGAGGGGCCCCATCCCCCCCCAGGCACCTACCCCCGGACGCCTGCTGTGAAACATGTCCCCCACTTTTCCAGATGCTGAATAACCTTCCAGCATGTGGAAAGCTGGGCAAAACCCTCCACACCAAGCATCCAGGACGCTGAACCTGTGGGGGTTTGTGGGTGGCCACTCACTTTCCCCGGTGCGGGATACTCATTCGGTGGGGGAAAATGGGTTTAAAATCCTCCACACAAGCCCAGAAAGATAGGTGCTTGCTGTTCGGTGGGTACCCCCCAGCTTTCCGGACAACGCTGTGGGGGATTAAACCCAATTTTCCAAAGGCACTGTTTAGGCTTTTCCATCTTGGAAATGGGTGAACACCCCCACAGAAAGCACCCAGCTTCCAGGACGCCTGCAAAGGGGAGCATCCATTTTTCCTGGCACTGAATAGGTATTCAGCACCCAAAGCGGGGTTATGCCTATTTGTGGGTTATTTTGTTTTTTTTTTAAAGGGTTTCCCCTTTGGATACGACGGATTTGGTGGACTATTCGGACAGCGTTGCGTCTATTTCTTAAAAAAAGGGTTTTAAAGGGGGCCCGGGTAGGGGGGATGTTTATTTAAATAAAGTGTTTTTTTTTTTTCTTTTTTCTGTGTTTTTTTTTTCCCCCCATTTTATTCTAGTTAAGAGTGGCGGATCTGGATGAGCCCCTCCATTACTTTTGCCCTGCTTGGGGTCACCCGTGGTGCTTCTTGTTGACCCTAATCCCTGTATTTTACCCCCCGTACCCAACGCACCGGGGGATGGGAAAGCCGGTAACCGTCAGAGGGACCCCCTAAAAGTGAAGGTCTGCTTCTGGGGCAGCTGAGGTGGGTATTTTTAGAATGGGGAAATTTCCAGTATCGAGGGTTTTTCCATTCTGATAGTATCAGGCGCGCTGTCCCTTTTATCTTGGGCTGGTTAGGAAATTGGGGGGGGGGCCAACATTCGTTTTTTTTTCTGAAAATTTTTTTATTTACTGAGAATCCTGCCATGGGCATCCCCTGTAATGATTACAAAGGAGGTGCCCACTGTAGGATTCTCAAATAAATGAATGATTTTCAAAAAAAATTAAAAGACGTGGTCCCCCCCATTTTTCATAACCAGCCAGGGGAAAACCCCAAAAGCTCACCTATACTATCAAATGAGAAGGTCCATGGATACTGGTCCCTTCCCCATTCTTTTGGTACCAGCCCGCAGCTGCCACAAAAGTGGGCCCCCCTATTAAGGGCCCCTTCCTGATGGGTTTCCCAGCTTTCCCTTTTCCCCCGGTGATTGAGTATTGAGTTATTTATGACAGGGGGTTAGTTTTGGCCTTTTGGGGTTTTACAAAAACTGCCCAGACTACACCAGCCCAAACGATATAATGAAGGAGGTCCTGAGAACCCCGTCCACTACTATCACGGAAGAAATGGGAAAAAAAAAAACACAGAAAAAAAAAAAAAAAGCACTTTATTTAAATAAACTCCCCCTGACACCCGCCCTTGCTGACCATGTTAATTTAGAAATAGATTCTACTCTGGTCCAACATAGTCTAATGAATCCAATAGTATTAAACTCCATCCCCTGCACCCCTGAAGGTCACAGCTGTGGGTCATCATCTGGGGGTGCAGGGAATGGACCACAATTCTGGGGGTTGGTCTTCTGTCTCCACCAGGAGATTGTGTTGTAAGCTGTGGCTGTTTACCTCCTCTATAACCATACGGCCTAGTGTCAAGGACAAAATACAACCTCACCATGGACACTCTTATAACCCCCTGACACTGTGTATTGCCCCATAAACCCTACTCCATCTATTCACCATTATGAGGGTTTTGTAAAGAGGTGGGAATGGTGGGAGCGTGCTGGAAAAGTTGCATAGTTTAAATGTTTGTGTGGTTATTCTGCCAGGGTGATGAGGGCGGGAGAAGTATCTTCCTGGTGATCTGAAGGATTGGAGAAAGAAGGGATACGACTTCAACAGAGGAAGACGTCACCTGTGAGTCACTAATTGTATTGTACTGTCATACTTATATGTCATGCAGAGCTGTGTACAACTGCTTCTACACCCCATATGGGCGCTGTATGGTGGTCATATACAGTATCTGCAGAAATAGTGTACAACTGCTATCTACCCCCATATGGTCAATGTTTGGCAGGGAATGTAGGTAGGAAGTGTAAATGATTTGTTTTTGAGGTTCAGTATGGTGTATTATTCAGTACTATGTGATAGTGATTATGTGTGGTCTGGTGTTGTGGTTTTATTCAGGTTTACTATGTGGTGGCGATATGTGTGTCATGGTGTTGTGGTATTACTTCTTTTACTATGTGTTGGTGATATGTGGTTCAATGGTGTGGATGGTATTATTCAGTTACTATGTGCTGGTGAAAGTTGTCTTGGTGTGCATGTTGGGAATTTTTTTTATTTTTTTTTGGGGATCTCTGTATTGCAGTATCATTGATAATATTAATCTTGGTGTGGTCAGTAACAGTCCTGGTGTGATGTAATTTGGGTGTGGTCAAAGGTGTGGCCTGATGTGATGTCATTTGTTTGGGTGTGGCCAGAGGCGTGGCTAATGTGTCCCTATTTACAATCTCTAAATGTTGGGAGGTATGGTATTATGCCTCTCAGTGTGAAACTGAGAAGCCTAATATTAAGCTCTACATCTGGCAGGGCCCAGTAGGCATACACAGAAGACAGAAGACAGACCTGGGGGTCTTTATTGCTGCCATGGAAACCCATCAGCAGCCTGTGATCGGGTTATGGTAGTACTGTTGATGGAATGAGAGCAATGAAAACCCTTCCTTGTTCTCAGTTATTACCAAATAGTGATGTAGAAGCCAAATGTGAGGCCTTTAACCCCTTAAGGACCAGGCGTTTTTTTTTTTTTTGGTGACACGTTCGTTTTTCCCTCCTCGCCTTCTGAAAGCCATAACTTTTTTATTTTTCCACCTACATAGACACATGAGGGACAAGATGTAGTTTCTAATGGTGTTATTCACTATACTATAGAATATACCGGGAAACTGCAAAAAAATTCCAAATGGGGCAAATTGCTGAAACAAAAATTAATTTCGCCAAGTTGCGAGGGTTATGCTTTTACGCAGTTTAAATATAATGTGTTATCTGTATTCTAAGGTTTTTACGTATCCGGCAATACCAAACATGTAGGGTTTACGTTTTGTTTGGTTCCGTAACAAAATTCCAAACATTTTCAATTTTGTTCGACAATCACTTTTTTGTTACTAACACCTACGGACCTCAGTGAGGGGGCATTTTTTGTGGGGTGAAGTTGTACTTTTTTATTCGCTTGGCAGTTTGGAATGCATGCGACTTTTTTGATTCATTTTTATTCCATTTTTTGAGTGACTGGTGAAAAATGGACAAAAAACACAATTTGGCGTTTGAATTTTTTTTCTTCTCGGTGTTCAGTGTACGGGATATATGGATGTTATATTTTTATAGAACGGATTTTTTCGGACGCGGCGATACCAAATATGTGCAGCTTTTTTATTATTTTAGAAGATTTTATTTGTTAAATGGGTAAAGGGGGGTGATTTGAACTTCTTAATACTTTTTTTTTGTACTTTAAAAACTTATATTTATTTTTTTTTTTTCTACTCATTGAGGCCACCTATGGTACTTGGACCACTAGGTGGCGCAGATTGTTAATACAAACAAAATGCATTGCATAGGCAAATTGCATAGGCAATATGCATTAGGCCGGTGTACAAATATGATGGCCGGTTCCTCCCACTTCCTGTTGCAGGCGCGGAAGTGGGGCCAAACCGGCCAGGGTAAGTGAAGGGGCCTTCACAAGCTCCCCCTACCATGCCCGGGTCGTTCGGATCGGCGTGCATAGCTGCGCCCGGTGCGATGTACAGTACGATCGGTGCGTGGCCACCGATCGGCGTTCATTTAGACGCGCGGGGAGGGCGGGGGGGTGGGGGGTGGGGGGGCCCAATCTGGCCGCGTGTGATCTGAAGGGTTAAAAACAGCACCCAGCGGGCGGAGCCACCCCGGCGCTGTTCTAGCGGTGTTGCAGCGATTTGCCGCTAACACCCGCCGGCTGTGCCCCTTAGCGGCCCTGGGACGTACTCATACGCCCAAGGTCGTTAAGGGGTTAATATACTGTGTGGAAATATATAGGTAACAAGTATAAGCAATTAAAATTAAATCCAACATGGCTTCTACCTTCTGTTAAAATGAATAATAAAAAAGGGCATTCAAAAATATAAATCAGAGGGGTCAGCATCAGCCTTTCAAAAATACAAAGCGCTTAATAAAATCTGTAAAAAGGTGATCAAATCAGCTGAAATACAAAGTGAAAGGTAGGTGGCCAAGGACAGCAAGACGAACCCCAAGAACAAAGGAAATCCTAAATCGGATCATGTAGAACCCTTTAATAACTGAAATGGGGGTGCTGGTCATGGGATCAGGAGGAAGGCAGAGTACTACAATTAGGTTCTTCAGCTCTGGATATACTAACAAGGAGAAAGTAGCTGATGGTAGGGTCATTGTGGATGTGGGCAGTGTCAGTGCTGGTGTGGGTGGGGTGACAACTGATGTGGTTGTTGCCAGAGCTGATGAGGGCGGGCCAGTTTTGGATGAGGTAGGTTGTCAGTACTAATTGAGCAGTGCTAGCGTGTTGGGGCAGGCCAGTGTGGATGTAGGCGGGTAGAGCTGATGGGCAGTTAAGTGCGGAGTAGGCGGGTGGGTGACAGTACTGTCAATGCATCAACTGATATAATAAATTGGCTGAGTTTAGAAATGGTCCAAACCAAGTTAAATAAACTGAATGTAAATAAGGCTATAAGCCCAGATGGCTTACACCCAAGAGTTCTTACAGTGCTCAGCTCAGTAATTTCTGTGCCCCTGTACATGATATTTAGAGATTCTTTGGTGACTGGTATAGTGCCAGGAGACTGGAGCAAGACAAACATGGTTCCCATCTTCAAAAAGGGTTCTAGGTCTTGCCCAGGTAATTATACACCATTAAGTTTAACATCTATTATGGGAAAACTGTTTGAGGGGCTTGTAAAGGACTATATACAGGAATATGTGGCTGGGAATAATATTATAAGTTTTACTAAGGACGGAAGTTGTCAGGCCAACCTGATCTGTTTTTATGAAGAGGTGAGTAGAAGTCAAGATAGCAGGGCGACTGGGGATATAGTGTTTAACGACTTTGCAACGGTGCATGACACTGTCCCTCATTAGCATCTGTTAGGTAAATTAAAGTCTGTTGAACTAGAAATAACAGTGTGTAATTGGATTAGAAACTGGCTATTGGATCGTACTCAGAGAATGGTGGTAAATGACTCCTACTATGAATGTTCCCCGGTTATAAGTGGTGACCCCAAGGCTTAGTGCTGGGTTCTCTTTTATCCAGTTTATTTACTAATAATATATGGGGAGAAGATTAATAGCACTGTTTCTACTTTTGCAGAAGATAACAAGCTATGTAATGTAGTGCAATCTATGGAAGATGCTTGTAAATTGCAGGCAAAGCCTGGACACACTAAGGGTCACATGTAAGAAAACTGTTTAGGTCTAAAACTCACTCTTTTGACTTATACTAAAACCGATGGGGCATAAAAGTGTGTTTTTGACCTAATCAGGTTCATTACATGTGGCGTAAGTGTTTGGTGCATCGATAGTAAATGAGGTTCAGTTGGTATAACATGTAAAGTTCTGTTGGTTTACAAATATTCTGCAAGCGTCATATGTCTTAGGGGGGAAAAAACTGGGATAATCACTTGTTGAGAAGGATCTGGGTGTACTTGCAGATCATAGATTACACAACAGCAGGCAATGTCAGTCAGCTGCCTCTAAGGACATTGCAGTGCATTAAAAGAGGCATGGAGTCATGGAACAGGGATATAATATTACCGCTATATAAAGCATTGGTGTGGCCTTATCTGTAATATTCTGTTCAGTTCTGGGCTCAAAGTTCAAAGACGAGCAAGCAAACTGTCACGAGGGTCAGTAGTGGATCCTCCGGACCCGAACGAGGGCGAAGCCACACCAGGAGCAGAGTTAAGTAAAACCCCGGGTTTTCCCCCAGAGCCGTCGAAAAGGGGTATGGATTGCTGCGGGGGAATCTACCAGGTTGGTTCCATGGGTGACTTGCTTGTGGCGGCACCCAAAGGGTGTAGCGGGAACAGAATCGTCGACAAGGCGTATCAGGGACAGGCGGTAAGTGGGCAGGGGCAAGGGTTCGTAATTAAGAGCTAGGAAAGGGGGGTCGGTACACGATAAAGACGGGGACTCAAAGAACGCTTTTTAAATAGGCTAGAGGCACCCAAAAATCCGGGGGGGATGTTCCGGGAAAAGGAACCTTTTTAGGGCAGCGACCCCCAAAAACCGGGTATGGGGGGCGCGGCCCCCAGGGGCGCCACACGGGAAGCAGGAGGCGGGTTGGGAATCTAGCTGCACAGGGGAAAAGTGCGCCCGCGGCCCGACATGGGGGCGGCGCCTTTGTCCCCGCAGCCGGGGGGGAAAGGGGAGGAGTCCGGGAACCCCAGCCCGGCCGCGGGGACCCGGGGAAAAAATACCCCCTATAGGCCTCCCCCTCCTCCCAGACCGTAGAAATTCACCAAAAGGGCACGTCCAAGAGTTCTCCTCCCGCTCCCGAGATCTTCCCCAGGCCCAACCCTCCCAATGACAAAAAAATGGTTTTTCCCTCTGATAGATTTATGGGGCCCGGATGTCCTTCACTGCAAAGACATTGGAGGTTATGCTTCAGGAGAAGGGGGGGGGAATTCTCCGGGGGGAAGCGGTTTAGCACAACAGGCTTAGGGGGGACAGAAAAGAGTTTGGGATCCGCATGGGGGGTGGAGCCCAATTTATGGCCAAGGGGTTAAAACATTTCAAACCTCAAACAGCCCCCAGGAAACCGTGGGCCCAGTTTTAGCTTGGTTTGAGCCCAATGAAATTTTGGGGGGCCAACCTTTCACCCGGAGAAACGGAGCAGGTCTGGTTTTGTCTGCCCGGGGTTTTTATGTGGACCGCTGCCCGCTGTAGGGGCTGAGGTTTCTCCCAAAAATCGGTTAAACTCGAACCATTGATCCACTGCGGGGGCTTTGGAGGAAGGGCCAAGTGGGGGGGGTGCTGTCCCTGACCCCGTAAAGGGTGAAGCACCAGAAAATTTTTGGGCCAATGAAACTATAGGAAAAATCCGCCCCGGTTAAAATTTTGGCCCAAACATCTGGCGAGCCGAGACAAAATTCCCCAGGAGGGACCAAAAACCCCGATTACTCTCTCTACTTGGGTTGGGCTGGGATGGGAGCGAGGAGATCCTAGCTTTACCGCAACCGGGAACAGAGAGCGCCCAAAAACTAGATACAAAAGGACTCCCCGGGGCCCCGGACGATGTTGTGCAGGCCATGTAGGGAAAAATATGCATGAAGAAAGCATGGGGAGGTGAGGGGCAGGGTAACCCCGGGGATAGGGACAAAGTGAGACATCTTGGAAAAACGATGGGTCCGACCCAGATCAAAGGGTTACCCGAGGGGGGGTTAAAAGTCCCTCCCAATGTGGGGCCAAGGTTACAGGGTGTCGGCAAAGGGTTTCAGCAGACCCGGGAGGACAGAGGCAAGGGGGCCTTATTTGGGGGAAGTAGTAAGGGCCCCTACAAATTCCCTCGTTCTTTGGCCCGGGCCGGGCCCCTAGACCAGAGATTAACTGATAAGATCCTGGCATCTGGATGCCCAAACCCCCAAGAAAAAATGTCCCCCCTTCAAGATTTTCCTTTTGAAGCGCGGCCGCACAATTCTTGCCCGGATAACCTGTTGGGGGAAGAGCTGGAGCCA